>NW_023591072.1:0-72987 GCF_014843425.1 Jatropha curcas | reverse complement strand
ATGAAAAAAATTTTGTGGCAACCGAGTTTTGCTAGTGACTTATTATGTTTATAAAATTATAAACTTGGATAAGATTGTACCCTTCTCTACATTAGCAACAATAGCCTTTTGGTGTTCTTGGCATTTATTAGCAAAAT
The DNA here is from genome assembly GCF_014843425.1 of Jatropha curcas. The sequence goes on along the minus strand of NW_023591072.1, from coordinate 72,850 downwards.
ATTCACTTAGATTTGTGGTTAGTATAGTTTTTGGAATAATAATTTTTAGATTTTAACTGTCTAGTAAGTGTTTAACCGATTTAATTTTACAAGTTCGAGTGTTCAATAGTATAATTTTTGCAAATTAAAGTACTTAACGAGTATATTTTTATAAGTTGAAGTGTTTAATAAATCAAAGTAAAAAATTGAGAGTGCTATAAGATTTTTATAGATAAAGTACAATAGTGAATTTATGCTTTGGGGGAAAATAAAAACAATGGAGCTTTCTCAGCAAATTAAAAGTTGTTTCAAAATGGAACATTTCCAAAATATAACAATCAAGCAAAACTTTCAAATTAGGATGAGTTACATATTAATGAATTTGAATCTAACGAAATCTATAACAAATGGCACAATCAATTCCCCAAAATTTGAAGTGATATAAATTTTTTTTGCTAAAAAATTACATAAATTGTAAAAAGTTGATAGTAAACACTTGACTTTTAATAAATATTTTTTTAGTTCAATTCAGTTTTTATAAATATAGTTTGGTTTTAATTATTTTTTTTTATTCAGTTTAGTTTTTATGAAGTTGAAAAAAATGAGGTTAAAACCGTTAATACAATAATTAAAAATTGCATCGAATCAGTTAAATTAAATTGATTTAGTTTGGTTTTATTATATAGTCATTTTGTTTTAATTCAATTCATAAATTAAACGATTAAACATTTACCCTCTAATTTAAACACTTAATTATAAAGTATTTTATTTAAAAAAATAAAGAAAAATTATAATATTCATATACTATTAGTGTTACTTAATCCTTCTTTATATGAAAATGTATTGTTTTGTTTATAAAAAAATTAAATTGCATTATGTTGTTGATTTGGTTTACTTGGGTCATTGGTTTAGACGCTCAACAAGATTGACGAAGAAACCTTATAACATGATCAGCACAAGCCCAAGACCAAGCCCAAGCTCAAGCCCAAGATATGTTATTCTCTCAGTCACATGAAAAACACGTGACTTAGATACCTCATACCACGACAAAAACCAATCTCGCTGTACCCAAAAGAAGAAGAGGAGAGAGAAAGAGATTGAATGGCGGGAAAACGAAAAAGGGTGACTTTAGAGAGGGAAAACCAGAAGCTCCTGTTACTCTATTCATTCAACCACTACACTTTCTTTTGATTCCAGAAAAAATTTCAAGGGAAATAATAAATAAAATAGAAAGAACAAAGGATCAGAGAGAAAAACATGGCGAAAATAGAAACCCTAGGCATACTCGAAGAGATCGAAGCTCTTGTTTCTGATAAACTTCAAGTGGTAACTTCTGATTCTCACGCTTTCTATCTGATTCTATTCTTTGAATCTTTTTCCCCAGTGTAATTTTCCCCATCCATGAATTTGGAACTGTTAAATTCACTTTTGATTAATATCTTACTTGTAAGTGGAATTCTCACTGTATATGGTTTTAGTTTTCAGTAATTTAATTAGATTTACTGGATTTTTCAAACAAATTTTTCTGCTTTTAGGAAATTAATGAAATAAGAAGGAATTGGTGTTTTATGATAAGGGACTAGGAGTTATTATGTGCGGAAATCTATAAGTGAGTTTCTTATCTAGTTTGTTTTACGAATTCCCTAAGTGCGTGCATTTTTATGAGAAGAAATTAGACCTGTGAAGTGTAATCATGCAACAACAACCCATTTTTCAATGCGAAACAGAGCTGATATTGAAATATATATTTGTTCTTTAATTCTTTTGCGAAGATTTGAACTTTTGGAGTGAAGAGATTTGTGGTTTTGTAATTTGACTTGATAGTGTGATTCGTGTTGGTGACAATGCAAATAGACACACACACACACATATATATTTTGGGGTTGGGGGGTGTGGGAATAAACTTTATTCTCCAAGAATTTTCTACCATTGCAGCCATTAGATGCCAAATTTTTTGGACATGCATAGTGCCTGCATATATCACGTTCACATGAACATTACAAACTATGCTGCCATTAAGTTAAGTTTAAATGTGGCTGGACAAGTTCCAAACTTCAAGGTTTAACCAAACATTAGTATGTCTGTCAATTAACTCACTTCAATTACCAAACACATTGATTGTTGCATATGTTGTTTCACTTATCATGTTCTAAATATAAATGGGAAAGTTTCATTTAACTTCCATGTGGATGTCTCGGGAAACTTAAAATTCTGTGTAAAGCTACAAATATTATTGTAAGCATTGCTTCTACAATACTTTATTTTTCAGGTTTCATACAAGTGGTTGAGTCGCAATTTTTTGGTGTCATCAAATGTTGCAAAAAGGTATTTTTCTTATTGTGATAATGCTGATAGTCCTTTTCTTTTTTGCCCCCCATTATGTGTCCAATAAAAAGTTGGTCTGTCCATAGGTTGCTTCAAGAGTTTGTAGAGCAGCATAAAAGTGGTTTGGAAGTTGTATATACTCTGTCTGGCTGGTTGAAGAATGATCCTCAAGGTTACCATATCAGGCTTGTTTCTGGGACCAAACTTGAAGGTCAGCATTTTCTTTAGAGTATCATAATATTTCACTTCTGCAATGTTGTTATTGTTGGTTGTTGTGGGAAGAGAGAGATCTCTGCTATTCCACATACCACTTCACAGTAGGTAGCCATCGACATCCTACAGATGGCATATTTTTCTCTAACTGAGTTTGTGCATTGTTCTTCTTTGCAGCGTTTCATGCACATTTATAAAGTTAGGGCATGCTTAGCATCATGACAAGAAATTTGATCTAATATCCTATCAAATCTCTCTCTCTCTCTCTCTCTCTCGGGCATGAGACTTAGCATCATTGACAAGAAATTTGAATCTAATATCCTAATCGAAAATCGCTCCTCCCTTCTCTCTCTCTCTCTCTCCCTCTCTCTCTCTCTCTCTCCTCTCTCTCTCCCTGTTCTGGCATTTCTTCCTTATTTGCTCTCCATACCAGTGGGGACAGGGTTGGCATTTAGCGTTAACTATAAGTTATTTTCTCTCATCTAAATATATTTGGTAATTTCTCTCTCTCTCTCTCTCTCTCTCTCTCTCTCTCTCTCTCTCTCTCTCTCCCTGTTTGTTGATTTCTTCTTATTGCTCTCCATACCAGGTGGGACAGGGTTGGATTAGGTTAACTATAAGTTATTTCTCTCATCTAAATATATTTGGTAATTTCCTATTGGTTTTATGCATAGATCTTAGGTCAACCTCTGTGTGTTTAGAGCTTTTAGTGTTGACTTCCTTTCTTCTTCAATTAGGCTGCAGAATTTTTTGTTGCAAGTTATGCCAAGAAATTGCTACCATATACTAAATAATTGTAGAAGTGCAGATAGAATATATCGAAAATCAAACAATACCATGTTGTTTTAGAGCCCAATAATTAACTACTTTGATTTTGGATTGAAGTACTATTCTTTTTCTGGTCCTGCTGATAGTGTATTGCATTTACAAACCATTCAGGGAACTTTTGGTTAAATTATTTATTATCTTGTTGTGGTGGCTGCTGGTTGTTCTGTACTGTTTAATGTATGTTAACTTTAACAAACACCAGAAAAAGGAAATTGACATCAAGCTCTCTTCTGAAATTTTTTGCAGACTCTAAACAAGACTTTGATGGCAATTGTTCAATTCATGTCTATAGTGTGCAAGCTGCAATTCCAAAGGACGCTGCTGCACTTTGGAATGATGAATTTGTACAAGCAGAAGAGCTTTTCAGGCAGCCTTTTGCAGCTGATAATTGCTTGAGAGATAACAGGTATGGTTCTGCATTATAGCTCTTTCAATTTATAGTCCTCTATTAGTTTCTGAGAGCTAAAATGTTTATTATTGATATTTTAGTTCAAAGAAACTCGTCTTGTATACGCTACTAAATTGACAAATGTGATTATTAATTGTTAAAAAAATTTGTATCTCTTGTTATGATGACTATGTTTAGATATCGACAAAATGAGAGCATGAATTCTTAATCAACAAAGCCTTTAGGAGCTGAGCATCCCTACAAAAGTCTTAATCTCAAGCCAATTTGGGTCAGTTACACGGATACATTTCTTCCTTTCTGTTCAGTTTTGCATAAAGTCTTTAGCAAGACCTAGCCTATGTAGATCTTTCTCAATCACTTACTCTTTGTCATTTGGGTCTTCCTGTCTCATTCCTAGCCTCATCTACTTTAAGGTGCCATATTTTCCTTGTAGGGGCTTTTAGACAGTCTCTCATTTTTTTTCCTCAATATGTAGAATTCGTACCTTCTCATGAATTCACTCTTTTCAAATTCTGTCCAATCCCATATGACCACGCATTCATTATACTGTTCTCATTTTTGAGACATTGATTGTTTTTCTTTGATTTTTCTTTACTGCCCAACACTCACCGACTTATGGAGCTAAGCATCCTTGCTAAGACAATTCTTAAAGAACAGACATAAGTAGTAAGTAGAACATTCCACTTTGAAAGGGTTGGGGAACAGTCATCAAGATAATTCTTATAATGGCAGGCTGTAGGGGGAAAAAAAGCGCCAATGTTGGCAACTTTATCAATCATGAGGACAAGGTGTCAATTGGCTTTTGCCCGAAATGCTTTTTGCTTGCAATTGGTTGTTCTTCTTTTGGGCCATGAGTTTGACCTTGTAATTATGTTATGACCTTGGGAGAACCGCACCTCAAAACCTAGCCGTTGAGGTTGGAGAGTCTAAGTTCATCTTAACCCCACATTGAAATCCAATGCTTTCAAAGTGGGATCCAAGACTTGTCATACCTTGTCTTGCAACTAGGATCCTGACATCCCACCATGCACCGCAGTCTCGGTGCTGACGTCAAGTTGGCTTTGTGCTGAGATGGTTGTGTGCTAGGTTTTTTTCCAAGCCTTGGGCGAACACTACAATACTGATGTCACCGTCTAGTCCTGGGTGAACACTACAATTCCAGCATCACCACCCGTTCCGCAATATTGCAACTGGGAGAAGTGGTGGTTCCCTTTGATTCTAATTGTTATGACCTTGGGAGAACCACACCTCAAAGACTAGCCGTTGAGGTTCAAGAGCCCAAGTGCATATCAGCCCCACATTGAAATCCCAACTTCTATTGTGAGATCCAAGTCACATCCCATACCTTGTCTTGCAACCAGGACCTTTACAAATTATCTAGTTATCTATGTGCATGATGTGGCTGTAGATATTGTTCCTTTTTTTTCTGGTTTTAGGTTGGGGAGTAGGGGTGTGAGAGAGAAAGGAGCTGTTAATTGTCATAAGGTGTAGTCCAAATTATAAGTTCGTTATACTTCTTCAGGTATAAAAAAAGTTATGTGGTTACTTTTCGTGTTTCTGTTTACTAAGTTGAAGTTATGCCCTTTAGAGGAAGGGGAGGAAGGGGTCATCAGGGAAATGTCAAGAGTACACTTATGTACCTTAAAAGGCAATCGGTATCTTTCAAGGAAATAATTGGCTGGTTATATGCATCAAAGTGTTAATATTTGCTTTGGTTGGGATGGCAGAACAAAACCATTTGATTTTTGTCTGTTCATGTTGTGCGCTTAGCAGAAGGGTGATATGTTTTGATCTTTTCTTGGCATGATTAAATAGTTAGGCATGCAATGAAGTCATATATTCTCATAAAACAGCATGGATGCCCCTTCTTATCATGGATCATTTTTTATTTGGAAACCTAAAAATGATGCTTTTAGAAGTTTTATTCCTTGGAACTCACTAAACTTGAATTTGAACTTCTCATCTTCAGTTTTAAATGTATGCTGTTAATTATTGAGGGCAGAAAAACATCAAGATGACATCAATTCCTTGTTCATTGGCTGTTATATTTAGGATGGAATATTGTCTGAAAACAAGCATGATGAATCTATGTAACCCATTGAAATACCTGCCACATACACTTGGACGTGTACTTAACCCTTTTGTTGGGATGTCTGAGGCAAGCTCAAATAGTGGTAGGATATATTCTGATTTTACCTTCACATGTGTTTTGAAATTCTTGTTCGTGTTCACATTTGCATTTCTCAATAGTTGCACTTGTCGCAGATGGTTTTTTTTTTTTCTCTGATGTATTAAATTTTCTTTTATCAGGTTTTGTGGGGTTCGGAACCCCTTTGTTAAGCGCAATGTTGATGGAACTCCTGTAAGCAACGCAGCGGCACAGAACCAAAGCATGGGAATCTCAGGGCCATCCAAAAGTAATCTTTCCAGTGAAAATAATATGGTTCTACTTGCTCACCAAATTAAAGTTGAGCAATCAGGCCCAAAGGTTGGCCCGCAATCTTCCAATTTGGTAAAAGATGTTAAAATTGAAAGTCTTGGGAGGGGAGTTCATAATCAGTCCTCCAAGCCCCATTCAGACAGAGAAAAAGCCCATCCCAATCCTTCTAGTGGAAAGAATGGCCAGAGTGATAAAAATTCCAATGAAAATGGAGGTTCCTTGGCATCCTTGTGGGGTCGTGCATCAGCAAAGTCAAAACCCAATTCTGCACCTGCAGAAAATAATAGTCTCATTTCAAATCCTACTGGTATGGTATGATGTGTCATTTTTTATGATTTGTATGTAACTTATGTTACACAATTTAGAGCTCTTTCTTATGTGATAATTCTTTTCTGATTTTTGGATTGGCTTGTTGATGTTATTAGTTGGTGCAGAAGCTCAAATTTCTGCCCATGAAGCAATAGAGGATCGGAGCAGTGATGATGAGGCTCAAGATGTCAATTTTAAGCGAGCATCTAACGGTGATGGTGGTAGAAAAAGGAGAGTAGTTTTTGATTACTCAGACGATGAATATGAAGATGCGGTCAGCCTAGCATCACCAGATCTTCCAAAGGGGAAAATCGGCAAAACTTCTCCTGAGAAACCCAATTTCAATGACCAAATGGAAGATAAACCAAAGGTTAAGGAAGAGAAATCAACTTACGCAGCATTTAATCAAGTTGTGAGGGAAAAATCTTCAGTTTCGAGCAAGAGCAACTCTAGAGACTCCTCTAAAGAGAATATCCATAGCAGCAGTACTGGAGAAGGTGTTAAAGCAGATATAGTTACAAATGGTGCTCCAAGTTCACCCAAAAGGAGAAAAGTATTGAAGACTCACATTGATGCGCGTGGTAGAGAAGGTATAACCATGCTCAAATGCTTCTCAATTCATAAATGTCATCAATGTTAGAAAAGTTGCTTCAATCTATTTTTCCTCTCTTTTGTTTTGGTAATACTATTGTTTCCTTTCCATTCAATCCTTATGTTTCGGTGGTATTCGATTTTATTCCTTTTTTTAACTTTAGCATTCGGTACTAGTGCTCTAAGTCAGTGAATCCCATTAATATCAGAGGGATGTGCAATTCTGTCATGTTCCGAGATGAATGATTAGTGGAACTTTAATGAACCTGTGCAAAAGTGCCTTGTTTGGATGGTCTTCTTTACAGCACGATATGCTCTGCGTTGTTGACCCTAATTTCTTGTTTCCCTGAACAATTTACATTAATGAATCTCTTTTCATTGTTGCAGTAACTGAGGTGGTCTGGGAGGGTGAAGAGACAGAAACGAAGAAAGCAGAAAGGGATGCAACAAAGAAAGCAGAAAGCGATGCAACAAAGAAAGCAGAAAATAATGCATCTATCAATACGGTCAACAACAGGTTTGAAATATTACAAGAAGCATAAGAAAAGTTCCCTTACTTAAATTAACTGAAAGTAATGATGATGAAATTAGCTCACTGCATGACATGGATGATAAGCTTTGCAAGTTCATCTAATAAAATTATATTTTGATTAGAATCAATGTCATACTGTATGATAAAAGAAAATTGATCAAAGAGGCTGCCTTTCTATGAATATATATCCATGATTTTTTTTTCCTGTTCAACTCAACCGTCATAGAATTCTATTGCTTACAGATGTTTGATCAAAGTTCTGAGCATAGTGTCATTTGGGATTTGGTAAGCATTGCGGAAAAAAAATGAAAAAAGAAAAAAAAATGCAGCATAGGATTTTAATTAATCAAGTTATTGCTTACAGTTTTGATAATCTGAGAAAGGTTTAGTTTAGCAGATGATTTAAGCAATGAAGAATGGATATATGCCTATTCTTATTTTCCATATTGTTTTGTGGTCAATAGCACTTCTACTGTAAAAGTACTACTGATAAAAGAATGAGATGTATTATTTTACCTTAGAAAGGGTATTATAATCATGTAATTATGTTTATGACTTCACCATTGCTTCCTGCTTAAAAATTTCAGGGCACCTGCAGCTAAGAAGTCTGGGGCATTAGGTTCGTCCAAGACAGGAAGTAAAACGGGGAACAAAAAGGGAGTAAATAAGGACGCTAAGCAAGGCAATATTCTATCATTCTTCAAGAGGGTTTGAAGGTAAATAGGGAGCAATGTTCTTATAACTTTTTTTTTTTTTTTTTTTTTTTTTTTTTTTTTTAATTATGTTAATGACTTCACCCCATTGCTTCCTGCTTTAAAAATTTTCAGCGGCACCTGCAGCTAAAAAGTCTGAGGCATCTAGGTTCGTCCAAGACAGGAAGTAAAAACGGGGAAACAAAAAGGGAGTAAATAAGGACGCTAAAGCAAGAGCATATATTTCTTAATCATTCTTCAACAGGGTTTGAAGTAAATAAGGGAGCAATGTTCTTATAACGTTTTTTTTTTTTTTTTTTTTTTTTTTTTTTTTTTTTTGTTTTTCTGAGAGAAGGGGGGGATGGTAGGTTCAGGCCTTAGGGCAATTTTTGATGTAGCATATACTTATGTTTAACTTCTATATTAATATCAATATTTTTACATTTTTGGCATTTCTTTTAGCTTTGGTACATTGGAAATGTTTTAAAAGGGATGGGATCACCAAGGTTTGAACCTTTCATTTAGAATATCTTAATGGAATATTTTAGCATTCTATGCACTGTATTTTTGTTGCAAAACTATCCAAGCGTTTTGATCTTTCGCGGTCTGAAAATTGGTATTAACTGGGACTCAAATAATATGGTTTTTTAGTATATGCAGCGGGTTGAAAAATAAGTGAACGATTTACACTACTTTTTATATATATATAAGATTCTAATCGAGTTAAAATGGAGTTCAAATATTAGTCAAAATAATTTATTTTTTATTTTTCATAAATAAAATATTATATGTATTCTAGTTAAAAATTTATTTTTTAAAAAATATATCCAATTAAATCATGGAAGTATATTCTTTTTTCTTTTTTATCTCTCTTTTAATTAAATAAAATATTTTAAATTATAATCAAATATTTAAAAATAAATTATAAAAATTTTTAAATATCTTATTGTCATATATATCTATAAAAAATAAATCTAAAAAAAATAAAACTTAAAATTCTTAAATTCTTAATTATCTGTATGTTAATTAATAAAAAAAATTATATAAAATAAACATTGTATCCTCTCAAAAAAAACCCTCAATTTTTCCTATAACTGTACTTAAAAAAAGAATATATTCTTTTTTATCTCTCTCCTAAATATAATATTATGTATATTCTATCTAAAAATTTAATTTTTAAAATTCTCTCTATATAAACCCTCAATTTGACCTACCACATGAGAAAAAAAGAATATAGTTTTTTATTTTTTCTCTCTCCTAAATATAATACTCCTATTATGTATATTCTATTTGAAATTTTATTTTTAAAAAATATATCCAATCAAATTATACAAACATAAATAAAAAAGAATATATTTTTTTCTCTTTTTATCTCACTTGTAAATAAAATATTTTAAATTAGAATCAGAATAAAATTGAAATATTTAAAAAATAAAATATAAAAATTTTCAAATTTTTCATTATCATATATATTTATCAAAGGATAAAACTTAAAATTTTAAAATTCTTAATTCATATATATTTATCAAAGGAATAAAAACTTAATTTTAAAATTCTTATGATCCCCTAGATAAAACTTAAAATTTTAAAATTCTTAATGATCTATATGTATTTATTTTAAAAATAATTTTTATAAATTATATCCAATCAACTAATAAAATGGTAGTTTTCTAATGACTATAACTAAGACTACTTTAGGATATTCCAAATTTCATTGAGGACGATATCGAAAATGTCATTATTATCCATGTTCTCACATTTATATATAGTATAAATATAGATATTGTGTAATATATTTTTCAAATTTTAAAGTAAATATATTATCTTTTTAATGTGTTGAATATATAAATTATTAAAACAATTTATAATAGAAAATAAAAAAAATTAATTTTAAAAAATAATTTTATTAATAATTATAATAAAATCTAAATATAATATAAAAACAAATAAGCTATCAACAAATATAGTTAATTATAATAAAATCCAAAATTTAGCTAATTGAAACTTGTATCACCTACAACTTTGAACTTTTTACATTTGTAGACAGGTTAGGATTCTATCACCTACAACTTTGAACTTTTTACATTTGTAGACAGGTTAGGATTCCTAACTGAAAATTTCGTAGCTTGTGAACATTTTAACAAAATTGCGAATTAGACATTCATCAGTTGATAAAGTTTTCAATATAATACCTGTTAAAAAAATGAAAATTACAAAAAAAAAAAAAAAAAAAAAAAAGAATGCAAAGGCATACATTGTATGACATGCCATATTTTTCATTCATAAAATAAAAATGCATACGGCAACAAATGTGTCGCTCCACAATGCAAAATCTTCTCCTATCATAGGCCCTGCAAATATCCTAGCCATGGGTAAAATTTTTTTTTTTAAATGTTCCAAATGAGTTAGCAAATGATAGAATAGAAATTAGGAGTTGATTTTTTTTTCAAAAAATGATGGTACAGGAAGTAATTTAACAAATAAAATAAATATGTACTATATCTATAACCGCCGAGCACTAATGTAATAATATCTTAGTAAAATTATTATAGTGATAAAATCCAGATTCAGATTCGATTCTCTATATCTATTATCTATAAAATACACAAGAGCGAGAGAGAGAGAGGATGTTTATATCATAAAATTTTTGGAACAAAACATATATCGGCGAGTGATCGTTGAAATTAGATGGTTGTTGTTTGACTTGGGTATGTTGACTTCTTGTAAGTCTCATTAAGTATAGATCGTAGGAGAGAGCGAGCGCGCGAGGAAAAAAAAAAAAAAAAAAAAAAGAGCAAGCATAATTGTATGAATGCCATATTTTTCATGTCATAAATAAAAATGCATACGGCAACAAAATTGTCGCTCCATGCAAAATCTCTCCTATCATAGCCTGCAATATCTAGCATGGGTAAATTTTTTTTTTTTTAATGTTCCAAATGAGTTAGCATGATAAATAGAAATTGAGTTGATTTTTTTTTTTCAAAAAATGATGGGTACAAAGTAATTTAACAAATAAATAAATATTTCTTAACAATGACTTGGCGACACTATGTAAATAATATCTTAGTAAAATTATTAATAGTGATAAGATCCAGATTCAGATTCGATTCTCTTATCTATTATTATAAATACGCAACGTTATAAAATATATTTTATATCATAAATTTTTTGGACAAAACATATATGCGACGTGATCTTGAAATTATGGTTGTGTTTGACTTGTATTTGACTTTCTTGTACAGTCCATGTATAATGTGGAGTAACACTTGCCTAGTAGCTCGAGCTAGGGTTAAACTATATTTACTCGGTCTGATGCTTTTTAATACAGGGGTAACATACGAGGAAGAAATATAAAAACCTGAAATCCACAAACCTCTTGGACTTGTTATTTGTCTTTAGGATAATGTAGTTTTGGTTTGGGAGAAATCAACTCTACATTTCTACTATACCTTTTTTTAAATTCAGTTTCTGTCAAAACACACTAATTATAAGGAATAGAGCAAAACATATGAAAATGAATCAGGAAACCATTAATTACTATCAAACTCCTTTTTTTACTATACTTTTTTTAAATTCAGTTTTTTTATTATTCTTTCTATCTCAAAATGTTTATCCTGTTGATTTTGACATAAAATTTAAAAAATAAATTAATTACAATACCACATAATATAAAATATCTATATTTATCTAAAATTATCCTCCTTTAAAATAAAAGAATAGTTATTTCTAGAATTTAAAACTATTTATAACGAGGGACATAAAAGAAAAAATAAATATTTTTTAAATCAATTGGACGAACATTTTGAAATGAATGGAATATTATTTTTCTTTTCTCCTGCATTATTCTCATTTTTTTACCTCAATATTCCCTTCCACCTTATGCCTCCATCAGCCCCATCTTTTCAGTTTTGCTGGTTCTTGTTGTTGGATTTGAGGTATAGAAATTCCGAATTGGTATCATGCACACTTACAAATTTTCTTCACCAAATCTAGACTAATGAACTACGTTCCATATGAGAAATCAAATTCCATTTCTAACCTTGGAGTTTAATCAGCACAATTTTGTTGATTTTCCAGTGAATTATTTTATTTGCTCTTGGGTTTTAGTCATAACTAATGATGGCTAATACAATAAAAAAAAAATTGTTAAGATAAAATTATATGGGAAAATATTTTTCGCACAATTTTCGAAGGGTAAGTTAAAATGACAATTTTGACTCTATTACTTAGTAGATAAGAGTTCAATGAGAAGGAAAAAGAATGAAAATTTAAAGGAAGCAGGTTCAAAATGTCTCTAAATTTAGAGGTCATATACAATTTACAACTTTGATATAAACTTACAAACTGCTCATGTTATTATTTGCCTTGACGGTCAATGTAAAATTTTTATTAGTAACTTCCTACCCGATTAAAAAGATCGAGAGGTTTCTATCAATGTAGAAAGAAGGAGAAAATATGTTCCACCATTAATTTTTCAAAATTTTCAACGTCTCAGATCAACGCAGTATGATGGTCTTGGACTTGCATTCTCTCTTCTTTTTCCTCCATTCCTATCCTTCTTCTTCCTCTCTCATTCAACCTCCCGCAACTTATTTATTCATGTTCAAATTAAACTTATCACGAAACCATTAAAAAGTTAAAAGATCCAATAAATTAATCGTATTTAGTACAGTAATTTTTACAGAACTTACAAAGATGGAAAATAAATATATCAATGGCTATTTATCATGTGCATAATAAATAATATTAAACATTCCTAAATCAAAACAATCCTAAATATTCTCATAATGATCTTGTGAAAAGCACCGCCCAAAATTAATCTTTGATAGAAGCTCTTGAATTCACCTAGCCATTATTCGTGTTTTTAGTTACTGCATTGAATTCTAATAGTAACATCGTCTCTTGCACCACCGCAGGATATAAGATAGCCATCTTTATTGAAAGTCTATGTACAACTGATATTTATATTTTAACATTGCCATGGAAGAGTTTTCAATGATTGCGATGATTAGATTTTCGATTTTCTTTTATAAATATATAATTTTTAGAAGTAAGCAATAATAATAAAGGAAGTTAAACTTGAGATGGTATAAAATTGAATAACTATGCACGCGTTGGTGGTCTGAGAAAGGTTTAGATTGAGATGGAAGAAGGATAGAAGACAAAGAAAAAGATAATTAAGTTAAAAGAAAAAATTAAAAATTAAAAAAGAAAAAGTATAACACAAATCGTGAAGTTTCATGCACTTGTTTTATGGTATGAGGTTCACGTGCTTGGACTTTGGGCCAATTGTTCACAATGATATAAATCTCTGGATAAATTGAGAAAAAAAAAGTGAATTAAGTCGTGCTTTAAAAAATTGCTCAGGTTCTTTGTTATTCATTAAGCTAAAAACTCATTTATATAGTCGGAAAATTATTTATCCATTTTTATTCACTTTAAATTAAATTATAATTAAATAAGTCATATTTGATTAAGTCATTCATGAAATTAAATTAAATTAAAAATCTTAATTAAAAATTAAATTAAGTCACATTTGATCATACTTGGAATTAAATTAAATTAAATCAAAACACTTAAATTGAAACTAAATTTATATCACAATTGATGAAGTCACATTAAATTAAATCACAAATGAAACGAAATGAAGATACCCTAACTATGTTTAATCATATTCGAATTTGCAATTACTTTCTTACTGTATAGTTAAAAGCTCCCAATGCTAGGTATAAATGTAAAAATCATTTGCAATTTCATGTTTCCATGTTTTGCAACATTTCAATTATGTATTTCAAATTCATTGATTATATTAAACAAAGGGTAAATCTGCATTTCAAAATCGAGAATATATGAATAAAGTGCCTCTTGCACATTGAGCAATCAACTTCTGCACAGTAAGATTTATGGGAAAATTGAGATATTTCACTAAAACCAAAACAATCGTTGCGCTCTTCTTCAGTTTAACAGAATTTTACAGTAACAGAAAAAGTCTAATGCGGATACAAAAGGCTTATAAAAGGTATGATAGGAAGTAATATACATGATTTACATTCAATCTGTGCACAAATGGTGCAAATTAGTTTCCATTTCTCAGGTGTCCTGGATTAAGTTGGTCGGTTCGCTCAAAACATATTTGGGCAGTTCATATTTTGCACCTGCAACCACATTTTGAAGATATGAATATGACAAATGGAGAAAACAGGAAATATACAAAGTTTTAATTCAACATCATTAGCAAATTGTTCCCTGCATTTTTAGAATTAGCAATTTCAGCCCTTAGGTTTTGTCAATGACCCAATAGTTTTAGTCCTTGTCCCTAAATATTTATGAATTTTTTTTTTTTTTACATTTTAGCTTATGTAACACTTCAATCCTTAGTATTTTAAAATATAATGTATATTTAATCCTCAAGTTACTATATTATAGAGCACTTTAGTCCCTCAAAATTCTGCACTTCTCACTAAATTTATATGGGCTAGAAGTGCTAATTTTGAAATAGCAAGGACAAAAGTGCTAATCATAGCAAAGCCTCGTGTTATTATAGTAATTCCTCCACAGGAAAAAATGACATGCACCAAGTCGGCAATGCCTACATTATATAACTTTAGATAATTACCCAGCATACTCCAGAATTTTCTCAGGAGGGCAAATGCCTAACAATTTAACAAAAATTTAAATACCTCTTTCATCATAGCATATTGTCAAATCAGCATTTTGAACAATGACACCTGCACTGTCCACAATAGCTTGTGCAAGGGTTATATCAGCTTCCACAGCAGCTCGAAGAGCATCCCAAATCTCTGTCACAAAGAAAAGTATTGTTGTAGAAGTGGGATTAATGATATAAAAATTTCAAAAGCATATTGTACACACTTTTCATAAAAATGCTAAGACAAACAGGAAGATTCATGCCTGCCTTATCTTTGCTTCACATGAAATCTATCTATAAGACTAAATGGTGAAATGAACATATAGGATACATTTGGAATAAATTTTAATATATGATGTATTTCACTGCCAAAATACAGTTACTGCATCAATGAATTCTATTTCTTCACACACAAAAAATAAAAATGAAAACAAAAAGAAAAAGAAGAAAGAACAATTCTACTATGAACCTTGCTACATGCATCGTTTTTTCCATTCATGTTCTCTTTCTATATGAGATGACTTCTCCTGCCTATCTAACAACTGAAATGATAAAAATTCAGATGGTAATCAATTCATGATGTTAAACAGACATAAAAGTCAGGAGAAGAGATGTTTGCCATTAGACCCATTTAATTTTGGAGCAGTTACATTCACCACTAACCACGCACATTTGGGACTAGCGTAATAAAGGCTACTAATACCCTGCTGGATTGAAACAAGGCTGTCTCGCTAATAGTTGCCTTGTAATACCCTTTAATTACTAACTACTAAAGTATCAGTTTTCAGTCAACCACACATCATGAGTACAATAATGAACAAAATCTTTCCATGCCTGCTGACTTCTTGCTAGTTTACATAAAACTCTTGATAATGTACATTCCCCTTCTTACATGTCTTTATTTTTCCCTCATCCACCATTTATATCTCAAAAGAAGATCTTTCTAAACTTTTGCAAGTTTTCTTTTCTCAATCTAAAGAAAACTCAAAGAACTCTACTGGCTCATGGTGAAGGTTCAATCTGAAAAACAAAACTCCCAACACTAGTCATTATTAGCCTTGAAAATACATCAACACGTACAGACCAAAAAATCTCTCAACTTACAAGCACCAAACATTGACCTTCCTATCACTTCAACACCATTTTCTTATCCATTTCATCCATATTTTTCCTCCTTCAATCTACAATTCTAAGACCTTTTCTCCTTTTTTGCAAAAGGGTTCCCCAATTTACCACTGGATTCACCAACAGTGCTTTGCTAGTCCTTTTTTTCTTGAACCACTGTCCCACTGCCAGCCACCAAAAAAGCAGAGCATAAAGCTGCATGCCCCATGATGTTTGTATACAAAGGCGCAACCGTTGTATTATCAGGATATCCTGCTTTTGAAAATTATAATGACATTTTTGAGTATACATAAAAGTTTGACTAGCCTCGTTTTACCTTGTAGGATGTTCAGACCCTTGTAACCTCCTCCCTTTTGAGGTCAAGCCTTGGAGCAGCAGTAAAGTTTCCTTTTGATGGCTAAGAGGTCATGGGTTTCAGTCACGGAAACAACTCCTTCGCAAAAAATTTAAGGGGTAGGGTTCACACACTAGATCACCTCCTGATCCTTACAAATCAGGGTGCCTCATAGACTAGGAATGAGCCTTACAAAGCAGGGTGCCTCACAGACTAGGAATGAGAGTGCAGACCCCTTTTATACAAATTTCCCTAGCAGTTCTATTTAATGGCAGATTTTATATGATTTAAACCAGTAAAGCTTTGAAAAGATTAAATGCCCTACAAGGGGATAAAGGGAGTATTTTTCATGATTTCCCCAATAGTTTCCCAAAACTCAACCTCAACATGGAAACCGAATATGTCAATATACTTGCCATCAACAGTTAAAATTTTAGATTAACTGAATAATGTTTTATGATAGTTGTGTGTTATACACATGTGTAAAGATGTTAACACAATAGGGTGGCAGTATACAACAGGAAAATTCCAAAAGAAAACCTAATTCAAATTTGAGTTTTCAACATAATGAAAACATTTCAAAACAGCTTGCAATTCATTTCTTTAAGTTGAATCCTATCTTTTGGCAAGGATTATAATGTATGAACATAGAAAAACCAACATGCATGGGAGTACTGTGTGCCTTTCCATGATTCTCCATTCTAGGTTTACATGGAATGCTTTGATTCTATATTTCAATATCACTAAAATTTTCATTTTAGTTACAAGGACACAAAGGAAGTATTCATATGCAACAAGGAATTATCTGTCATTGTCCTGTAATTCATTATTTATATCCATTATAATTTTCATATTATAATAATATGCTACTTAAGCTAGCCCTTGATAGTTGTGTATCACTAAAATTTTCATTTTAGTTACAAGGACACAAAGGAAGTATTCATATGCAACAAGGAATTATCTGTCATTGTCCTGTAATTCATTATTTATATCCATTATAATTTTCATATTATAATAATATGCTACTTAAGCTAGCCCTTGATAGTTGTGTATCACTAAAATTTTCATTTTAGTTACAAGGACACAAAGGAAGTATTCATATGCAACAAGGAATTATCTGTCATTGTCCTGTAATTCATTATTTATATCCATTATAATTTTCATATTATAATAATATGCTACTTAAGCTAGCCCTTGATAGTTGTATTATAATAATATGCTACTTAAGCTAGCCCTTGATAGTTGTGTATCACTAAAATTTTCATTTTAGTTACAAGGACACAAAGGAAGTATTCATATGCAACAAGGAATTATCTGTCATTGTCCTGTAATTCATTATTTATATCCATTATAATTTTCATATTATAATAATATGCTACTTAAGCTAGCCCTTGATAGTTGTGTATCACTAAAATTTTCATTTTAGTTACAAGGACACAAAGGAAGTATTCATATGCAACAAGGAATTATCTGTCATTGTCCTGTAATTCATTATTTATATCCATTATAATTTTCATATTATAATAATATGCTACTTAAGCTAGCCCTTGATAGTTGATAGTTTAAAGCATTCTAGTGGAAGTTAATACAAACAACAAATTCCAGACAACAGTACCTTTTCTTCCACCATAGTGAGGAGCAGTATCCCAGAACTCATCACGCATCTGTATAAGCTGAGACTTTGTTATAGGCTGAGGATGCTTCCAAGGTTTGGGCTTCCGAATCTTCTTGACAGCCCCTGCAGTAATTCAAATTGTCAATAATTGCTTAACTCTACGCTAACTGTTACCTAGTTAGAATTGGTGCATAGGGAAAAATTTCATTGATAAGAATAAGTCTTCCCCAGAATTTTATTTAGTTAGAGAGCCTAGGCTGATTATAAAATAAATAATTCAAGAAAACCTAGATGGTGATGAAACACTCCCAGTAAAAAGAAACAAAATCCTATTTGGCTCCTTATTTTCACTATTACTCATCCAATTCCATTGAGTCTTATAGTTGTACTCCTCAGAGAGAAAGAGATCCACAGTAGGTATACAGAGAACTCATGCAGGATTTCAGCATAGAGGAACATGCAAATAAAACTGTCATGAGATCATGACGCATGCCTGAACAAACACAAAACACATGGAGAAGGTGGATATCAAATATTTCAGGACCTTGAAATATAAACTTAACAGGTCAACATAACACGTGTTATTCTCTGACAAGATAACATATTTAAGAGATATTCCTCCACAAGTCCATGGAACAAAAAAGTGAGGAGACCTGATAATTTTCATTACAAAGGAGAATCTCATTTTGGAAGCTATAATGATCATTTAAGGTTTTGTCATATATCTTTTGTATGTCAAAGTTGAATTGTACCTTACTAAAACCATCAGTAGGATCTGCAAAGCAAAGATTGGTGTCTTTCAGGAAGCTAACGTTAACAAGAATCACAAGGATAAACAAGTAGCAGTAGGAAAATAGATTCATTTCCATGTGTCCTGGTTTTTGCTTTAGCAAACCCCTAACTGTTCTTACTTATAGTCATATGTACCAAGTCCCATAAGCAGGTGTCAGCAAGTATTTTTCGACGCTGGTTGTCCCTTTTAAGACAAGAAAATGATGTTTCCTTAGACCTTTTTTAGAATCAAAATGGAAATCGAATAGGTTTCATATATGTCTTGCTTTGTTATTGAATTGAGATTGAGTAGGAAAGGAGTCTACATTGCTATTATTAGGTGTAGAACAGTCCTTACACTAATTTCCAGTAGCTCTTACTAGGTAAACGGGATCTAACTTCTCAAAAATTACAGATCTCCTCACTTGACCAGCTGATTCATCCTAATACATCCAGTGACATCAATTTCTACAATGGCTATTCTATCAATTAATTCTTCTTTGAGCTAAGTTAGATGACATTTCCCAAATCTTGAGTTGTTTAATACAAACTAAACATCAATATAGAATGCACCGTCAAAAGATTTATATGTTCCAAATAACTTTTGATGTGAAGCCTCTTTTCCTTATTTTATCAAGAAAGAAACACTGAGTTTCCTCTCAATAGATGCATCAAAAACTTCAATTGTTTCTTTTGTTAAACTTCTACACTAATCTTTCCTAAATCAGAACACAAACAATTTCATCCTAAATCATACATTACTTCTGTCCTGACAGCATAATTTAACAAATTAGCCACTAAAATCTAAAAAAAAAGGACCTAAAACTATAATCACTAAATTAAGCTAACCATAACTAAAAAGAGATAAAAGAAATTTAGACGCGCATTGCAATTATTACATAATAGATTAACAAAATCCATAACAGAAAGAAAGCAAAACAATCTAAGGCATTATTTTCCATTATTTTCGTTAGATTTCTCAGAAACCAAACAAAAAGTAAAACTCTTGAACAAAGAAAGAACCAAAAGAAAAATCAGAGTGACCTCACCGTCTTCTTTGGCCTGTGACGATCCAGCACAACCCATTACTTCCCTTTCTTTTGCAGTTTCAGACGCAAAATATAAAGAGCAACAACTTCAACTGACAAGAACAAAAAGAAAGAGACAGGGAAACTGAGGAGTTTCTAGAAAGAGAGAAACTCCATTGAAATTGAAAAGACAAGTCAAAATGAAGTTCTCTCTAGTTTCAATTTCAGTTTCTAAAGAGAAAATCAAGGAAGAGGGCTTTATTTATTTTTATTTTTCCTTTCTCTTATTTTATTTATATAAAAATAATATAAATAACTGTACAAATTGTTTTTGGTTGGTCGTTTTTGGGTTCCGATGGGAATTGTGTGCAGTGCGGTTATTCCGGTGAGTCTTTGTAACTGGAGTTAAGTAGAGATGGAGCAAGCAGACTTTGTTAAAAACCAAATCGATTTCGATTTTCAATGGAAAAATTAAAGATATTTAATAATATAATTCACTTCCATTTATGCTATAAAAAAACTCAAAATCAGTTTTATTTTTATCTCAATAGTTAAAATTAAACTAAATTGATTTGTTTAGTTCGATCTAATTGAAAACACAGATTTTCATTTAAAATAATTTCTGATGGATTCTATCAAAGATGATTCTTTCAATTAGGTTTGGTTGAACTGGTAAATTGAATGTTCACCTCTAAAAATTAATTAATTAATTAATTTAATAATAGAATGAAATAAAGGACAAAAAAAATGAAAATCGTGTAGATGACATATGATGAGAATTGATAATTGAAGCTGATTGCTAAATTATAAGATAAAGGTAGTTAGCTGTCAATTGTCATGTTTCTTTTGCCGGTGAGTGGGGGGAAATATGGCATGTAATTAACCTGTTGCTAATCTAAAATTGGAACAGGTAGAATTGGAATTAAAACCCACCGCGCTGGTTTTGGTTTTAGATCTTTGATCTGGTAAATAAAATTAGTTGTTTTAATAATTATCAGTTATTTTAATAGTATTTAGTTGTTAGCTGTTTGAGTAATTTTTCATGAAATACTAAAAGTTAAACGTTATATGAGTTAATTTTTCACAAAACAACGCCACCCTAATATCTAAGCTACTTAAAAAGTTGTTGCTGAACACACCGCCTTTATCAGAGAAGAAGATTTAGTTTTTTTACTCCAAAAATAAAAAATTAATCAGAATGATAAAA
Source organism: Jatropha curcas (assembly GCF_014843425.1). Next base: position 51,800 of record NW_023591072.1, on the reverse strand, counting down.
AAGAAAAAAGGATGTAAATAATTCTAATTTACTGCTTGAAATTGTTTACCATATAAAAATAGGTTAATTTTGGTCAAAATTTTAAACTCACATATAAAAATAGGGATTGAAAATGTTTTGACATGCTCATGCTTGAAAGCGGGAGATTTTAATGGGTATAAAAACTCGCTTAAAGTAAGTTTGAATATTAAATGAATTTAAGATATATATAGATATTAAATTAATTATTTACCGTGAGTTTAGATCGAGTGTGGGTACTTGTCATCTGAGAAAAATTATTATATCTTTTAAAAATATTTATAAAACAAAATAATTTAAATAAAATTTAAGAACATATTGAGCTCAAGATGGTAATAAAACTAGAGTTCAATATTTTACTAAAAACTAAAATAAATTAAAACCAAGTGACCAAGTCCAAACATTGTTTGTTATAATTTCTTTAGATTGCCTTATTGATGCATTTTGGAATTTTAAAATTGGACATGAAGATTAATTTAAAAGAATAATAATTGAAAAATTATGGTGTTATTTTATGATGAACAAAGTGGATTTTAGGGATACCTTATTGATCTCAATCTAATTAAAACGGGTTTAGATATTGATTAAATGAGTGTTAAATGGGTGCAAGTATTAAAATTTTAAAAAATTTTAAATTGGACTGAGTATGGATATTTTAAAATTAATTTTAAATGAATTCAAGAAGGATATGAACATTGAAATTTTAAGCAGATTTGTGTGTGAATAGTGCAAAAATTTTGCTTGTATCCACTCTACTTTCTTTCCAGTCTGGATTATTTTTCTTGATCCATCCTTGACATCCTTATTGTGCACGCGAAGATAGGAAGATTCTACTTACCTTAAATCTCGAGGATTTGTTCTAATAATAACAATTATAAATTATTATTTTTTTATTAAAAAATTAATTATTTTTACATATTTAAATAATTAAATATTTTTTTAGAAGTAATTAAATATTATAATTTAAAAACTATGTAAATTATTAAAATTATATTTGTAACTTAAGATTATTTTTTAATAAAATTTTTATTATTATAATGGTATAGTAAATAAAAATGAAAATGAAAATTTTATATGGGGAACTTGGCCCGCCTTGTTCTCCAATTGGAAAGGTCAACCCCAATCTCAATTTTTCATGGGGCAGTGATGATAAAGGCGATCCCATCCGCATCTTGTTTCGTTGTCATCCATAACATAAAAAAAAAAAAAAAAAATTTTACCATATATTTGAAATAAATTAAATATTTTTTTTAAGAAAGTAAATTAAATATTACAATTTAAAAACTAATGTATAATTATTATAAAATTATAATTTGTATAAACTTAAGATTAGAATTTTTTTAAATGGGAAAATTTTTATTTATTATAAATGGTATGAGAGTAAATAAAAATGAATAATGAAAATTTTTATCAAGTGTGGGGGGAAGCATTGGGCCCAGCCTTGTTCTCCGACAATGGGCAAAAGGTCAAGCCCCAATTCTCAATCTTTCGACATGGGGCAAAGTGATGATAAGGCGATCCGCATCCGCATCTTGTTGTTCGTGTCATCCATAACATAAAAAAAAAAAAAAAAAATAGTTTTTGTATTTCACTCTTATTTAGTTTCAACTCTCTTTTCTCCGTTTCATTTGTTCCTCCACTTAGAATAATCCACTTAATATCAACTATGAGAGAGAGGGGCACACCCGACACATCGATTAAATCTCTGCCTACTGCGGGCCTCGTAGCTTAACAACCCTTGCCCGTCCACGGGCCGTTAACCGACCGAATGAACCCGAGCCGAAGACGCTAGCATATCTGGTTGAACACATGTCCTGATCATGCGGATATCATACTGTATTGCTAAATTAATAATATAAAATACTCCAATTAAAACATTCAGACTTCCAATATTTTCCAACTAATCATCAGAACACAATAACACTTTATCAATATCTTCTTCAATCCTTCAATAGCATTTAATATCCAGGCAATTAAGTGCATTCAATGAATGCTATATCAAGGTCTTCCATGATTCTATATTCAAGTCTTCATGAACTAAATCCACACGACTGGGCCCAAACTATAGAGTAAAAATAATTTTCATCTCAATCATTTTCACATAAGTATGTATTCATTATCTCCAACTACTTACCACCAAAAATAATTGTACATGCTTCCATCAATTATATGTTACAATACACAACTAAGCTCTAACAAATGTAAATAATCTATAGATACCATGCTAAATAAGAAATTCTTAAATTATACAAACTCTCAATCTACTAGTAGACCAAAATTAATACACTTCTGGCTTTATAGTCACTGCTTCCAAGTCTTCAATGTAGCTAAACACCACGGATCGTTCAACCTAAAGCCGCGTGATAAAAAAATCGACCGGCGCTGAGTAAAAAGAACTCAGTGATGCTTACATAGATGTCCACATACGGGTACCAAAAGTGGATAACACTAACTTAAAATAGCCCAAGATTTCAATGGAAAAACATTGGAAAAAATCATAGATTCAAGTAAATTTCAAAACATCAATTGTATCATTTTAATAGCAAAGAAATAAAACTTCTAGATTGAGCAGATAAACAAGTCAAAATAATTTTAATTGTGGTTCTAATTTATCTCATACTCCTTTTTACAAATGAACCTTTAACTCACACATATCGATGAGAGACTCCATTATCCTGCGGTTTATTAATGACTGAGTATAGAAATTAAATAAATAAGACATGATAATGAACACAAATATACAGTATAAGGTTATTTATATCTGTAACTTGCTGTTCATCTAATGTTTGTAATACTTTAAGTCGCACCTGTTAGTCACATCAATATTAATGTTATGAATATACAATAACATCCTCATAACTTGTATTGGCCCTCCACTTAAAAGAAATTAAATAAATTATGAACTTGTAAGCATATAATAGCAATTATACTGTTCCATGACTTAACGCTGGTTCTTTATGCTGTAAGATGAATTCCTGCATGAACTTTTATTAAAAACTCACCCGAATATACGCAACGAAGTAAAAGAAACATATAAAGCACAATAGTCCATATCGATAGATAATAAACATGTACCTTCACATAATGGAATGTAAGCACACATTATGCAAGATAGCTGTTCATTAATCCATAACTTCTGCTCATTATATCTGTACATTGATTATGGAATTTGTAATCAAAATAATAAACTGTACAAAAAAATAGCTCCAATAAGGTTATAGGTGAATACCAAAAGTGATAGAAAACTGTATGAAACTGTATTGACTGGGTTCTGCTGATGGCCATTATATAAATGCCATATTCCCACTCAACGGCCCTGTAGCCGGAGTACAAACTGTATGGGGCGCAGATTCTGCTATGCTCAACCTATGTCGCAACAATAGCCTTATATCTAAGTGGTTTCTAAGCGCTAAACTTCTTAAATGGAGCATATTATGGTATGTTAAAATAAAGAATAAAATACAAAGCAATAGTAACTGTGTCAATAATTTGCATGCTGTGTCATGTTGACTTTTCACAAAGGCTTGTGTCTATAAAATTAACTGCTTCAATAATTATCATAAAAGCCCTTACTGCTTACCTGTATGCTGATAGCCCCTTGGAGCGCGAGCGCCAGGCGGGCAACTTGTGTGCATGTGGTAGTTCCACCAGCGGCAGTATTTTGCATGCTGTGAGCAAATATTTGTGTTTATAAACAATGTGTTTCATAGTTTGTCTTTTTTGCTTTAAAATGATTGACATGGGCATACAAGTTGAAGCAAAAGAGAAACATTGCATAGAAATTCATACTGGTCAATACACCCATAGTGTTTACCTCATTCGACATCAATTTGCAGCTGCATGTGGGTTTTGATACAATGTTCTCAATGTTGTCTTTTTGTTTAAAATGATTGGAGGCATACAAGTTGGGCAAGAAGGAATACAACTTGCATAACGAAAATGAAAGTACCAAAAGAGCATGACGGAACAGAATCACAATTCCGGCGAGGGCGAGTGCGGCCAAACTTGCAAAGGCGCGAACCAGAGAAAGCACACGAAAGTAGGGTCAGAGGTTTACAAAGGCTCTAAACTTCGGCGAGCGGCGCAATGAAAATTCGCGAGCGCTGAGAAGTGCAAAAATGAGAGTCAGAGAGGTTCACAGGGCGACCAAAATTCGCAAGCTCGACATGAAAAATTCGCGAGCGCGCCGCAAGCTCGACATGAAATTCGCGAGCGCGCGTCGTGTTTTCCAGCCTGCGCAGTCTTTACTATTTTTGTCATATCTCTCAATTTACAACTCCGATTCTGGTGATTCAAAAACCCATGGAAAGCTAACACATAGAGGAACAAATAACTCTTCTATGACACTTCCTCATTCCATCAGTAAATAGGTTCAAAATCAAGGTGAATTTACTGGTTACTTTTCCAGCAAAACCTGTTTCAGCATGAACTCAATAGCTACTTCATTTATTCATTTCATCTCATGCTTTTTCACCATTTTTAGTCATCTTACTCAACATTAAGCAATATATCTTCTCATTATCAACACACCACACAAATTCTCATGCAAGGAAATTAATTAAACTAAAAGAGATAGCACACCGTCACTTAACAAGCTTGGACTTCTTTTTAGCTTCCTTCTACTTTTGGCTCACCTCTCCTATACATAAGAATTCTTATGAATCATCTAAAAATATCACCAAATGATTCAATTAGGAAATTCAAGGAAAATATCAACCAAAATGATTCAACTAGCGAGGCTGCAGTGACGAATTCAAAGAAGGTCTTGCTTAATTTTGATAGAATAGAAGTTGAATTAAAATGCTTGAAATTCCCATAGAAAATTGATAAAAGAAAAAAGTAAGGTTAAAGGAAATAGAAAATGAGAGGAGATGAAGATGATGAAAGGAGAATAGAAAGAACGGAGCTAAAGGATGTATCGAAAATGGGAAAGTGAAATGGCAAAAGTCTCCTAGGGTACATCTCCAAAATATCATGATTCTTTGTGTGTAATAATTACCAAATGGTACCTCAAGTGTAATGGGAAAGTGAAATGGAAGTCTCGGGTACATCTCCAAAAATATCATGATTTTGTGTGTAAAATTACCAAATGGTACCTCAAGTGTCAATATGGTACAACTTAATACCTCAACTTTATATTTTAGTGCAAGCAAGTCCTAATCCTTATACTTTCATCTTTTTGTTTCCTTCAAGTAAGTCCACTTCTTTTCCTGATTTCATTACCTCCCATTCTACCCCACTCTGGACTCTGATAGCTCGAACCGGATTTTGGATCAGCCCGACTCGACTCTAAGCAACAACTCGATTCAATAGAAAAATGGGACGTTACACTAGCAGCCACCGCCATCACTAATAATGCCATTACTAAGGATGTCAAAATAGGTATGACTTGAGAATACGATTCGTTTAACACATAAGATCAGCAAGTTAGAGTTGAGGCTAAATAAATTTATATCATAAAACAGATAACCTATATAAGACACGAATTTAAATCGATTGTGCCATGGATTGATTCTCGGAACTCATTTAACTAAGGGTAAAAAGGTAATTTTATGTACATGAGCCCATTTAAGTTCGTTTGCAAGTACATGACGGTTGTGAAAATCGCTAAGTGGCTGCAAGGTTGAGCAGTTTCGTTATATAATTGGAAAGTAGACATCTTGAACTTGGATGAGAATGTCGCTCCTAAGATGTTGCCTGACAAAAGTGAGTTATCCCTAAGTCCATAGTTGTTGGTTTCCCCGATCTCTTGGCATTCCTCGAAAATCTCCTTAACAATATTTTGAAAATTGGTACTGTTCATTACAGGTGGAATGAGGTTTGACTTTTGAATATTTAAGGTGAAAGTGCTTGATGAGCTTTAAACTCGGCTCTCATGGATGTTTCTGATACTTCATCACTTTCACCTTCAGACGTTTCATCTGGGTTGGAGTGCTCGGGCTCGATACGAGTATGACTCTTGTCATTGCAATCAAGGAGTTACTCCTTATTATTTTAAGGAGGGACGGCCATTAGTTGCTCCAGCACATTAGTGAACTACCCATAAGCTTAAGTCAAATCAACAACTACTTGAGGATCAATCTTTCCAAGAGGAGAAATTAAATGTTATTCTCCAACTCTCCCTTGGTTGTCACTTCCATCCTCCACATCAGTAATCTCAAAGAGCCATTTGTCATGGTGGAACATAAGAAAATTATTTCAGAAAAAAAGAATCATTAAGTATGTTTCACGTTCACCGCAAAAAAAATCATGAAGTATGTTTCACGTCCACCGCACCAATTGGTAGTCTCAAGAAGTGAGTTTGTGTTTATAAAGTTTTTTGAGATAATTTTTGTAATCAAAGGAGAGTAGAAAATTAATAGTCTTGTATGCGTAGTGTTTTTTCCCTTTTAGTTTTCATATATATAGAGGATAAATATAATTGCTTAAGATTATATTAGGTGATATAGTGGAAAACATCCACTAATCATATATTGTTTGAATATTCTAGTGTCTTGCTTGAATATTTTGATCCCTTAAATATTTTAGGAATTGAGAGAATTTTTAGAGATTTAAGGTATTTTATTGACTTGAAATATTTTAAAAATACTTGTATTATCACTTCCTATTGCATATTTTTATACGTCTACCTATATTCACAAGGGACTTAAAATGAAAGTTTTCAAAGTTTTAATCTTCGTATCCATCCTTATATGTTTAAAAGTTTATCATCGTTGGGCCTTTACGATAGGTCAAAATTTAACATCAATATTAATTAAATTAAAAGTCTTTAAATTTTATTTTAAAAATTATTAATAAAACAAAAAGCAAATTAATAGTTTCTTTAATCAAATTTCCTTTTTCGTCTTAGTTTCAAGTTGAAATCACCAATTTTAAATTAAAATATTCGATTTTAGTTCAAAATGAGGAATCTAAACTGAATTGCAAATATATGGTTTCAAATGTTGACCACAGTTTAACGTCATTTGTATCGTTTCACTTTCAGTTTGGTTATAATTTGAAGTCAACCATGGTTATACTACCAATTGAGGGTTTGTTCGGTAATATTAGTCATTAGCTGTTCTATTAGCTTAGATGTTTTATTAGCTATTAGCCATTACCTATTAGCTATTAGCCATTACCTATTAGTTTTTAGCTACTAGTTGTTTATATAGCGGTTTAAATTAGAAAATTAGAAATGTTTGGTGAAATTGTTTGTTTAATTAGCTGTTTAACTTAAAATGATAAAAAATGACATTAGTTGAATCAAGAGGAAAAAATAATGGATATGATTGTTAAAAAAATTTAATTAAAAATTAAACATTATTGTGTAACATTTCATAAAAAGCTCATTCAACCTGTAAAAGCTATTATAAAAGTTATGTTTCTAAAAGCTACATTAAGAGTTTTGACTTAATAAGTTATGTTACTAAATGCTACAATTAATAGAACTAGAATTTTGACTCGGTCAAAACGATCAAAACTAGTTAAAAAATTATTGCCCAACAGGTCCGATTATATCCTTCCTTAACCAAGTAAATGTAACTGGCTACAAAATTATAAGTCGCGTCTTCATAATATTTTTAGGTGGACATTGAGAAAATTCACCACTAATATAAAAAAAAAGTCCTTTTATTTTTTATTATAATTACTAGTGTTAAAACCCATGCGAAGCAATATTAAATGATGAAACAATCTTTTATAACATTATTTAAAAATAATAAAATTGTATAATAAAATGATTATGAAATGCATTACAAAATTGTATCTTATTGAAATATGCTGAAAAATTGTAATACTACAATGTGTCTTTTTAAGTATCTTACGAAGCATTTTGCCAATGTATGCAACAGCAAAAACAATGCATGGTATGATCTATATAAAAAATGCACACATATTATTCCTGCAAATCATAGTAAGACTTACAACAATGTCATTTCTTATTCTCATTTTCGTCTCATCTTAATAGACAATTTTCGTAAAAAATTGAGATTAGACTTGTATAGATGGAAAAGTTCGATTATATATATATCTTTATTATACATATGTATATGTATCTGTATATATATTTTTAATATCTATTTTTTAATATCTTGAGGAATGAAAAGACAAATTGATATACACAATTAATAAATTACTTGCATGAAATTTTTTTTTTTTTTTCATTTTCCATTTATTCTTCTAACATTTGTCATCCTATAATCCAAAACAATGCCAAGTGGCAAATTGTACTACTTACACTTACTTCCCTATAAGGTAAAGTACTCTCCTTTTATATTTTACCAGTGTAATCACACCTAACAATTTAGAGAATTTTCGCACTGCATCAATTTTCATGTCAAAGAGTGGGAAAACTTTGGGATTAGAAGAGATAAGAATGAGTGAAAGTGGGAAAACGTGTGGAAGAAGGAAAACACATATATGATCAATTTTAGCCAAAGTGTAACTTTAAACGGGAGGAAGAGTTTATTGGATTAAAAAACTGATGAATCAGGAATAAAAAAAAAGGCATGTATTTTTTGTTGTAATTTTATTTATTTTTTAAAATTTTTATTTTATTTTACCTTTAATTAGACATTTATATAATTTTATTCAAATTCCTACTTTCTTTTTTTTTTAATTTCCAAATAAAATATTAAATTAAAACCTCATAAACAGTGAACAAAAGAAATTAGGCCTGTTAATAGCAATCCCATCCCTTCCTTTCAAAATCACTCTATGTGCCTCCAAATCCAAACCAGCAATCCCCATTGAACAACACAAGTGAACCAATCTCTCGTACGAAAAATTTGACCCCAGAACAACCTCTCTGACTACTGGTATCTTCAAAACCCATAGAGGCAAGGTTGGCCTTGACCCAATATCTATAAGGGTCACACTTCTAACCAACTCTGAATTCTCCATGATCCAATTTGCCACCATTCCTAAACTTGAATCATGCAAAACCAAATGCACAAGGGCTAACCCCATTGTTTCAATTAATTGCTCCAAAATTTTGGCCATCTCTTCACTAAGCCAATGCAATAGACTTGACAACACTCTTCAAGTTACTATAATGGGACAAAATTTCTTAATAAGGAATCTCATTTGTTTCAACTATGTTATCAAAAAGCGCATAACATAATAGCCAAGCCCAAGCTCATCTGTATACTCTATTAGCAGATAAACTCTGTTAGGAAAGAATATCTGTAAAATATTATTGTATCCCTATTATAGTGGGATTTGATTTTCAAATTAGGCTTAGCAATCTATTACAATCTGTATAAATACATACAGTTTACATCAATAAGTATCATCTTTTGCAGTAACATTCTTTAGTCTTTTATGGTATCAGAGCTTCAAAACAAACATCTCTTGATCCTTTTTTTTCTTCCTTCTTTTTCTTCTCTTTCACAATGAGTGATACATTTCTTCTTCCTGCTTCTAACTCCAAACAATTAGTAACATTTACTATAGCTGCACAAGCTCCTCTAAAGCTCACAGGATCAAATTACCTTGCTTGGAAACTTCAGTTTCAAAGCTTTTGTTAATAGGTTATGATCTTCTTGGCCATATAGATGGCTCTTGTCCTTGTCCATCTCCCACTATTTTTGAAACTTCCACTCCCAATTAGACATGGCCATATTACGATTCCCAGAATCGGAATTGGTCCGAACTGGAACTGAAACCGGAGGCCTATGGTTTGGTTCTGGTTCCAACAGTTTTGGAACCGCAAACCGACGGTTCCAAGAATCGATCGTAACTGGATGGAACTGCCGGTTTTTCGATTGGTTAGAACCACCGGTTCAAACTAATATTTGAATTATTTTTAGATTGGCTCGAACCGGCGGTTCCAGCAGGCAGCAGCTTTTTTATTTTTTTTTAAATTTTTTTGTGAAATCCCCAAATTACCCTTCCTAATAGCTATAAACGGCTAGTTTCAAGGGTATTTGTGGAAAAAATGATTTTTTGGATTTATTATAAATACCACATTCCATTTACAATTTCCTCACACAAAATTATCTCTACTCTTTTTACTCTATATTATTTTTCACTACTCTACAATCTCTCTAATTTTCATTCACGATATATCATCTAATATATTGCAAGATAATTTCTTCAAAGTCAAATCTCCAATTATTTTTCCAAATTATTGTGAATTAATTTCTTCAAATTTCAATCTCTAATTATTCTCTCTAATTTTTTTTATTCAATTTTCCGAATTACATATTATTTTCATATAATGGCAAGTGGAGGAAACTCAAGATCCACTAAGGGCAAGGGAAAGATTGGAGAAACACAATATTCATCTATCTTATCCTATAAAGACATTTTCGATTCACCTCCCGACCAATATAATTCTTGAGGGATATCCAAAATGAAAAATTTGGAAATTTTCAGCTCAAGCATCTGACATTTAAATGATGAGCAATTACAAAAGGAAGGGTGCGGGCTGGAAAGAGGAGCAAGGTACACATATCAAAGTTCCGACATATTTGCCATTCATTTCACGAAGAAATTCAAAGGTGACAAAATGTTCAATGTAATTTGCAATTATTGTGGAAATTCTTATAAATTCAAACAATCGGGCGGTTATGGATCATTGTGAAAGCATTTGGAGATAAAAAATCCAACAAAAATAGGAGTTGATCGGTCTCAAACACAAATTTCCGGGTAAGCATATTCTAACATTTCTTTATTTAAATATTCTGAAAAACAACAAAAAGAAGAATTAGCAAAATTGATTTTTATGGAACATTTATCTTTTAGTTTTGGTGAAAATGTAGGTTTTAATCAATATTATCAAAAATTTTTAAATCTTTCTGTTAAAAGAGTGCCAAGAAATACTGTAAAACGAACTATTATTTCTTTATATAAAAAAAGGAAAAAAAGAGTTAGAGCTTTTATTTAATCTATTTCTAATAATAAAAATTGTTTTCAATTTGGTTATGATATTTGGGAGTGATCATTGGGCAAATCATTCTTATTGGAACAGCATTACATGTATTGGGATTGATGGATGATTGGGAAAATTCAAAAAAAGAAATTATTGCATTTGTATGATAAACATACTACAAATAATATATAGAAAAATGTTCAATTTCTAGATGAATATAAGTTGAAAAAAAATTTTTCCATTTCATTTGTAATGCTTCTACAAACTAAATCAATCATTGAACTTAAAAGCTAATTTGTGAATCCAAATTATGGTGGTAAAATTTTTTTCATATAACGAGTGTGCTTGCCCATGTTTTAAAGTTGTGCGTACAAGATGTTAAAAGTTCTGAATCTTATATTTCTCCAATTAATATAAAGCTATTTCTATTATGAGAAACATCCCCAATGATGAAAAATTCGGTCTAAATTTTGTAAGGAAAAGATAATTAAAACAAAATCTTTTCCCAGGGATATCTCAACTCGTGGAAATTCAAGCATAGAATTATTAACGAGCCTTTTTCGGTATAAAGAATTATTGTGCATTTTTTGTACTAATAAATTGAGATAAGTATTTTATATCCAAAATTGGGAATTTTGCAAAGTTAGATATTTAAAAATTTTAATGATGCGTACTATCAAATTTTAGTGCATTTATTATCTCACATCTCATTTATTGTGCCCAATATTGACAGTTAATATTTATGTGCCAATATACATTAATATTGTTAGTACACTCCAAGAATTTGGGAAACTGATTTTATATTAAAAGGATTGTGCTTTTCAATGCATCATATAGCGATATGGAGATTATCTTATTTAAAAATATTACTACGCCTTTTATTTGTTCTTGTGTATTTGGACCTCTATGTAAAATGAAGTTTTATCTGAATATTGACTATTATATTATGAATTGATTAAATTTTTGATAGAGGATATATTGTTAATATAAATGACGTATTGCCATAAAATATTGTAGAATTATTTAGTGAATTTGTTCAATTTTCTAGTTCATCTACTTCTAATTCTTCTCAATTCAATAATCAACAATTTTCAACTCAAAAGGTGAGTGTTGGTGTTGCTGAACGCATTTTACTACAAAGACAAAAAAGACCAAGGGAATCCAGTTCTATTTCTGAATTTGATAATTATCTAACCACTTTTTTCGAGTTTGCTGATGATTATGTAGATAATAATTTTTTAGTTTTAGATTGGTGGAGTCGTCACGCCAATATATTTCCAATACTTTCTTTAATGGCAAAACAAGTTTAGCAGCTTCGGTCTCCACTGTTGCAGTTGAACAAGCATTTAGTCAACGAGGAAACATACTTGATGAAACACAATCTCGTATGACACCCGATTCACTAGAAGCACAATCATGCGTGGATGATTGGAGCAAGGCCGACCGAAATAAAGCACAGAAAATCTTCAAAGAGAAAATGAATTTATATGAGGCTTTACGATGCGGTTCCCTCAATGGGAACATCAACGATGGGAAAATAGCGAAATACGTAAAAGGGGAGAAATTGGTACAAGGTAAAGTGAAAACTATGTGAGCTTTGATTCCTCTAAAACCCAAGAGGATACGTAGGCAGCCCTTTTTTGTAAAAAAAAAAAAAATTAGGATTCCAACTTTTTTAAACAAAAAATAAATTAGATGAAGACTTTTTTTTTTAAAAAAAAAAATTAAGTTCAAGTCTTTTTTAAAAAAAAAAAAATTTTAATTCATGATTGGAGCAAGGCCGAAATAAGAGCACAAGAAAATCTCAAAGAAAATGAAGATTTATATGATCTTTACGATGGGTCCTCAATGGGAACATCAACCGATGGTGAAAATAGCGAATAACGTAAAAGGGGAGAAATTGGTACAAGGTAAGTAAGAACTATGTGAGCTTTGATTCCTCTAAACCCCAAGAGGATACGTAGGCAAGCCCTTTTTTTAAAAAAAAAAAAAAAATTAAGTTCCAACTTTTTTAAACAAAAAATAAATTTAGATGAAGACTTTTTTTTTTAAAAAAAAAATTAAGTTCAAGTCTTTTTTAAAAAAAAAAAATTTAATTCAAGCATTTTTTAATTTTTTAAGTGTAATTTTTTTTTTAGAAATTATTTCACAAATTTTTAAATTTTAAATTTTGAAAATCGGTCTTCAAAATTTAAAATTTAAAATTATGTGATTTGCTAGAAAATCGAATGAGAACTGGCCGGAACCGTCAGTTTTGGAATCGTTAAGGAACCGGAACCGGAACTGAAAATTTTCAGTTTGGTTCCGATTCTAAATTTTTTGGAACTGGAACCGGCGATTCCGGAACCGTGGCCATATCTACTCCCAATCCAGAATATAGTCATTGGAATAGGCAAGATCATCTTCTCATCAATGCTTTCATTGGTGCTCTCTCACCTTCTCTTATTCCTTTCATTGCAAAAGCCAAAACATCCAAACAAACATGAGATATTCTTCAGACTACCTATGCCAAACCTTCTAGAGGCAGAATCAAACAAATCAAAGCTCAACTTAAAAGCATCACAAAAGGAAATTAAATAGTTACAGAATACATGCAGGCAATTTGGATGACAACCGATGAATTAGCAATGTTAGACTCACCTATGTCTGAGGAAGACATCACTGATCGTATTTTAGAAGGTTTAGAAGATGCTTACAAAGAGATCATATAGGTAATCAATGCTCGTGATTCTGCCATAACCTTTGATGAGTTACATGAAAAACTCATAACTTTTGAGGCAGCTCGTCCTCCTGCTACCCCAATATATTTTCCAGCCACTGCAAATTATTTAGAGAGAACTCACAATAAGAGTAGTAACAATCACCAAAATCAGAATTTCAATCACCAAGCCAATCAACAAAGCAGCCAGCTATATAATCAAGGAAATCAGAAAACCAGAGGGTCTCAGTACCACATCAATCATAATCTCCATGGATAGAATAAACAACAATCTAGTCGTAAACCTTACTTTGGTCGTTGTCAAATATATGGTAGTCAAGGTCATTCAGCCAAACGGTGTCCTTCCTTTCTAGTTGTTCCAGTTGCAAGTAATCCACAAGCCAATTTTTATGCAGTTTCTTCATCCTCATCCACTCCATGGTTGCTGGATTCTGGTGCTAATCAACATATTACTGCTGATCTAACTAATCTGTCTTTACACAGCCCGTACACGGGAATGGAGGATGTGATGATTGGAGATGGTTCAGGTTTGAGTATCAGTCACACTGGTAGAGCTGCTCTACACACAGCAATTAAAGAACTTTCTTTAGAAAATGTTCTTTGTGTTCCGCAAATGAAAATGAATCTAATTTCTATTTATCAATTCTATGTGAGTAATAATGTTTCAGTGGAATTCTCACCTTATTTCTTTCTTGTGAAGGAACTCTTGATGGGGAACCTACTTCTCAAGGGCACGCCTAAGGATGGAGTTTATGAGTGGCCAACATCAACTCCTTTACTGGCTTTTTCATCCAACGTTGCTTCTGCCATTGATTGGCATTCTCGTCTAAGTCATCTTGCATTATTGACATTCAAAAATATTATTTCTAGTAATTCTATTCCATTACATTCCAATTCAGTCCAGTCTATTTCTCAATGTAATTCCTGTTTGGTTAATAAAAGTCATAAACTGCCTTTCTCTGTTTCTACACTTTAGTCTACTCAACCATTAGAAATTATTTTCTCTGATGTGTGGACGTCTCCTGTAATTTCTACTGCTTCTTTCAAATACTATGTCATTTTTGTTGATCATTACACTCGTTCTACGTGGCTTTATCACTTAACACAGAAATCTGAACTGCAATCAATTTTCATTCGGTTTAAAGCTCTTGTAGAAAAATTCTTTGATAAACAAATAAAGACTTTATATTCTAATAATGGTGGTGAGTACATTGCCTTATCCTCCTTTTTATCTACAAATGGTATTTCTTTTAAAAGTACTCTGTTGCATACACCCGAGCATAATGGCATTTCTGGAAGAAAACACCGTCGTATTGTTGAAACAGGTTTAACTTTATTATCTCATGGTTCCATGCCTATTTCTTATTGGCCATATGCTTTTTCTACAGCAGTTTATCTTATTAATAGAATGCTTTCTAAAGTTTTGAACATGTCAAGTCCATATTTCTGTATTTTTGGTTCTACTCCAAATTATATGAAACTAAGGATCTATGGTTGTTTGTGTTATCCTTGGCTCAAACCATATCCACAAAATAAATTAGAACCTAAGTCTAAGTCTTGTGTCTTTGTTGGTTATTCATCTTCTCAGAGTGCCTATCAGTGTTTAGATATCAAAAGTTCAAAAATTTATACCTCTCTTCATGTTCGGTTTGTTGAAACTATTTTCCTACTTGCTACTTCCTTCAAGTCAGTATCTTCGTCATCGCCTCCAATTTCAGCATGGATAAATTCATCAAATGCTGCTGCTTTTACAGAAATTCCCGTGCCACTCATGACTACGCCTATGGTACCAGGTGCACCTAGACAAGAGGGTTCCACTACTCAGAGAACTCTTGACAGAACAGACGTATCAGTTGCTATTTGTGCTGAGGTTCCAGCTTATGTGCCTAATATTGATGTTACAGCTGGTGTTGCAGCTCATATGCCTAATAATGATGTCCCAACTCCTGTGTCTCAAAATCAAGAGCAAAATTCTGATGTTCGTATTAGTCAACCAGCAGTAATAAATAGTCATCATATGGTCACATGAAGCAAAAATAATATTTATAAACCAATACAAAAGCTCAGTCTTTCTTGTGAATTAACATCAAGTACTGACACTGAACCTCAAACAGTTTCACAAGCATTGAAAGATCCTAAGTGGGGGGAAAGCTTGTTTTGAAGAATTTGATGCTTTGGTTCGTAATGGGACTTGGAAATTGGTTCCTCCTACCGATTTCCAGAATCTGATTAGCTACAAGTGGATGTTTCGGATCAAGCATAACTTAGATGGTACGGTTGAACGGTACAAAGCTTGGTTAGTGGCAAAAGGCTTTCATCAGTGTCCCGGTGTGGACTTTCATGAAACATTTAGTCCGGTTGTTAAACCAATCACTATACGCCTAGTTCTTAGTATAGTCGTTACTAATGGTTGGGATCTACGTCAACTCGATGTTAACAACGCTTTTTTACAAGGGCCATTGATAGAAGATGTATTCATGGCCCAGCCACAAGGGTTTCAAGATAAGGATAAACCCAATTATGTTTGTCATTTACAGAAAGCAATCTATGGGTTAAAACAGGCGCCTAGGGCCTGGTATCAAGCTCTACGACAACATCTATTGGATACAAGTTTTGTCAATTCCTTATCAGATGCTTCTTTGTTTATAAATCAGTCATGTAAAGGTACTTTGCTACTTATTGTGTATGTTGATGATATCATAGTAACAGGTAATTGTACAAGGCTTATTCAAGATTATATCACTATTTTGGCAACGAGGTTTTCTTTAAAAGATTTGGGCTCACTACACTACTTTTTGGGTATTGAAGTTATACCAAATAAGCAGGGGCTACTGTTGTCACAACGCAAATACATTTTAGAACTTTTTGAGCAGACACATATGAGCAATGCAAAATCAGTATCAACACCAATGGCAAGCAATTCCATATTGACGCTTACAACAGATATTAAATTGTATGACCTAGCAGAATATAGAAGAGTTCTAGGAAGCTTACAGTATTTGTCTCTAACTCGTCCAGACATTGCCTTCTCTGTAAATAAACTTTCTCAGTTTAATCATCAACCCACAACAAAACATTGGGCAGCAGCAAAGAGACTTCTTTGATATTTGATTGGCACTTTGAATGATGGACTTCAGTTGTTTAAAGATTCTCCATCTGTCTTGCATGCTTTCTCTGATGCAGATTGGGGAGGAGATCGTGATGGGTACCATTCGACTGGAGCATTTGTTTTGTATTTTGGTCGCAACTTAATTTCGTGGAGCTCTAAGAAACAGAGATCGGTTGCGCGTTCTTCGACGGAAGTTGAATATAAATCAATGGTGAATACAGCGGCTGAACTAAACTGGGTATTGCATCTTCTCTCTGAGTTGAAGGTTCCATTAGAGAATCACCCTGTGATTTATTGCGACAATGTTGGTGTGACACAACTGAGCTCTAATCCGGTGTTTCACTCTCGTATAAAGCATGTAGCGATTGCCTTTCACTTTATTCGAGAGCAAGTTCAATCAAGGGTTTTGCGTGTCTCTCATGTGGCTGCCGCTGATCAGACAGCCGATATGCTCACTAAGCCCCTATCTTGCCTGCTGTTTCTGAGGAATAAGACCAAGCTAGGGCTTCATCCGTGCCCTTAAGCTTGAGGGTGGTTAATAGCCAAGCCCAAGCACATCTGTATACTCTATTAGCAATAAACTTTGTTAGGAAAAAATATCTGTAAATATTATTATATCCCTATTATAGTGGGATTTGATTTTCAAATTAGGTTTAGCAATCTGTATAAATTCATACAGTTTACATCAATAAGTATCATCTTTTGCAGTAATATTCTTTAATATTTTATAACAGACCCTTCTCTTTAATCAAACTATAAGTGTTTGATAGCCACATCCGTTGTTGTTTAATCCATTTTCTAGCACACGACGCAGTGAACTTAATTCCTCTCAAACAGACCTTATCCTCTCTTTCTTATTTCTCTATGCATTTTACAATTATGCACTCACTTGCATCGCCTATTATGCAGCCTCTCGCCTTGCCGGCGTCTCTTACTCAATCTTCTCGCTCTTTTTTAGTTTGTAATTTTGCATTTACACGAGGCTTAAAATATAAAAAAATCCTGACTTACGCGAATTATTGCAAAATCACTTTAACTTGATATTCATCCATGTCACTCCAAATTGAAAATTTTATATTATTATCGCCCTAAATTCAAATTTTGCTAAGATTTTAAATAAAAAATATTAAAGTGGATCCCACAGCACCCCTTTGGGGTTAACTTAACCAAGGTGTCAAAAGGCGTCGTTTTTGACACCATACTCACCATTTTCAACAATCTCATCTTCAATCACTGTCTTCTTGAATGCCAAAGAACCCCTACGCAACCTCAAATCGTCGATCTCACTGCTCCAAGATCTTGTGATTCGTCAACCAGTTTTGAATTTGATGCAAAACCTCAACTAATCTCTCAATCAAGTAACGAAATCTTCGAATTCGAATCAAAACCTCAAATACAACACATTCAGAATTTCCGATTTGAATCAAAAACCTCAAAGTATTTCTCAATCAAATAACGTTTTCAATGATTTTGAATCAAAACCTCAAATATCACCGGTTGGTTCAACTTCTACGACGAATTAAAAGTCGTACTTCAAGATACTCATCCAATTTGCTGAACTGAACCAGCAACCGGTCCAAGCTGACTCGGGTGCTTTTGCTGTAGAAAAGAAAAGGCATTACGGAGGAGTCCGACAGAGACCGTGGAGCAAATACGCAGCGGAGATCCGAGACCCGAATCGGAAAGGCCGTCGATTGTGGCTCGGCACATTCGACGAAGCCGCCAAAGCCTACGATCAAGCAGCGTTCAAGTTTTGCGGCTCAAAAGCCATTCTGAACTTCACTCTAAAAGCTAGGAAATGGAACACACGTTCCAGTGAAGCAAGCGAACAGAAAGGAACAGGAGAAAGTGAGATTGTAGAAGAGGAAGCGAAGAAGGCGGTGAGAGAGAGGAGCCTACGAGAGATGTGGCGTTGTCGCCGTCGAGCTGGACGGCTATCATGGACGGGGAGAGTTGCTTTAGGATTAGGGATTTTGGGGGAAAAAAAATTGGGGGCGCAAAACGGTGAGTATGGTCGTTTTGACACATTGGGCTTGGGTTAAGCTGATCCAACAGTGGTGCTATGGGATCCACTTTAATATTTTTTTATTTAAAATTCTAGCAAAATTTGAATTTCAGGTAATAATAATACAAATTTTTCAATTTGAAGTGCCAGGCGACGAACGTCAGTTTAGAGTGATTCTATGATGCAAAGTCTGGGTTTTTTTGTAGGTTAAGCCCATTTATACGATAAATACATTATTTGAAATTATTTGAAAATATAAAATGATTGATTTTCTTATAATTATGTTAAATAAATACGCTTCTTATATTTAGTAATTTGAGAAATTTACATTTGACTATTATTTAAGTTAGACCACTCTATTTTTATATATTACTTGCATTTTTTTATGATGTGCGTTGCAGGTTAATTATGTTTGTTATATGCTCACTTTTTATACTTGTTTAATTTTTTATTTATATAATATTAAAGTATAAATTTTTATTTAGATTAAGTGATTAAAATATATTACACTTTATAGATACAATAAATATATAGTAGATGACAAAGTTTTTTCCGAATTTGAAGTGCCGAGGCGACGGAACTCAGTTTAGGATGATTCTATGGACTGCAAAAAGTGCGTGGGTTTTGTGTTGTGTAGGTTAAGCCCGATGGTTACTACGGATGAATACATTATTTGGAAATTATTTTGAAAATATGAAAATGATGTTCGATTTCTGGTATAATTAGTGTGTAAGATGAAATTTTACGCTTGGCTGTATGGATTTGAGTAATTTGAGAAATTTAACATTTTGACTATTTATTTTAAGTGTAGACCGACTCGATGTTGTGAGTATGGATTACTTGCATTTGTTTTTGTATGGATGTGGGACGTTGCAGGTGAATTATGTTGATTATATGCTGCAGTGTGTTTATACTTGTGTTTAATTTTTTATTATAGTAATATGAAAAGTATTGAAATTTTTATTTAGGATTAAGTTGATTAAAATATATTACACTTTATAGATGACAAGGAGACAATTTTGTTTGGAGTGAGTATTGGTCATCGGTTTGGGTGATTGTATACAGTTTTTGATTATACGTGAGTCTGGCTTTCGAATGTATTGCTTTTTTTAATTGAAGAAGACCGAAATTGATTTATAGAAGAGATAGAGTTGCAGTATGAGCTGGATGATTATGAGTTTTACAATGATTTAGGCAATAGTTTTGGTTAGAATAAGCTGTTCACGGACATGTTGGAGGTGTGGTTAAGTAACTTTCGAGCTATGATCTGCGATGTAGTAGAAGTGAAATTTGTTAACGTAATAATAGAATAGAGAATAAACTGATCAAGGTAACTGCAGAATTAAATAGTTTATAAGAATAAATGTTTATTAGTTATAGTTATGGTTTTACGCGAAGATTAGAAATGATGAAAGCATTTAAAGAGATTGGATAGGATAAGGAATATATTGAGTTTAATAAAGAAGATAGGGAATAAGATATATATATCAATATAATTAATCAAATTTGAGGATGTTTCAAAATAATAATTGTTTTATCTTATTTTGTTGTTGCCGAAGTATGGCATATTAATTTTGATGGAGCTGTGTTAGAAGTTTTGTTAATAGTAATATTGTGTAGATTAGGGGGTGTGTGAACCATGATCTTTTTTAAAGTGCTAAGAGGGTTGAGGATCATGCTGAGGATAACATTTATTTAAAATTAAATTCAAAAAATAAGAAATTGTATATAAGTTTGTCAATATGCGTCTCGATAGTTACATAGTTATTATTTTGAAGGGAGCTAGATAATTGATTGGAAGTAAAATGTTAATGTATAATGAAGTGTGATAATCATGAAAATTATTAAAGTATATTTGATGAGTTTACATAACGGTAGATATTAAATGAAATAAAAGGTGATAGGAATTAGACAATAATGAAGATTAAATTATAATTTAGAAAAAAATTTAAGAGAATTTTGAAAAAAGTGAGCTTGAATATAGTTATTATAGTATAAGTGCATATCTATTAAGGAAAAGAGGGGCAAAGAAACAACCTAGTCAAAAGATTAGTAGGAAAAATATGGTGATTTGTCTAGCTTTTAAGTAAAATCGTGTTTTATTGGTTAAAACTGGAGAAGTTATGTTGGATATTTGAAAATTTCACGAAGGAGAGTATGAATGTGCGATCATATCACGTATGTATTTTCCCGTCATTCCCACTTTTATGATATTGGTATAAATATAAAATGATTGTAATTTTAGTATATCGTGAGGCGTGGATTATGTATTTCCAATAAGTTTATTTCTGTGTATTTCCTCTTTCATCCTGTCTAGGGCCTAAGAAATTGTCACCAAAAAATCAAAGAAAAAATATAATTCCGGAGCAGAAAAAGGTGTTAAACAATTAAACAAACATAATCGAAGTTTCGTGGAAAAAAGAAGAAAGTATGATTAAGAGCAAAGTGAAATGTTAGAGAATAGTAGTAAATTTTTTTATATGTGTAATATGTTTGTGAACTGACAAAGAAGATACTTACATGAAAGAACATGAAGAGTAATAAATGAAAATAGCAGAAGCACAATTAAGAACTAATGTTTTATAGTGGAGAGCTTTGGTGGTGTTGTATATCTATATCTGTTCTCTATTTTGTTCTGACAACCGAAAATTAGTTGTGTGAGATTTGGAGTGTTTGGAATTATTTTCACACCTTTTCTATGTTTAGCAAATTTAGTATTTTTGGTGGATAATGAGGGGTTGCGAAAAGGTGTAACGTCGGAATAAATGAATAGGAGTAATAATGGGATCGGCACTTTTGCCACATGTGCCCTGAGGCGATGGGCCATGATTAATACAAGTAATCGAAAAAAAAAATCAAATAAACAAGGGATATGGATACTTTTGGTGTTTGAAGCTTAGTTCTTCTCTATTTTGTGTCTGAACCGAAATAGTGAGATTTGAGTGTTTGAATTTGTACCTTTTTTTTTCAATTTAGTATTTTCTGATAAAGTGTAACGTCGGAATAAATAATAGGATAAAATGGGATCCACTTTTGCCACATGTCCGCTTACATGCCATGATTAATACAAGTAATCAGTCCAACGTGACAATTCTCTTCAAACATTTTGTCTGCACAATTTGCTCTTCAATGGTAAAACCTACTGCCTTTGTTTGGTTACTGAGAAAACACCACACCAACTTGTTCTTCAATGGTAAAACCTACTGCCTTCGTTTGGTTACCGAGAAAACACCACAGTAAAAATTCTATAGTTTTAGAACTTCACGAACCTTCCATTTTCTTATTCTATAATTCATTTTAATTCCCCTGTTTTATTTTCATTAATTAGGCTTCTGCTGTTTTGGGGCTTAAACAATGGTGGATGAGAATACAATAGCTAACGGCATCGCATCGGAGAACCATGAACAGACTGTAGAGAGCTTCTACGATGTTGATGAACGCGAAAACAGAATCAAGATGAATGAAAAGATCAAAGTCTTAGAGGAGTCCATGGCCAACGAGAATGAAAAGCTCAGAGATCTGATTCTGCAACCGAGGAGTCACAGTTGAAGTTGAGCTTCGGAGTGATGGAGGGAGAGATAGAACAATCGAAGGAAAATAAGAAAGCATTGGAATCCATTGCTTACAGAGCTACACAGCTCTCGAGAGAGGTCTCTAGTCTCCAACACGACTTGATTTCAGCAATGAGTAAAGGCGACGAAGTGAATTCTGAGATTTTTGAACAAAAGATGATTTTGATGGAAAATGATGTAAAGATTGAGGAGCTAAAATAAAGAGAAATTGGAGACTAGCAGGAAGTAACGGAGAAAAAGGCTGGAGTTTTAGAAGTCAGAGAAGTTGAAGAAAGAGTAAGAGAATGAGGAAGTGCGGACACGTGGGCAAAAGTAGGCCCCACTTTGTCCTAATATATATTCCCGCTGTTCACTTAAATTATAAGCAGGAAGTGCAGGATACACCAAATTAAAAATAATTATAAGTACAGAAATAATTATACACTCAATTATCAAAATAAATAAAGAAAAAAACGTAAATTCAGACATCAAAAATAACATTATCCCAATAAACAAAAATCTAATAACCGTAAGTAAATTGTGAAAAAAGGAAATTTGCCTTCTGTTTTTACTGAGTATTTAGACGAAGAATTCAAAAACATTATCATCAACCGTTTGGAAACCATTTTAGTGTTAGACCTTTCTTAGACATTAACATGAAAATTTTTCATTTGTGCCAAACATAAATTTCAAATGAATTACACAAAATTCTATGGAATTCATCCATACCAAACAAGGCCTAGAAATGTTGTCCTAAGCTACCATTTTTCCTATATATCCAACAGATAAATCACGTTTAAGTTCATTAACTGAATAAGAAACACAATGATACAAAAATAAAAGGAAAATAGACATGGGTCAACAGCTAAGAGTAGCAACAGATCAAAATTGGTATGAATTTTCAGATTCATACTTGCTTCTCATGTTGTAATGGTCAAATTTTGGATTATCATAATCCATAGGCTTCATTTCAACAGGTTTTGGCTCTGTCCCAACAGCACCAAAAACTCTCTCTCGACTCTTATCTCGTTGCCGATGCCTTGATTTCTCTTTGTGGCTCTTAGACCTACCAGAAGAAGGCACCGCCTCACCTGACCCATAGAATTCTGCATATTCTTGTTGTTTTGAGGATCGGCGTTTGCTTGATAAAGAAGGATCCTTAAAACTGGATGACTTTATCTTTGGTGGCTTCATTTCTGCATACTTTTCACTAGTGATGGGAGTATGGATCTGCCGTGTTTCAGATAAAGGAACAGGCACACTCTGCCTCTGGACTGTTGGGTGCTCAACTTCATCTTCCGGCATCTTTAGGGAATCTTTTAATGGTGTGAGGCCCTTCTTGGGTCCGCTTGATCTGAACCATGAAGGGATGAAGTAGAGGAGAACACCACCCAATGCCTCAAGTGCAAGCTTAGACAAATCAATCATGAGCTGTCCAAAAGATGGCCACTTGGGTTCCTCTTTCATGCTTTCTGCAGTATGAGTTGATTTCTCCATACTTTGGTGCTCTTTGAATTCACTCTCCGAATATTCTTGCTGCATTTATATAGGCAGCATCATTAAGCAAAATGCATGAGGAAAAATCCATTAATCAACCAAAAAAGCATCAGATCAACCTAAAATTAATAAAAGTGAGAAACAAGCAATGATGCGCTGTTGAAGACCAATCTTATTGTAAGAAAAAAAAAATCAGAGTCACTGCCAAAAAAAAAAAAAAAAAAAAAAAAAAGAGAGACCAATTCTTATTTAAGAAAAAAAAAAAGTCAGATCACTGGCCGAAAAAAAAAAGAAAAGAGAAAAAGAAAAATAGGGGGTCTGCGATCTAGGTGAAACTGCGCAAATTGGAGTCGAATGTTGGGCCAAAAAAAAAAAAAAAAGAAAAGAAAAATAGCTCATCTATGAAACTGCCAAATTGGAGTCAATTTGGATATTTCAAAAGCAACTTTTACCTGAAAATGCTGCCTGTTTGGAGGGTGGTGTTAATTACATGTTTTGCCAAAAGGGATTGACTTGCCTAGATCGGGTCTATGGGTAAGCGGTTAGCCCACTTATGGAACAAACCAAAAAATGAGTAAGCGGTTAGCCCACTTATGGAACAAACCAAAAAATGAGTTTTTGAGGGAACAAAGGTATTTCTGACTATTTAAAAAAAAGGATAAAATGAGAACAATATTTAAAAAAAAAACATTTATTTTCATTGGTTTGGTCCATGGGTAAGCGGTTAGCCTATAGACCAAATCCAGACAAATCTAATCCTCGCCAAAATTTGGCCATTGAAAAAAAGAGAAAAGCGTGTTATACGTTGATAAGGCACTTGGCATAGTGGTAAGCAGTTATATTTCCAGTTTCTATATAATAAAATCATAAATAAAATTAGAAAGTTAGAATTGTACTGTTCTTGAGAAGTATGAAGGCCCAAATCCTTGCTGAAGGATGCACGCAACATATCCAGCCACGGCAGCACCAACAACCAGAAGGAGATCTGCCAAGAGACTCAGTGATGATAGTGTTTTTTCATTTCTTTGATGTCAGAGCAACATAACTATGACAAGAATAAAAAAACCACTTTTTCTTTTCTGTTTTTCCTTTTAAGAGAAAGTACACTCAGGATATGCATCTCAACCACACCAAAAAACCAAATGTTGGATAAGGTCACATTCAGCTGGAATGAAATTTGCTTCCAGATTTAGTTTCTTAAGGAATACAATAATGTGGAAACAATAAGTTAGGAACATAATTTCTGGAACATCTCACCTACAGTGATGTCCTTCATAATGCAGCACATATGATGTGGAATCACATAGGAATGAAAATTGTATGAAAATAAAGGATGCACCATGTTCAATAGAGCATTAAAATATGAGTAAGGCTCAGTTCTAAATACAGTACAAGTACTTTGTTCCAAAATCACACTAGTCAAATGAAATGTGACCAAACCTGTGAAAGTAATCGAGCTGGACTCATAATCACAATCTTCTTGGTTGAGAGAGATTTGTCGAAGAGCAGCATTTCCTCTATCAACAACTAACAGGGAGCATGTGGAATGAACATATACCACATCAAAATCGGATGAGAACTTTGCATCCTCACTGGGTCCATCCCTGTAGCCTGCAACGTTTGATTTTCCACCAGCAATGGTTGTGACTCCTGCAAACAATTTCACACTCAATGTCTTTGTATTGTTTAAATAGTCAAGATTTTTAACTTCAAAGATGTTCCATCATCTATATATAAATAACTAGATTCTAAATTCTCAAAATTGTTTAGACGTCTACATGGAAGTACATGTTCAAAATGCAGTTCAACTGCATTATCCTTTCTGGGGAAAACGGGATTGATCAGCAAAACAAACATTGAACAAAATGGAATTCACAGCCGAGGGTCTGAAAAAAAAAAAAAACTGCACTGACCAGCATCTCCAATCTTTCTGATAGCAAGATTCAAGGTATCAGCAACATAAACATTCCCTTTATCATCCATGGTTACACCTCTGGGATGATTAAAACGAGCTTCATTTGACTTTCCATCCACATGCCCTGTATAACCTTGAAATGAGCCAGCTACCAATCTTGCCCTACTGTCTGCATAAATAATAAAGAAATCATATGAATGATCCCCAAAAAGAAAACCATTAACTTCAAAAATTATATCCAATGTAATTCATTCACAAATTTGACAATTCCCCTTTTCTCATCAAGTCAACAAAGGCCAACATACATGTGCATTTCCCCACTTTGGAGCTATGGAGAATAGGTATCAGTAGTTCTAGAAGCAAACTTCATGTTGATATTTTGAATCTAGAGTATCAGTTATTTTAGTTGCAGTATAGGGCTTTTTATTAATAAAATTTCCTGTATTTTCAATTCGTAAGGAAAATGGGCTAATACCTGGCTACTAGTTCTAAACTGGATTGACCATGAAGCGTACAATACGGACAAAAAATATTGTATCTAGAAACAGGAGCACAAATTGACCCAGAAAATGTTCTGCTCACACCAAGAGCTGAATTATACTTATATCAACTAGGTGTTACATTCTGAGAAAACAATTTAGTTGAATAAACTAAATACTGCATTGTGGCACCAGAAGCTAACAAATTAACGAACTATGATAACAGATATTAACCATTTTCTAACCATTCAAACATGCCTAAAATCATAAAAATAAAAAAAATAAAAAAAAATAAAAAACAATAAAAAAAAAAAAAAAGAAAGGAAGGGGAAGAAAAAAAAAAAAAAAAAAAAAAAAAAAAAAAAAAAAAGAAAGGAAGGGGAAGGAGAAAACGCACATTGGGACAAGGGTGGAGTAATTTTAACAATGTTGCTATTAACTTCATCAACAGCATATAGTTCACCATCCTCAGAAACACGAATTTTATAAGGAACAACTCCAATATCATTTCCTTCCACCACAGTCTCAACTAAGTATCCATCTTCAAATTGAAGAACATTCCCATCTGCTTTTAGAACAATAAACCAGATGATAAATTATTAGCACCTTCATCATTAACTAGCAAAACATAATTTCCTTTTTTCTAAAGAAACAAAAAATTACCTGATTGGGGTGTTTTGGAGGATGATCTTGCAGTCCATTTGAGAAGAGAAGATAAGTGTTTAATTAATGGCCCTGAGTACCAAAAATTTAAAAAAAAAAAAAAAAAAAAAAAAGAACAGATAAAGAGAGAGGAAAATATACCCATTAAGCAACTATATCATATAAAAAATTTGAACACAATTTCATAAGTAATCAAGAGGGAAAAAAAAGGGTTATTCTGGAATTGGGAATTCAGCTAAAAGTAAGTGGCAACGCAGAAAAACACAAAGGGAAAAGATTAGCAAATGTGAGTAAAAATAAAGCATACCATTAACTAAACAGATCAAAAGAATCAATAGAGAGAAAAAGAGAGAAGGACCTGCAGGGGAAGCATGAGCTTGAAATTGACAAGAACAAGCAACAAAAAGTGTTAGCACAGAAACAAAATAGAGATGAGATCTTCTCATCTCTCCCAAAACAAGCTAAACTGAGAGAGAACAGTTGATAGTTGATAATGGGTTAGATTCTCAAGAGAGCAGACACTGGTTTCGGTCCCAGCCGTGCAGTGCTCGTTGCTAGTACAGCACTTGGTGATGGTCTGGAAGCAGTAAAGGGAAGTGGCAAAGGCAGCTTTCTCTCTCTCTCTCTCTCTCTCTCTCTCTCTCTCTCTATTTACATTACAGGTACCTTTTTCCGTTTTCTTTTTTTTTTTTTCTCTAAAAAAAAAAATTCCTTATATTTAAGCCCTTTTTTTTCAGATACTTAAAATAAAGGTTTGATCTATTTTTAGTTTTTCGATAAGGGTCAAAAAAAAAAAAAAAAAAAAAAAAAAAAAAAAAAAAAAAAAAAAAACAAAAATATTGTTTTTAATCTATATAAGATAATCTAGAAATTCTCTAATGTTTATTTTCTATTCTAATCCACTCCTCCGCCTTTCGAGGCCGTTCACCTTTTTGAAAAATTCATCGTCATGCTGTAGCTGTACAATGGTAGATAGGCGCATTTCACAAATTTACCCATCTATTTCGTGTAAAAACCTTATAATACTTTATTTTTATTTTTACCGGTTAAACATTTCAATTTATCACATTATACTTATTAAATATTTTAATTTATACAAAAAATATTCTATTGAATGCTAAAATTTATAAAAATAAATTAATTAAATATTTACTGAATAGCTGAAAAATATAAATATTATTATTTCAAAAATTATACTAACTAAATATCAAGTGAATATTTTACATATAACTGCTAAATATATAAAAAAAATTATTGCTAGTATGAAGAGAGGTACTATGTTATCAAATTCGCAACTTTACGAGTATAATAGGTCCTTTGTAAAATTTGAGTTGGAGTAAATTTATGAATTTCCACAGTAGATATGGAGTCGAGCATATTAGTGAGTATATGAAGTCTTATTAAGGAATATATAAAGTACATTGAAATTAGAGAAAATTATATTTTCAGTATTTTATCAAAAGTAATTACTTTATCTCTGCTTTTTGATTACATCATTTACATTGGTCCTTTCATTAATATTATTCACTTTTAACGTTAGATTTGAATAAAAAACTAAAGTACTTGCCTTCTATACATGTTTCGTTCAAGGATACTATTAGTTTGTTCTTTCATCCTCGCGTGGCGTTTTCTCTCTCTTCTCACCTCTTTTAGTATTTTTTTCAATCAGAACTCCTTATTAAACTAAACTCTCATCCAATCTCCTCTCCTTCATATATAATCCAAGAGTTGCAGTAATTAATACATAGCCTTTTGATTTCTTACTAAATGAAATCTGATAGCGACCACATCTAATTTGTTATCCATAAAGCATGATCTACCGTTGGCATATATATATAGTCTTTCATTTCTCATCAAAGCTTATAAACTCCTTCAATCATATATTACAATATAAAGAAAACGCGAAATAGCGAGTAAAATCTATGACCGACTCTAGTTGGTAAATCTACGACCAATCTATTACTATCAGTCATCTTTTTCTATAATAAATAAAAATTTAGTGACCGAGCGGCAACCATTTTGCGATAAAATTCCATAATAGTGATTGCTATCGAACTTGTCGGTCGCTAATCTGTAGATGACGAAATGACATTGCTCCTTTTTATTTTGATAAACCATGTGGTTTTATAAATTCATCTCTTAAACACAAAAGTTAAAGTCTGAATGAGCAAAAAAAATTTACAAATCTAAATCACAAAGAACAAGACGAATAAAGAAGAAGAAAAAGCCAAGAGCAAGGAAAGGTAGATGAGAACATATCGTAGCATCTCTTAACAATATACAAATCCTATTATCTTTTTTACAAATGAGAACATATCGAACCCCATTAATCTACAAAGGCAAGCCATTGAATGTGTAGAAGACAGAGAAAAGAATTATTTTTATTGACCTTTTTTTTTGTTGGAAGAAAAAAAAAAGTTTTTTTATCTAAAAAATTCAGGAGCGGCTAGAGTTTTGCTTTTTAAAGAGAAGAGCAATTATGAAGATTTTAATATTAAGAGACTTTATAGGTTGTACTCACCACGTGTTAATGGGCTTTAGAACTTCAATATCGAGCTTCTGTGTTTGAAACATTATAACTTTCTTTCTTCTCTTTTTTATTTTTGATGTAAATAAAATTAAATAAACTAACATGGTAATAAGATAAGTAAATAAAAATTGAATAAATCATTAAATGAAAATTAATTACAGTTGAAATTACACCTTTTTTAACACACATGCACTCAATGTTAGAAATGTAACAACTGCCAGAGTCATTTGAACATATAAATGGCATGTTTAGTAAAATATTCACATGAGTGGAAGAATTAGAGGAGCAAATAAAGATTCTATCCAAACGACAACGCTTAACCTGAAATTTTTTTTTTTTTTGCCCATTTATCTTCCCTTGGTTTTAGATAAAGGGGTTGATGAAAAGGAAATAGTAACCCCCAAACCCATCCCCTCGTACATCCACGCCTTCTGCTCCCTTCTACAATCATCAAATCATTTTCCTTTATTGATGCCGGTCTATAAACATAAATGAGCCTTAGAACGAAGAATCCAGCCAATCATGCTACCAAAAGAAAAACGACGAAAGAGAAAGATGCATCATCCTCCAAATCGATTTCTAGCAAGAACAGAGTACGGAATACATAATCAATAAAAAAAAAAACCCCAAATCAAAGAAGCGGCATTCACAAGTCCTTCATTCCCCCACAGAGAACTTCACAAATCTTTGTTGAAAAGAAATCATTCCCCAAACAGAAATCAGTGTCAGTTTTCAAAAATCCCCCACATAATAAGCACAAAAAAATTAAAGAAGAGTCTGAAACATCAGAAAAAGTAGAAGAAGAGCAATCAGAAGAAGAAGAAGAAGAGCACTTAGAATCTCAACCAGGAAGCAAAGGAAAGTTATTGGTGAATTTATTAACAGGTATGAGTTCATAAGCCTTAGGATGAAGAACCCAGCCATTCATCCAACCAAAAAAAAAATGGCAAAAGAGAAACATGTCTCATCCTCCAAATTCATTTTTGGCAAGAAAAGAGTAGAGGAACACATTACCAAAATGAAATCCATAAAGAAAATCCTATATCGAAGAAGCAGCCCTCATAATTCCTTCATTCCCCATAAAGAAGTACAGAAACCCTTACTAAAAAGAAATCAGTCCCTAAATGAAAATTAGTGCCACTTTCCAAAAATCTCCTACATAAGAAGCGCAAACAAATTAAAGAAGAATTCAAAACATCAAAAGAATAAGAAGAAGAGCAATTAGAATCTAAACCTTGAAGCAAAGAAAGTAGTGGTGAATTTATTAACAAGTATGAGTTCATGGACCCTTCTAATAAAGATTGTTACAACCAAGTAGTGATGCATGAAAAATTGTTGATTGAGAAAAAAGTTGAGTTTGATGAACTTAAGAATGTGGGCTTAGACTTAGAAAAATATTTTGACCGTAAGATGAAGTACTAGCAATGGAATATGATATTTGCCCTATACTGATTAAGCCTTTTTTATGTAAATATGTATGGAAAAGAAAATAGAAAGCAATAGAGAAAAGCTTTATCTTGTTAGTGAAAGGTATGAAGGTTGAGATTAATGAATTTGTGCTCAGTAAAGTAGCTAGGGTACCAACATTTGGTTTTGATTCTATTTTAAAAGAGTACGCAATACCTGAAGACTTGAATGTTAAAGCTTTTGAAAAAGATGAACTAGCTGAGGATTATGCAGATGGAGAACTAGTTGGCACGAGGATGAAAGCAATTCCTAGACTTCTGCATTTGATTTTTTATGCGAATATATTGCCTAAATATGGAAGCAAAGATAATGTCACTAATGATGAGACTATAATTTTGTAGCATTTGATGCACCACAGACAAATAAATTTAGCATCTATCATTCTGAAAAATATTACGAAAAACCACAAAATTATGAGTACATAAAGGTACAAGGTTAGAAAAAATTGCTTTCATTTACCATATGCAAGGTTTATTTCCAAATGCATAGTTGAATCTTCGATTGATGTGAGCGGGGAGTATAAAGACAACATCAAAGCAATAGAGAAAATAAATGTCAGATGCTTAAATTCATGTGACATAGTTATGGCCAAAAATAAGGGGTGGGTATTGTTGAAATATTTCTAAGAAAATGATGTGATAGAATGAGGAATCAGGGATGAGAATAGGACAGTCAAGCATGTCATAAACCCTTCCAGAAGATCATCAAGGCAGCCTATGCACATAGATTTTAATGCAAATGTTCTTAAAAAATCGAAAAAATTAAGATTGATGAAAATACTTCACATATTGGACAAATGAGAGTAACCACTACTAAAATGATGAATTGTCTACAATCAAGTGTACATATGATTGAAATTTTTTATACTCCAAAAGTTGTACAAGTAAATAAAAGTAGTGAGTAGGTCTTGAAAAAGCAAGGTGAAGTCAAAGCAGGAGAAGGAAATCAGGGTGCAGAGAAAAGATCAAGAAAAGGAGGGTGAATAAAAAAAAAAACACAAAATGAAGATGCTCATAATGATGATGCCACACAACCTCCAAACAATGATCCAATGATTGTCAATTATTTTAAGGACTCTGTGGATACAAGTCAAATCATGAACGAAACAGTAGATGGTATTTTTGCAGAAGAAAAGTAAAGACTCGTGCTTTATCTTATACAGAGAAGTAGTTGGTTTTAATATCAGTTTGCCTGTTTCAAGTGTTCGTGTCCAGTTTTACGATGTGGCTTTTAGTTGTGTGAGGTTTTCAATGTTTGTGTCCAGTTTTTAATGTTAATGTCAGAATAAAGCATGATATTCAAAGTTTGGTGTTCTAGTTTTTAGTATGTTCAGTTGCTCATTCTTAAAATATGAATGCAAATTTTGTTACTTATTTAAGCAGTTTTGCTATTGAAAGTAAATGTATTTAATCATATAAAGTGAATACTTGATTTTGAGAAATGACTGCTTATTGTATCGTCCTTTGGGTTGATGTGAACAAGAAACTTGAAGTGTTGATGTTTTAAAATGCATTATTTATATATTAATAAATACGGAGATACATGATATTTGGCTACATTTTCTGACTGCATAAAATGTAATCAGATAAGTGCAAATATATATGAAACAGGGACACTTTTTCAGACCATGAACATATTCAAAAGTGGATAACACACTACCACCACTACTTCTTTACAATTTCAAAGTCAGACCTTAATAATATTAGGCAACTGCCCATTTTTGATTAAGCTGTTCTTGGACACGTGTTTCAATCTATAACTGTTGCCTGCTTGATACCTATAAGGATCTCAACCATATATGCTTGTAATGTCAAAAAAGCTTTGTTGATTTCAATTAGATTGAAAACATCATAAGCTTTTATAACAGCTTTAACTAGTTGGTTAATTGTATATGGAGCTTCTTTGTGTTTGATTGAATCTTTTGCTCTAAAAAAACAAGCTCCAAAATATTTAAATCAGGACTATTGGGAGGTTGGCATAGTAAATTTATGTCCACGTCTAATTGCATGCAACCTGTGCAAAATCAACATCACCCACATATGTGGCTTAGCATTGTCTTGTGGTATTAAAATGGTGTCTGTACCTACTTAAGGCCATTTTTCTCTGATTTGCAAGCAACATGTTTTCGATTAGAATGTGTCGAATAACATCCTTTGTTATTGAAATTATTTGCTTTATTTCCAATATACTTGCTGAATGATTTTTATTATTCCTTTGGGCAAGTGCAGTGTAAACAAAAGGCCAAATGCCAATCTTACCATCAAAAAAAATTTGTGCATTCGAATCAAACCTAGGGCGAGCAACATCAACATGAAACATTATCTTTAAAATAAATCACTTGCAATTGCATTTGCACAAAGGTTCCTCCTCATTTGTGGAAAGATAAAACTTTTGTGTTTTGTCACACAAATAGAACCATTTTTCGTCTATGCGAATTACGTCGTGCATGTTAAGGAATGATAGTTTGCTGCTCACTATACCTGCATTGCCGAGCGATAGACAAAATTCAATTTTGCACTTCTTATTCATGGAAGTAACTTGTTTGCATTAGAATATGCTTTGATATTCCTTTTTTTAATCAATTCGTGCTTCTACGCCTCTTTATCCTATCTGGAGGTATTTCAACTCGTTTCTTACCTTTTATGTCAAGGACATTTTATTTCATTTTCTTTCCTATCTCGACCTTTGCGTTTTGCTAAATTTTGTAGACTGACTTTGCAAATATGGAAAAGTATCTACCACTTTTTCAATGTCATCTCAGATGACATCATACGAACTGAATTTTTAATATTTTCAGAAATGTTTTTTCTTTTGTTACCTTTTCTTATTATTTCTGGAACACTACTCAAGGGTTCTGTATGTCAAAACCCATACGAACAAGTTGTTCCTCAGTGGATAGAGTTCAGATCTAATAATATGTTATATATGCGCATCTTCTTCAGTTGTGGTTGAATTTAGACGGCTCTATTGAGGTCAAAGCGCAATGGTGGATTCATGACGAGATAATGATGACGTTGTGAGCTCTCATATATTTATATGAGAGCGTTTTGAAAAAGTTAAGGAGTCTGTTTATTCTTTTAAAATATATGTGTAAGGAGTCTGTTAGTCTTTTAAAATATATATATATATATATATATATATATATATATCTTTTAATTGTCTATTCTCAATAAAAGTAATTTGTTCAAAATTGTTTTCAAAACTTATTATATATATATATATATATATCTTTTAATTGTCTATTCTCAATAAAAGTAATTTGTTCAAAATTTTCAAAACTTTCGTATTGGCAAAACAAATTCGAAATTTTCATTGGATTAATAATTATTTTCCTGCATACAAAATTCTCTCCACTTTGGCCCTTCAAAATACAACATTAATTGAAGATTTTGTTATCTCTCATCCATAAGTTGGCTTACATTAAAACTTGAAGAGCTAATAATAGTTTAAGGGCAAATTAGGGAAAAAATCAATTAAACTAACTTCTGAATCCTTCAGTTAAACTGTTTTCTTAATCCTAATGCAAATTCTAATTTCTCTATATAAAAAGAGATAATAAACTATAGATTATAAATATAAATAGTTTTTATTAACTTTTTTTCCAATTCACTCATCCTTCATATTCTAGAACAAAAATATTGCATTTCAAAACAATCAGAATGTTTTATTATCATTCATAAGGGGGCCACTAATATTCTTTAAGTTTATAATAAAAGATAGACATTTAAGCAAAAATTATCAAAACTCTTGGGAGAATCAGTTGAAAATGATAAATAGCAAAGCATCCCCTATTTATCCAAATAAGATTTCTACATTGGCAAACAAATTTTTAGCCAATCTGCTGGTCCTTTAGCTACTTTGGTCCGGTGTAGCCTGCATATTATTAAGCTCACCAAACCTCAGGCCGACGCGCATTGAATGCTTCAAGAACTTCTCGGCACATCTTATAACACAAGTCTCTTCCTGCTTCTGAAGTGATTTGCGTGTAAAGCTATCGACACAATCATTGAAGCATCTCTCTACAACTGAATTATACATTCTCATACTGCAGATACAAATTAAAAAGGCCATAAATTAAAAAAATTTCGAAGCCATATATATAAGCTTCATTATAAAATTCTGTGATTTCTTCAAATATGGGGAATCAAGTGAGAAACAGCATGCACTTCATAAACTCCATGTTTAAACCAATGACATTGCAAAAATTATTTAGTGGGAACATGTATTTGGCCATAAAGCGGAAAAATAGCTCTATATTGCTAACAATTTTCAGGAGGTAAAATCATGAGCAACTTTTCCTGTAAACTGGCAGAGCACTCATTATTAGAGGGTAAGCACTATCCAGCTAAAAACTAAAGAAACCAACCAAACTGATGCTTTTTGGTTTCTTGGTTTGGTCTTCCAAGTTTGGCTCAGTGTGCTTTGGTTTTAGATTTTGGTAAATTTTGGTTTGATTCAGTTTTGGTGATAAAAATAAAACTGAAGCCTATATGTGTGTGTGTGTGTGTGTGTGTGTGTGTGTGTGTATATATATATAATATTTTTGTATACATTATACATAAAAATTTGAAATTTGCATTTTGAATTTTTTACCCAGTATTTTCACATTGGTTTTAATATTTTTATGATTATTTTGGTTCAGCAGTTCGGTTTCTCTCCTAGAAAAATAAATTCACCTCAGTTTTGTAAAATTCTAACAAAATTGATGGAATACTCGTCCCAACCATTATGAATCTGTAGAAGGGAAGAAAGAATTTGTGCGTCATTTACACTATCATTTGACTGAATGAATAGGAGGTCAACCGAAGAGCAATGACTAATGAGAATTAGATGTTGTTCCCAAAACGTTCAACTGCAACACACAAGCTGCATTGATTTTAAGGAGAACATTCTTCTGGCTTCACATAAACTAGGTCACCTACACAGAACTATCACATGACCTGTAACATACAAGGCCTAGATGTGAAGCCATATATGAACAGAAAATGAAAAGCCAATGGCTGATCAAAGCCTAAGGGTGTGTTTCATTGCTATTTGAGTTACTATTGAGGGAAAAAAAATCATTGTTGAAAATATTAATTAGAGGTCATTAAAGTTTTTGAAGTTGAATTTCATATATGCTAGTCATGAAAGCTACAAAGGCAAAACTTCAAAATTGCTTTTCCTTAATATCCAAAATGATTATTTTTTGGAAAAGCAATTTAACCACAATTGTAAACAGGCTTTAAACCTCTAAAAACAAATACTTTTCTTACAACTCACAAAAGAGTGTAACGCTGGATAAACTAAAAATAGCAATCACACTAACATAACAACAGCAAAGAGAGAAACAACCAATAGAAAACCATTAAGTTCCTTAAAGAGCTCAACATTTCCATTGTAATCAAACTTTGCACACTGAAATGTCTCAAAAAAAAAAAAAATGCACATATCATCAGCAAGCTACTCCTGATCAGATAGACAACTTTTTATTCAATTATGGATATTCTTACATGTATCAGAAAAATTAACATAATTATCGTTCCCAAAACGTCCAAATGCAACATATATGCATAAATGGTTGCATTGGTTTCAAGGAGAACATTGTTTTAGCTTCACTTAACATGGTTACAAACCAAAGTTGCAACCTAACTTGCACAAAAATCGGACGTGAAGCCATATGTGAGAGTGAAAAAAAAGATACACATTTACACCGCGAAAGCAGCCCATGAAAGGCAACAATAGGCAGAAAAAGAAATGGGGAAAATTTGCCTGCAATCATACTTGGAATTTCTTCACCACCTTCAGATTACCTAAGGATTCCATACGTTAAACCATTTATAATCCTCTAAAAAACCAGGCTTTTCCTCATTTCAGGGTAAAAAATAAAAAGTTATCCACTTATTGTTTTTGTTAAAATAATTCCAAGGTGGTGAAATTTTCATGGTGGCAATCAACACCATCAAGTGCTCTCTCAGAAATTAATAAAAAAAAAAGCATATTTATTAAAAACAAAAATGACACTTGTAGTGTCAACTAGTGAAACTGTTTATTTTGTCGTGTTTTATCGTTGTTTATTTTTTTCTATTTACCACAAATTAATAGTTTGATCATTGTTTTAATGTTTTATAACTTGCATTGCTTTATATATAAATGTACTATTGTAAAAAAGATATTATAGAAGATAAATTGAAACCATGAGAAAAAAATAAAAAAACATAGGGATAAATTAATTTTTATTATTAACTTTCATAATGTGTAGCAAAAAGAAACGATAAGTATAGATTTTTTTTCTTTCGGCATTTACAGTCGAAAATATTCTCGGACCAGTTAACGCTGGGCAATTTAAGGCTGCCCCCTATGTCAGCCAAATACATTAAGAAATACTATTTCTAATATTCCTTGATGTTCCCTAAGGGAATCAAATCCTATTTGATAAAGCAGGAAAGCTCCACCCTTATCGACTAGTCTAATCTTGTAGGGCTGGATGTAGTACCATTTTTTTTTTTTTTAAATATTGGCATATATTTGTATTAGTAAATTATTTATCTACCTTGGATGTAGGCCCACCCCTATCCAATTGTTTAGTAAAGGTGCGCCACTGAACTTGCCAAAATAAGAGACCAGTGTAGAAAATGCAAAAAAGCTACTCAACTAGTACTCCTATGTAATGAGACAATATATATATACACAGACACACACACATATACACACACACACAGGGCTTAATCAATTTAGATTTTAAGTTGATTGTGTTGACTGCCACCATGGTACACTTCACCAGCTTCTGAGAATTATTTTGCTAAAATGATAAAATGGAAAATTTTTTTATTTTTTAACACTAAAATGGGGAAAAGCTGTTAAAACCAATTCTATTGATAGATTTAGAAGTAAACTCAAATGAATATTTTATTTTGGCACTTACCCAGAATATAGCAAATAACAAAAATTGATCAACCCATAAATTCTATCAAGAGAAAATTTAACTACAGGATAGAAAAAGATAATAAATGAAATGGGAGAAAAAAGGAAAAAAAAGAAAAAGAAAAAGAAAATAAGGCAATTAAAGGAAGATTGCAAACCTATCTCGCACTTGTAGTTGATCAATTGTTGCGGCCATACGCATCTTGTCCTCTTCAGGTATTCCTTCAAGTCCTTGTAGAATGTTCTTGTCCATGCCTAATTAAACCAAGTTTCTTTTTTCGAAAATAAAGAAAGAAAAAAAAAGTTTTGTTTCGGTTAGTCTCATAACAGCTAGGAAACAACTTGGGTTAATCAAGAGCATTCAAAGAAACTTGAACTTATATGCTTGAGAATTTTTAAAGGATTTAAATGAAACAATTTTTAGATATTTAAGAACAATTAATTATGTCAGAAGGATCCCCAACGAACTTAAGAAAGATATTTTTGAAGTTTTAAATAATTTTAAATTTTGAAACAAAATAGTCCCAATTTTACGTAAGCTGACTAATGGCTTTTATTATCCCAAATACTACGAAATTAGAGATTCGCATGCCCACTTCTCTACTTGATGAGAGAAATGAAACAGTTCTATAAAAAATTTGGCAGAATTTAGACTAAAAAATGACTTCAAAAAGATGTAATAATCACTATTCACCACTTGAATTAAAGTTCTCACAGAAATTTGGAAAGGTTTAAACATTCCATTGACACTTCCCAATGTTATATATAATCAACCCAAAATGGACAATATACATCTCAACAATCTCAAATGCACAACCCCAGCCTTATCTCTTCCTCCAATTAAAACATACAAGCACATATGGAAGAACAAACACACATTTTGCAAGCTAAATAAGCAGATAGTGTACAACCACTAAGTTCACATCTCAGTTATTGTCCTTATCGAGCTTAAGATTATACAAACATCAAATTCTCATTGCACAAGCCTTAAAAAGAAAAGCATTACAATTTGATATCAGTACATATATAGATCAATTCAACCTATGGTTCATGAAAAATCAATTCAAAAGATATAAGTGACTCACCAGCGAAAACGGGAGTTAGCTATCTAACAAGCTAATAAAATACGAACCTTTAAAACCAAATAGCTTATATTAAGAACAACTACAATCCTCATTATGATTGGTAATTTTTCATCAACAAAACCATGAACATATAATCATATATTAGCGACATTTCCACTGATTTCTCAACCAACATCCAAATGCATTTATAATTTTAATATCTAAATCTTAATGAAGGAACGTCATTTACAAATGCAAGAACTTACCCCGACAGAGCTTGTTTAAAGGCTATGTCGGTGGTGGTGTTAGCACGCTGCTCCTGCTTCAGCGGATGCTGTGGTTTGCAGTTGTTGACCGGAACTCGGCAACTGTAGGAAATGCTCGGTCGGAATTTCTTTCTTCCAATTTGTCTTTCTCCGCTCGACTGTTTTGGGTCAGGTGGGCTGCTGAAGTAGAAAAACCTAACCTGAAACAAGGGTTTTCATGATCTGACGGTTAAAATAAAAACCTAATATGGACGGGTGAGATTAAGATGTTTTGCCGTTGCGTTTCCTCTTTTTTTTTTTTTTTGCAATCCCAAGGTTTGATGAAATTATTTAAATAATCTCCAAATTCTAAACAAATATTCAGAACTTCCCTGGCAATT
This sequence comes from Jatropha curcas, assembly GCF_014843425.1. The sequence continues at coordinate 12,379 of NW_023591072.1, read as the reverse complement.
GCATCCATCAATTTAAGTAGTTCATTCATCCAATTTGTGAGGTTTTTCCCATTAACTCTTAAAGAAAGGACTGTTAGAGACGAGAAAAGACTTTCTAAATTGCTACGGTACCCTTAATGAGCTACTAAGTCCTTTGAATATCTCCTGTATCTCTTCCAATTTCCTTTTATCTCAATAATTTCCCAGTAAAACACAAATATAAAACTTTAATTTTTTTTTTTACTTAAATAAATAAAAATCATAGATTTTTACCCACTATTTCCAATTCCCATTTCCCAATCACAGCAGAAGATCATAACTTTGCTTCACAAGTATAAAGATTGCTTTGCTTGGAGCTATCATGAGATGCCTGGCTTAAAGAGAAGTTTGGTGGAGCATAGTTACCTATCAAACCTGACTTTAAGCAGCAGCATCAACCACCAAGGAGAATGTCAGAAGAAGTAATCTTGAAAGTTAAGGAAGAGATAGAAAAGCTCCTCAAGGCAGGATTCGTCCGTCCTACTAGGTACAGTCAGTGGTCGTCAAACATTGTATGTAATATCCCTTCCCAGTTCACCCGTTAACCCGAATGAACCGAACCGAGACGCTACAAACTGGTTGACTCTATGTACTGTTATGCTGATATCATAATGTATGTTGAATAGTATATCATGCTGATGTTGTTTACATTAGTAATGTACTCAATATCTACAAGACATATACTAGTTTTCAAAATGAAATGGGCCCAACTGTGTGCCCTGTACATGCCATGATAAGGATAAACAGAATCAAAATATCAAAATGAGTAGCTACCCTAAATCAAAATGAGAATGGGCCCAACTGTGTGCCGTGTAACATGCCATGATAAAGGGATAAACAGGAATCAAAATATCAAATGAGTAGCAATACCCTAAAAACTGGGTCTCCAAATATGAAACTTGCAGCAGTGTAAGATAATCGCATACGGTCAAGTCCCAAAGACCTATGAGTTAAACAGAGTAAAGCTCGCTGACTAATAAAACTCAGGTGGATAGTGGGGGTAAGGTCAATTTCTAAGCTAGGATTTTGATGATTAAAACAGAAACAATAAATTTAAATTATATTATTTGTGCTAAGTGATTATTAGTGCAGAATTTCTAGCAAAGAAGATCTGTAACAAAGCCAAGTCCTACAAAAATCCGGATAGTGTGTGAAGTTTGTGTGAAGATAATTCGAAGAACCTAGTGGTTAGGATACTTTGTAGGATAGAGAGAAAATTCATCTATAAGCACATAAACTAATTTTTCTCTCATTCAAAATATTTTTTGGAAATTAGTTTCTTCAAAATAATTTCTATCGTAAAAGATTCTGTTTTCGAAAATATGCTTTGAGAATCGAAATGATTTAATTACCTAAAACTAAAGAGATTTTCTCTCTAAATGATTTTGGTAATAAATCATACACTTTCCCTTTCGGAAATATCTTTTGAAGATCTAAAGAATTTCAACTTATACTCTTACCTAAAACGAAGGAACGAAGTGATGTATCTTTTTGTTTTTAGTAAGTAGTAGTCTTTATTTGAAGAAAAATATTTTCCAAATAAAAGTGCTTTCGAAAATCTTTTTGCTTAAAGGAAAGTAAAATCGTATTTTATTCTCTTACCAAAAGGATAAGATAAAATTTTGATAACCAAGATTTTCGTATCTTCTAAATAAAGAAAGAAAATATTCTGATTTCAAAATGAAATATTCCCTTTCCAAAAGCAAGAACTACATATCTCTCTATAAAAAGGAGCTTCCACGTTTTGAACTATGAGGAAGAAAGAATTTTCGTTTTAAGAGTATTCACTTATTGATCATATCTTTTATCTCTCAAAACTTACTCTCTACCCCCATTTTTCTTTTCATCTCTTTACACTTTCACGTTTTATCTTTAAAGAGAAAAGAATTTTGTAACTACTGTGTTGAAAAAACGTTTTGTGTTCTAAAGACATTTTTCTAATCTGATAAACTGTTTTCTTATGCTTATATGTGCATTTTCTTTCTGTGCTAGTTTAGATTTTTTGTGTAATCTTATAGGTAGACAGGTTTTTATTTGATAGAAGCATTTGTTGTAAAGCTTAGGTTGAGAAGGCAGTTGTGAAAGAGGTTTCAAAGCCGACGTTCTCCTTAGTGAGATTCTATGTTCTTGAAGTTGATTTTTGTTAACTCTGCTAAAAGAATAGAAGAGGGTTGAGGTTAAGCTAGAACCTTTGAAAATCTAGAGTGGGATAAAGGTAGATCGAGTGTTGATCTATTGCCTTGTACTGTTGTTTGTCTTCTTACCCTTGAAAAGAGATTAACATTTAGTGAGGATCTCAAGAAGGAGCTTGGAGGGATTGTACGAGTTAGTGCCGAACCACTATTAAATCACTGTGTTGATCTTTTCTAATTCCTAAAGTTTTGCTTGGAGTACTGCTTTTACTTACACTTTTGTTCATATTTTAGAAATGCTAAAGTTGTCTAAAGTTGTAAATGTTTTGATGTTCTAAAACTGGAATAAGTCTTATCTTCTCTGAATATTAGAACTCTGGAATTCTGATAAGTGAATATACCAAGTTATAAACAGTTATTATATTTATAGTATATTTCACTACTTGGGTTTCTAATCTGTTTTCTAATCCTGGTTAAGGCTCTGTGAAACAGTTCTAATTTCAATAACTGTCTCTTACGCAGTCTTATATGTTTTTCTAAACTTTATGAGGAAGTTCTAAATACAATAGCTTTCTATCATAAAGAAGTTCTAATATTGAATAAGACAATGTGAAGCAGTTCTAATTAATAGCTGCACTTTGCATAGTCTTTCTATTCTTTATAAATATAATAGAACATGTGAGGAAGTTTAATCCAGTGATTCTATTCTCAACAGAGTTGGCTTTGGTTTTCCGCCTGCACTGTAGAATTCATATTTGTGTTTTAAAATTCTAAAATGTATATATGTTTTTGCGAAAATACCCATTCACCCCCCCTCTTGGGTTGTGCCTACATATACGGACCCACAATCTGTATCAGAGCCTTGGCTCTTGCACTTATCCGAAGCTTAACCGCTTAAGAATAAGATCCCATGGGCAATCCGCACTTCCTCTTACTTCTTTTAGAGGACAATCTGTTTCTAGACCTCTTTTTTCTAAGGTTCTAATTACTCTATTGGAAACTAGAATGGAGAATTCATTAAGTCAGTGATATAAACTGCTGGGGAAATTTATCATTGCGTCCTCGTATTCCATGAAAGTGTAGGAGATGAGATTGTTAGAAAAAAACAGAAGAAAATATACAGATACTGATTGGTAATGAACATTGTATAAATGCAAAAAGCATTAGATATTCTTCAATTGTGCTTTAGATGCACAGAATGACCAACAAAGTTTGCGATGTAAATCGCGACAGAGGTGTATGGGAAAAACTTAAAGCACTATTGGCCGGGACAAAGAGTAAAGAAGAATCCAAATAATATCTTGAGAGAATGATGAAATGTTGAGTATTGAAAAGAAGAGAGAACTATTGTAGAGTCTAAATGTCTAGATTTACTAATATAGTTAATCCTTTGAGAACTCTCGGGTAAGAGAATTTCAAGAAGATTTTGAGCTTGTTAAGAAAAAGAATCCTTTAAATCACCTAGAAAATGGATTCTATAGAACTGTTGCATGGACTCCGTTCCACTATGATTATTCATTAGTTAGGGAGCTCCCTGTTTCAGAAGAAGATGAAATCTTGCTTGACGTATAGAAGATAAGGAAAAAGAAGGACTGCCTTTAAGAGTAGATCTATTGAAGATAAGTTCATTCTGATCTTGTGTATAGTGGATGATTTAACACTTGTTCTAAAAGAGTTTGAAAAGTTCTATTAGAGAAAGCGGAAGCCCACAGGAAAGAAGTTTACAAAAAGAAACTTTCCACCCAAAGAATAGTAACTTACTTAAAAAGAAACCTTCTGAAGTGGTTTGTATGGAATCAAACAAACCGTGGAATATCAAGGCCTAAATTGTCGCTAAATTGAAAAAAAGGAAGTCAAAGGGAAAGAGAAACTGAAGCAGGCCTGGTGTAGCTGCTTGAGGGATTTGCAGAGGATTCTTAATTCTGGAAGCTCACAGAGAGTGTATAAGAAGAGATTACTAAATATCTGTTTAATGGCTACGTATCGATTGCTGACTCCCAAAAAATCGAGACTTCTGACTTCAACACAGATAGCTGAAATTGCAAAACGAAAAAATGCAATGCGTCCAGAAGCATGAAGATAGCACTGTAAGATTTTTGAGTAGCATTTTTGAACCTGAATCAGAAAATGATCTTTTAAATACTTACAATAATCTTTGCAATGAGTTTGAAAAGCTTGTTAGAAAGCATAAATTTCTAAAGAAAGATTTCAGAAAGTTAAAATCTGAAAGTAATCATTTAAAAGACGCTTTTTATTAAGAAGTTACATGCAATGATCTTATTATAGAAATCAAAGATCTTAAAAATTGTAATAATCGATTTTCTGAAAATCTGACACATCTTGAAGAAAAGTGTAAAAATCTGAATTTTGAAAATGAATCTTTGAAAATTGAGATTAGAATTCTAAAATCAATTTCAGAATCGTTTTCTAAAGAGAAGACAAGTTCTAGCTATGATAGCATTTCTTAGCATTTTCTAAACTGAGATCGTGTTTCTAATAAGAAAAATGTTGTTTTCTAAGGATGTTTGACTTGAGAATAGCAAGAAGTTTCAACAAAAAGAAAAATCAGTGTAAGTTCTAAATGCACTTGTTACCACTAACCCTCTAGGACCCAATATGAGTTGGGTACCTAAATCTGCTTGATCTTTTCAGGTGTGCCTAAGGAGCGAGCTGAAAACAAAAATGTGGTACATGGACAGCGCTTGCTCTAGGCATATGACTGGTGATAGAAAGCAATTCACCAGATTAAAAAAGAAAAAGGGAGGTACAGTAAGCTTCGGAGACAAAGCAAAAGGTAAAATCATGGGTATTGGTGTAGTCGGTTCTAATCCTTCAATAGAAGATGTATGCTTAGTAGAAGGATTACAATAAAACCTGTTAAGTGTAAGTCAGATTTGTGATAAAAATAGAAGAGTGATCTTTGAACCCTCTTATTGTGAAGTTCAGAACATGCATGATAACAAAACATTGTTCAGAACAATGCATATAATAAAACCTTATTCCGTTGAAAGAAGGTTTTGGAAATATATACCTAGTAGATCTCTCCTGATATGGTATAGACGCAGGGATATATGTTTAAGTGGTCTGTTGTAATTCTAATGTTGGTTATGGGCATAGAAGACCTTGACAATGCAAGCATGCACCTTATTTCCTAAACTTTTCTAAGAAAAATTTGGTTCGGTGGTTACAAAGTTGAAATTTGGGAAAAGATCAACATTTGGGTGAGCCTTTTGTCCAAATGGGCAAACAACCAGAACAATCGTTAAATCCCAAGGGCATGGTTTCTAGCTCTAAGACCACTTTTAGAAGTTACAACCTCTTGGATTCTATTTGGTCCAATTACTCTTCTAGTTCTTGGAAGGAAAAATTTCTATGCCATTTTTTAATTATCAAAGATGATTACTCTAGAAAAATTTTTTTCAAAAACCTTGGGGGGAAAAAACACTCTCTTTTGAGAAATAAGGATTGAGTCATAATGACATGTTTTGTTCATGCTTTGGCAAGAGAATACAATGAGAAGGATACAAACATCACGGGCAATTAGAAGTGAAATCGATGGATAGAATTTGAAAATCAGAGAAATTCGATACCCTTTGTTGCAATGAGTTAGGAAATCTTCGCATAAAGCCTTCTCAGGCAGCCTTAGAAAATTCAACAAAAATGGAGGTGGTGGATACGCGAAAATAGAACACTCAAGAAATGGCCAGAACCGATGGCTAAGTGATTCTATAAACCTACCAAAGTATTTTGGCAGAAGCCGTTTAACACTGCCTGTTATATTCTAACAGGGGCTTGGTTAAGATCAAAACTTAAAAAGAACTCCATATGAGCTATACAAAGGGTAGAAAACCAAATTATTGGGTTTTTTCACATTTTTGGGTGCAAATGCTTTTAATTCCTAGATAACAAGAAAAATCAATCTTGCTAAGTTTGATGTAAATCTTATGAAAAGGGTATTTCTAGGGATTTTCTAGTATAGGTAAAGCATAATAAGAGTATTTAATAAAAGACTCCTAGTATGTAGAAGAATCTAATTCATGTTGGTGTTTGGATGAACTAGACTCCTACTACTTTTTAAGAACAATTAGAAAAGTGAGAATCTAGAGATTCTAATCATGAAAAGCCAGAATGAGCCAATCAGAACAACTAGAAACAGCCAGAAAGTGATCAGGAACATCAATAGTCAGGCTGACCAGAAGTAGAAACATGAGATCAAATATAGTTGTAGGAGTCAAAATAACCAGAAACGAAAAAAATGAAGATTCTCCAATTACCAAAAGAATGGCGATTTCATAAGTATCAAATCCCTCCAGGAAAGACATTATGGGATAATCCCTCAAGAAAGGATGAATGACTAGAGCTCAACTTAGAAGGTAGTTTGGTAATGTTGCCTTCATTGCTCATTAGAACCTAAAAATTTATAAGATGCCTCAAAAATGATAGAAAGTTGGATTCTTTGCTATGCAAAGAAGGAGCTGAATTCCAATTTGAGATAAACCAAAATTTGGAAACTTGTTTTCTAGACCTAAAAACCATTCTTTATTGGAACAAAATGGGTGTTTAGGATAAAGCTTGAAATGAACAAGGGTAACGTTGGTGAAGAAAAATTAAATCAAGATTAGTGGCTCAAGGGTACCAACGCAAAAGAAGAAGGCATCGATTTGATGAGACCTTTGCCCTGGTTTGCTAGAACTTGAGGCCAATTAGAGATGCTTTTGGGTGCCATTTGGCAATGTTTCAAAAAAACTTTCATGTTGTATAAAATGGATGTGAAAGTGCTTTTCTAAATGTTTTCCTAAATGAAGTGGTATGTAGGAACAACCTCCTGGCTTTGGGAAATTTTTGGAGTAAACCGATAATCAATGTTTACAAACCCTTAACTAAAGCTCTTTATGGTTTAAAGGCAAGCTCTAGAGCTTGGTATGAAAAAGATTTGGAGGTAAGTTTCTAATTAGAAAAATGGTTTTTCAAGAGGAAAAGGTTGATTACAAACACTATTTATTAAAGATAAAGCACATGGTAATTTGCTAGTTGTAGCCAAAGTTTTATGTTGGTTGACATAAAGTCTTGGTTTCACTAATGATCTTCTTTGTAAGGAATGTTTCCTAAGATTAATGCAGGGTGAGTTTCGAAATGAATATGCGATGGGAGATTAAACCTTCCTTCCTTGCACTTCAAATCCAAACAAAGTGTAAAACTTGCATTTCCATTAATCAAGAAAAAAGTATAACTAGAGAATTGGGTTGGAAAACAACGATTCAAAATGGAAAAAGCCAAGGTATGTAGTACACCCAATGAGTCTATTCGTCAAAGCATTAGAACCACAAAGATGAAAAAGGCAAGGACGTGATAATCAGTTGTTTTGTAAAGTAGTGATTTGGTTTCTTTGGCTAATCTAACGGCAAGGCAAGACCAGACATAGACACTTTAGTGTTTGGTCTATGTTGCCTAGATTCAATCCGTGTCCCCAAAGCAGTCTCATTTAATTGGCTGTAAAAAAGAATATTAAAGATATCTGTTGTGGAACTTACTAATCTGGGGTCTGTGTATTCCTAAAAGATGATACATTGATCTGTTGGGGTATAGTTGATTCTGATTATTTGCCAGGAAAGCAGAATAGATAGAAAAAGCCACACGTCTAAGGATTGTCAAGATGTTCGGGGTAGTGCGCCCTTGTATCATGGTTTAAGCCAAAAAAACAAACATCTGGTTGCTCTTTCTACGCAGAAGCTGAATATGTTGCTGCTGGAAGTTGTGTTGGCACAAGTTTCTATGGATCAAACAACAGTTGGCAGACTATGGACTGAAAATTAGAAAAACAGTGCCAATCATATGCGACAACATAAGCCAACCATCAATTTAAATCTATAGAATCCAGTTCAGTATTCTAGGAACCAAAAGCCTATAGAACTCAGACAATCACCCTTCATACGTGATCCATGTACAAAAAGGTGAATATAGGTAAATTGAGTTTCAATTCCTAACAGAAAAGCAATTGGCAAATTATCTTACAAAAAACCTTTGGAAGAAAGGTCAATTCCTGCTCAATAGAAGAGAAACTTGGGTATGTAGTTTCTAAAACTCGTTAACCTTAGAACTCTGTAGTATGTTCTAAAATTGCTTTTCTATATTCTAAAATACAAGACTTGCTATGTTCTAATTTTGTGTTCTGTGGGTGAAAATTTTGATTTTTGTCTAAAAAGATACGCATAATTGTCCTAAATAATGACTTTCTAAATGTCATTATCCCAAGAATCTTGCTTTTAGACTAAAAATCCAAAAAACCAGTTAATTTATTGTGTGTGGTTTTGTTTTTTTATGTTTTTCGTGTTCTTTAGTGCTTTGGCGGTTTTATTGTTTTATTTCCTTTATTTATTTTAATTTCCTTTTAATCCCTATTTGCCCGGTTTTTGAATTCCCCTTTTTAAAAATTGTTTCTTTAAAAATTTTTCTTCCCGCCACTTAAGTGTTTCTCATTAACTGCTTTGTATTCCCTCTCGCGCTCCTCATCACAAACAAAAATCCTAAGTGCTATGTGTTTCAAAAATTCTCAACAATGGCCGAATCTAGTTGCCACTTCGCTCATCCCGACTCCCTCTAAACCATAAGCAAGAACTTTTACTCCTGAAAAAAACTTTCGAAGAAAGTATGAGCCAAAAGAGTCGAACAGAAAAAGCAAGAAGAGGAACCTAAGCGAAAGGCAAAATCGATAACTGGGCTAAAACTTCCAAAGAAACAAGCCCAGTTAGGGCAAACGCGAACAAAGCAAATGAGTTTGATTTCGAAGGAACTCTTTGAGTTTTCAAGGCTGGATGAGTTTTAATGTCTCCTGAACCAAGACTATGTTAATGCAAAAGTGTGGTTAAAGAGTTCTACTGGTTCTCTTAAAGTGAGTGGAATAGAGTTCCCGATCCTGTTAAGCTTTAAGGGGGTGAAGAACAAAAGCGTTGATCTTCCGCCCTGATTTGGGGAAAGATTTTTGATGTGCCCAAATATTGGGGTTCTAGGGTGACCAAAGATCAAGGATGTTTCTAGGGTTAGTGATTATAAAAAAGGAAGAGTTTGTCGAAGAAAGATTTGGTAAGAAAGGTTCTGCCAGACAAACCAGGGTACCATATAGAAATGCTCAAATCTGGACAGACGTATGAAATGGCCCGTACAAACTTTATTGTACATTAAACATTTAATCCCAAAAGTGCCTCACTCACATATGTTGAAACCAAGGTTGAAAGCTGGGTGCATAAATGTGGCCACAAGTGAGTTGAGAAAGAAACCCCTCAATCTATGTCATAATTATTTTTGGATAAGATGCAGAACAACCTTAAAAAAGTTGCCCCCTACCGAATGATTCTTACACCAGTGGTTTTGAGTTTTTTAGATGTTGATTTAAATGAGAATGATGTCCAATAGTGTTTAAGATTGGACAGCGGGGGGGTTTTTTTCCCCCCCAATTTCAAGGGAAAAAAAAAAAAAAATGGAAAAAAGAAAAAAATGGAACAAAAAAAAGAAAAAAAAGGGGAGAGAAGAGAAGGAGAAAGAAGAGAGAGAAAGAAGAGAAGAAAAAGACAGGGAAAGGAAAAGAGAAACTGAAAAAGAAAAAGAAAGGGAAAAAGAAGTGGAAAAGTAAAAAAGAAAAAGAAAGAGTGGAGAAGAAAAAGGAAAGAAAAGAAGAGACTGAGAAGAATAAGAAGAAAGAAGACAAAAGGAAAAGCCCGCCAAAAAGTTAGGAGAAGCAGAAGAACGAAGAAAACAAGACAGAAGAGAAAATAGAAGAAGAATGAGAAGAAGTCAGAAGATAAAGCAGAAAGAAGAAGAAAAGAAGTTAAGAAGAAGAAGCAGGAGAAGAAAGAAAGATAGAAGAAGAAAAGGAAAGAGGAGAACATAAAAAGAGAAGTGCTGGCTGAGAAGAAGAAGAATTAGAAAAAGAAAAGGAGACAGAAAGAAGAAGGAGTCGAAAAGATGAAAAAGGGAAAGGAGCAAGTAGAAAGGAAGTCAATGAATGCGGAGACAGAAAAGCTAGAAAATAAGCGATGAAGAGAAATCTACTGAGGTTTAAAAAACAGAGAAAAGAATCTGGAGATGCTACCCAGCTTAAAGGGAGTAGGGAAGCTATGCTAGGAGGCTAGAGAGAGACAGCTAATGCCTAAGGAAGCTGGGAGAGGAGAGCTAATTAGAGAACACAACAAGGAACTTGATGACAGGCAATAGCAACATCTGCACGACCTGTGATTGGAAAGAATCAGTCCTCTATTGGAGAACTAGAAAAGAAAAGAAAGATATAAATGGCAATGAAAATTAGCCTACTCTAAAAGTGAAAAGGACACCTACAGTCCCTTCCTCCCAGAGAAACCAAAAGATAGTAAAGCACACTGCAGGCAAGCATAGGAACTCATTGGAAGCAAAGCCTCCCAACTTCACTCCATCTTCTAAAAGTCCAGAAAAGTTCTTCTGAAACTACTCCCAGCTCAAAGAAGTTTAGAGGAAGTTCTAAGAGACTAGAATTGATTCTAAAGCCATCTCTAATTTGTTTTTATATGTTCTGACAATATAATATTTTGCTTTATCTCTGTGGGTTATATCGTTGGAAAATTCTGTTTAATTTCTTTTTTTTATTTTGCCTCTGATCTTGTCTAACCCTTTTGTATGATGACCAAAAAGGGGGAGAAAAGCGCGGGTAAATTTTGATGAGTACTATTGAATATTTTGGTACGTACTTGTAACCAAAAGTACTTATATTAGTGGTTATATTGTTTTCTAATATGTTGTGTTTTTATTGCCTTTCTATATGGTGACAATATTTCTATATGATAAGCGTGAGTATTTTAGAAAACTTATAATCTAATTAACGACTGTTCCTTAAACAGGTTGGATATAAGATTTTTATGTTTCCATTTTCTAATATCAGTAATCCTATGTCTTTTTGCTTCTGACATTTCTCTAATTATTAGATTAAGAATATCTTTATCTAGTCTTGCCTAGTGTCTAATAACTTATGCCTGATTTTAGAACGCTAGAAAGATCTTGTTCTATCTTTTGGCCTAGTTCTAATACTTATGCTCTGATATTATTAGAACTTAGATATCTTGCTATTTTTGCTATTCTAAAAATTCAGTTTCTAAAAGTCTCCCTAGTTCTATTTTCACAAAATAGTTAATATTGCATCTATTCAGGGGGAGCAAAAATACATGTTCTAAATGTGCTCATATTTCATTTGGCAATGCTTAGGAACTTTAATATGCATAAAATTTAGGGGGAGCACAAGATAATGCTTTTATGTTAATTAAATTTATTGTTTTGTCAATGCATCAAAAAGGGGGAGATTGGTGGCTCAAAGGGGTCATATTTCCTAATCTCGGATTTTGATGATTAAAACAAAACAAATAAATTTAAATTATAATTAATTTGTCTAATATTATTTTATGCAGAATTCTATGGAAAGAAATCGGTACAAGGCAAGTTCTTACAAAATCCATAGGTGTGTCGGAAGATAATTCCGAAAGAACCTAAGTGGCTAGGATACTTTGGGTAGGATAGAGAGATAAAATTCATTTCTATAAGCACATAAAACCTAATTTTTCTCTCATTCAAAATATTTTTTCCGAAAATTAGTTTCTTAAAATAAATTTTTTGTAAAAGATTTCCTTGTTTTCGAAAATTATGGCTTTGAGAAATCGAAAATGGTTTTAATTACCTAAAACTTAAAGGATTTTTCTCTCATAAAAAACGATTTTGGTAAATTAAATCATAAAACACTTTCCCTTTCGGAAAATATCTTATGAAGATCTAAAGAATTTCAAACTTAATACTCTTACCTAATAACGAAGGTAGATTGTATCTTTTTGTTTTCAGTAGTAGTATCTTAATTCGAAATAATTTTTCCAAAATAAAAAGAGTGCTTTCAAAAATCTTTTTTGCTTAAAGGAAAAGTAAAATCGTAATTTTATTTTCTTACCAAAAGGAAGAGATAAAAATTTGGGTAACCCAAGATTTTCGTAATCTTCTAAAATAAGGAAGGGCAGATATTCTGATTTTCAAAATAAAATATCCACTTTCCCAGAAAAAGAGACACGAAAGCTGCTCTATTATAGAAGGAGTGTTTCACTCTTGGGAAACGGAGAAGAGGAAGGAAGTGTGGTGCGGTGTTTGAGGAGAGTGGTGTGCGTAGTGAGTGCATTCTTTATCGAGGGAGCGAGAGGAAATTACTCTCTACCAACCCTTTTTTTCTTTTC
>NW_023591071.1:414256-438668 GCF_014843425.1 Jatropha curcas | reverse complement strand
TACAAGAACGATGGGCAGAAAAAGGATAAGGGCAAGTCCTAAAGAAGAACCTGAATCACCCACTAAAGCTCTCTCTGAGCATTCAGAGATTTACCTAAACCCTAAACCAAACTGTTCTCCAGATCTTAAAAAATGGATTGAACAGCTAAGTCAATCTCCAAGAAGTGTTTTAAGGGCGTTACAAAAGTATAGCGTCCTCTTCCACAGAGGCGCCAGGTAATGTCTTTACAACCTAAAGCGAATCGTACAGTTCAATGGTAACGGCGTAGTCTGTTCTCAACGGTAGGCAAGTAAAGACTTATCAAATCCGTTGATGGCTTGTGGATTTGCCAAAAAATCCAGTAACGCAAGTATACATAAATGGTTTCTTAAAACTATTTTCAATTATGAAATTGACAATCGAAGATGGAATAATAACACTAATCCTTGTCATGTTTTAAAAACATACTTACCTGAGGATCGGTACTTTGCCTCCAACTGATCTTTCAAAACCCCAAGAAATAAAATATCATAATAGTTCTCTGGATTACTGGATCTGTAAAAATTAAACATAATTATGATTCAAAAAAATAAAATCTGTTATTTATGATTCCTTCACTTAAAAATCCAACGGATTCTTCATCCCAAGGACTGGCCTAAACCCTTCTTTCTACCCCTGTACAATTTAAAAAGTTTTTTTTAAAAAATATAAACATGTACACAGTACTGTATACAATTTTTGATTATCGTGATGCATGGAACAAAAAATTTTTGCTATTCAAAAATCCCACTGCTACCATTCATGGTTAATCTTATTTTTGGAACACATCCTTTCGTACTGATTGTAAAGTCCTAACTGGTTTTAAAAAAGGTGGGAAACCTCGGAATTTCCAAATGAAATTATCCCTCCTCCCAATCCAGGCCTTATATCAGTATTTTAAAAGCCCATTATAAACCCAATCCTGCAGAAGCCCATATTCCTTCCCTTATGTACTATTGTATGGCCTTCTTCACGCCCTGGGTATATCAATGGTAATTTGGACACTCAGTATGTCCGTAGGAAACATACCAAAGATTCCTATGTTGGTAAAAAGACATAAGAATTTAAATGGTGGGGATCTTTCAAGAAATCCCTACCACAGAACTTAAAATTGATCTCTGGATACGTGATAAAATTAAAACAGGTTTCTCCATTAACCTAATGCAAAACCAACTCCTTGCACCTAAAGAATCAACCGACTTTCGGATCCAAAAAGCACATGCCAAGGCAAGGTTACTGCTCAAAAAACTCCAAGATGATATAGAAGAATCTGTCAAGAAATGCTTCAGCATCTTCAAACAGATTCCTGATTCTCCCATAAAAACCCTCATCAAATAAAAAGCAGGCAGACTGTTCCAGTAAAATATCTAAATCAAGCAAACAGAAGTGGGGCTGACATGGCTTCCCTCTTCCTCATCAACATCATTCCACATCCTCAACGAAGAATAGTAATTGAATGAAAAATTTTTGAAAATCCATTATAGTCAAAAGTAAAGCTGAAAAGCAAAAGAAAATTAAAAACAAAAAAAGCAAAGCAAAGAAAAAATATAAAGAAAAAGAAGGACACAATCGTCCTCATCTGAGTAAAAAGGCAGGTGAAACCTTATTTCACCATCAATTCAACAGTAAAAGTTAGACTCACTCTTTCTACAGGAAAAGCCAACGCATCATCCACAGTAAAGAATTCGTGGCAGACCAAACAACTATTCATCCAAAAGTAAAGGTCAACACTGTTCAAAGATTCGGTGGCAGACCAAGCACTTTCATAAATAGTAAAAGTAAATAGTAAAGGATCCTTTCTATGTACTTAAAGGGAGCCTATCCTCTTGTGAAGGCAATAAGCTTGTATAAACCATATACTAAACACTCCTCTCATCCTCTCCCCAAGTTCTTTTGTAAGCATTCAAACGTTGAGTCTGGATTATAAACTTTTAAATTGTTAAGTTTAAATTTGATTTCGTATTTGAATAAAGTTATTTATTAAACTTATAAATTGGCTACTATTAAGCCCTTTAAAGGCATTTCCTTCTCTTCTCCCTCCACAATCTGACTTAGCTGGGGATCCCAGGCCTAAGGTTGCAGGACCTCAACCTTTAATTTAAAAATACCATTAATAAAATGGTTGACGTTTAATTGATAAATATTATTTTTGTATAAGTAATGCTTGTGGTTGCAACCCTCTTGTGAATCTTCCACACCAAGAAATCTTGTTCTTAATTGTTTCATAAACATAAAAACTGTTTCATTTACTGTCAGATTAAAACGGATACTGTTTCATCTTTAAACAATTACTGTTCAAATTAAAATCTTTGGTTATCAGCTGGAAACACATAACCTCCTGGTGTTTATCATTGCACTTGATAAACAAGGGAAACTTTGTGCTACAACGCTACGTACCATATGAATTATATTAATGTTTTTATAAAATTTAAGAGAAAATAATATTAAATTACAATATATAATATTATTTAAATAAGGGAACTTTGTTGCTAACAAACGCTAACGTACCAATATGAATTAAATATTCCATGTTTTTAAATAAATTTAAGAGAAAATAATATTTTAATTACAATATATAATATTAATTTAAAATATTGTTTTGAAAGTATTAAATTGATTTAATAATAGATCTATTTTAGTTGATATGTTTAATATAATTTGGATAATATAAGTCATTTCTTGTTTGATTAAAATACTTAACATCGTCGATCTTGGCCAGCAAAATGGTATCAGAAGCCAAACGGTTTAAGTATTGGTTACCTATCACCCAATAAAGTATTGATTGTTTACTATATTAATGAAGCTTTTTAGCTCTGCCCACTGAGCCGATTCAATAATGAACCCGTTGTAAAGACTCCATTTGTTTGAGAATTGTTGGGCGTGAAGGGTATAACCGGAGGGCATAACGGGTAAGCTTTTCTAAGATTCTTTAATATAGTATACAATGGATCCTTTATTGTGTCGAATCTGTAAGTAATGTTAAAATCGGTTGATTCTGATTCTTCAAGAAATAAAAAGAATATAAAATAAAATGAATTAATATTACAAGATTTTAGTAAAAGCTATAGATGATTGGGAAATACCTAAAGTAGATTAAAAGAACACATTTATAAAATTAGTAAAATTCCTTTTATGGAATACAAGATTATGTTTATTAAAACTGAAGACGTGATTTTCAATTAAGCGAACCTTTTGAACGCATCACTCTTCTTTCCATCTAAAACATTAACAGCAACAAATAAAAATAAAAAAGTATTAAATATAATTCATATAGGATTTTATACAATAGGTATAAAACCTTTAAACTAGAGAAGGATTAAACACTAGTATATTGGCAGTAGTATAAGAGGATGCTAGATTTTTTAAAATTTTCAAGAATTCTTTATTAAGAGGAAAATCTGTTGAAACAGTTTTAAGTGAAGGACCATCTCATTTTTGAGTTTATCCAGAATATGACTGTTTCTTTAAATGATCTTAATATTCTAGAAATATAATTTTAAGAAAGTTAAAACCATAATTATAATAATGAAGCAAGGATCTATTCCAATTGCTTTAAATCTATAAAATCCATTATAAAGCTATGAATTCAGCTTGGTAAAAGTAAAACTTTAAAAATTTAATAGGAAGTCTAAGTTTCTAAGGTTAGTGCAGATACATCTCTGAGATTATGGATATGATAAGCCGAAAAATACCCTTCAGTTTTTTTAATTAAAAATAATTTTTTCCGTAAATTTATGCAAGATATAAAGAAAATGAACCTAAACCAATTATTCAAACCTTAGTAAAACCTAGGGTATTCTACTTCAAGAAATATACCTGCATCTAGTCAATCATTTAAAAATTGAAAGGAGTTGATTATAGTAAATTCAGTCCCTCAATGGCAGTTTATAACCCTGTTGACAATTATTTAAAATCAACAAATCTAATTTAGTAAACAATTCACACAGAAGTCACCATACAGCTTGCAGCCATCACTGAAAAATGTAGTGAATTAAATAGAGAACTAAATGTTTTAACTAAAGATGAAAACTAATAAAGATTTGTAAAAGAGATAACAAAAACAAAGAATTTAATGGAATTTAATTAAAATAGTTAAGATAACTCATTAAATTTTGAAGATTTAAAAAACAAGGAATATTTGAATATCAATTTCCAAACTCAGAACTAGAATAGATTTTTAGACTGTTTCTCAATTAATTAAAAATAATTCAACTAAAAAGTCTTTAACCCAATAACAATATCGTAATAAAAGACCAGAATGGATAGTAAATGATAGGATAATCCAGAGTATTTTCCTCCTAAAGCCATTAGTAAATTTAAATATCAAGATAAATAAATAACTTATGCACCATATAAAAAGTAACTAGAGAAAATGATTCAGATAAAAAAATTAATTGAGCAAAATAATTTTTGTAAATGCTAGTTTAATTGTTTGCATACACAATTAAGAAAAGATAGAAACAATTACTTCAAGATCAACCCATAGTAACTTAACAAGCTAAAGGTAAAGCAATAGTAAGTTCCCACATTATGTTTAAACCAATTTTCAGGTATCTAAAAACTAGTCCAAAAGGAAATTTAAATTCACATTTTAGGAACTTTAAAACAACAGCTTAGGTCAACTTGAGGCAAGTTCAGGAATCTACCCCCAATTGTTCAAGATTCTTCTAAAATGCTTCCAAGAAATATAAATCTTTTAGAAGAAAACTTCTAAGCTCTGAAAGATATGTAAACCTGACTCAGATTAGTGTTCCAACAATTTGTCAATAATATAACCCATAGAGAAATAGTCTCTAGGCCCCAGACTTAGGGATTACTTGATAAAACCTCCTCCATACATATCCCAAGTTCACTAATAATTCTAAATACATTAATATGAAATGGAATATTGATGGATTATCTGAATATAAAATCTTAAGTATTTTGCAACAAATGACGCATGGCTGCGAATGCCTAAAAAACTCAGTCAACCTATATCTGATAAAGCCGTTGCTGAAAATCCTCATTGCAGGATTTCTACGGAAACAAATTAAAGGAGGTGGGATTACCATCTCACTGAAAAAGATCAAATTAGATTATTTAAAATGCAGTTCAAGTAAATGACAGGATCAACCCTTTATTTGATGAAAATGGTGAACCTATTCAATGATGCAGTTGCAACCTTAATATAACCATTTCATTACATTTATAGGCGATCCATCACATATAAAAGATAAAAAGCTGAAAACTTTTAAAGTAATTTAAAATGTAAACACTTAGGTCAAATTTCAAAAATTATATAAAACCACTTTCTTACACGATTAAATGTTAAGAGAGGATTCTATCAAGCTTTTTGGAAAAGAAAAATTCTTAGCTGGTTCACCCTATTTTTTTAGGCGAAAAGGGTTAGGAATTAACATAAAACAACAACATGGTAATCAATTCCATAAATAAATTAACTTATGGGCAATTAATAAGTATAATTCAAAAAAGAAGGAAATTTACAAATTTGTCAAGAATTTAAAAGCTCAAACTTTAAAATATGAGCTAAAAAAGACTAAAACAAGAATTAGGAAGTTTTTTGTAAACAATTGACCTATAATATAACCCCTACTCAAACAATGTAGTGAGTCCAATGCTCTAAACCACAAGCCTATAGAAAAAACAACAATAAAAAACACGTATAGGTCTAAACCTAGTAAAGTAAGAATTTTATCGAGTCCAAGATGTAAACGGTAAACATCCTGATAAGGAATAATCTAAGAATAAAAAACCATACAAAGACAATAAGATTTCATATAAGCTTAACTTTGTTTAGAATAAATGTGGTAGAAAGGACAACATCCTAAATTTTCAAATCAAAATAAAAAATTGCATGAATTAACTTAGAAGATGAGGTGAATAAATAAATTCAATGGATTGTATCTTACTTCTGATACATCAGATTCTGAGGTACAAGAAAGTGAAAATCAAAAATTGATGAACTAGGTTCAACAAAACCAGTTCTTCAGAAATCTGTAAAATATGTTTAACAAAAGATCAGAATACACTTTTAGAGGTAATAAACATAAGTTGACAGATACTGAACTGTAAAAGGTCAAACTTCTTAAAAATTAATTAAAAGTTTTGAAAAAGAAGAAAAAGAAGTAAAATGATCACAACCTTAAAAATTCAGACTAATACTTATGATTTAAATCTACTATATTAAAATAAGAATAAAAAATTAGAAACAAAAATATCATTAGAAGATCTATATAAGAACTTAGAATTTTTAAAACATAAGTCAAAGAATTAAAACATCAATGCACAAGTACATGATGCCAAATAAAACATTTAGAAGACTCAATTAATATCTATTCCTCTTCGGATGAAGCAAGATGATAAAATAACAGATGGAATAATGAGCTAAATGAGATGAAGACATAAATCCAAATTTTCTCTCTCTTATTCTTTTACAAGAAAATAAACATCTAGAAATATTTAGTAAAATTAAATTTACAAATTCACAATGAATTTTAATAATAAATGGTATAGCTTTATTTGATACAGGCAGATTTTAAAAATTGCATAAGAATCTATTTAAATTCCACATCGATTTTGGTCAGAAAACACATGAAAAAACTGACTACAGCTAATAAATCTAAACATTTAGAAAATTCTTGTAAAATTGAAAGCAGATATATAAAATAATGAATTAGAAAATAAAACCAATATTCTTGACTTTCCACCACACAAGATAAATTAATATGGTAATCTTAGGAAACACCATCCATTAACCTAATTAACACCAAATAATTCGGTAAAAGAAGATGCATTAAATTCAGGTAAACGAAGTAGAGCTAGTTAAGAATTTACTGAAAAAACCTAGGAGAAAAATTTAAATTTATTTAAAAGCTCATTCTAATTTAAATACTTTGGAAATTGATTCCTTTAAATAAATCTAAAGAAGAAGACTTAAATCAATTTGAGAAATTATACATATCTTCAAAAGATTGAAAAAAGCAACTGAAGATGAGATATTCAAATTAGAATTGGTAAATTAAAGACATTTATGGAAAATTAAATTTAATGTGCAGATTCACCCACCATGCATTTGGAATCGTAAACACACATAAGTAGATTTACCCTATGAGAAGGACTTTTGGAAAATTGAAAAAAGTCCATTACCAAACTAAAGCCTCTATTCCTATTCAAATGAGCCCCTGACTTATCGACCAATTGTAAAAAAAAGAAATTCCAGATTTAGAAAATAAAAATTAATTAGCAATCTAAAGTCCGTGGTCTTGTGCACTTTTTTTAATGTCAATAAAAAATGCTGAGATAGAAAGAGGAGTCCCCTAGATAGTTTTAATTATAAACTCACTAAATAAGCCTTAAAAGGATAAGGTATCCATTACCCAATAAGAAGGATTTATTAAGAACAAATTATATAAAGGCAAATATTTTTAGTAAATTTGATATGAAATCTGGTTACTGGCATAGATCCAGATTCATCCTAATGATAGATATAAAACAGCATTTACAGTTCCCTTCGGGTCCAATATGAAGGGAATGTAATGCCTTTTGGATAAAAAATGCTCCTTCTGAGTTTCAGAGGATCCATGAAATGAATATATTTAATCCACCATATGAAATTTTGTATAGTAATAATATTGGATGATGTTCTAGTTTTTAGTAAGAACATTAGAAGAACATTTTTTTAAAACACTTAAAAAAATTTTTGCATGGTAATATTGAAATGAATGATTAGCATTGAGTAAAAACTAAAATGGACTTATTAAAACTAAAGTAGATTTTTTGGGTCATTACATAGAACAGGTATTATCCAGCCCATAGAACGAGCTATGGTATTTGGGTCCAAGGGTAGAGTTTTTTGTTTCCTGATGAGTTTAACCAAATAAAAAAAATAACCCAACTTCACGTTTTCTTGATGTTTAAATTATGTATAGAATTTTACCAAATCTCAATTGACCCATGATAAAACCATTACATATAGGCTTAAAAAAAATGCTGACCCATGGACAGCCCAGGCAACACAGTTAGTAAAAAGATAAGGCCTTAAGTCAAAGAAATTCCAATATCTTTATATCCCTCATCCAACAGCTTTCCAAGATAGTTGAAACTGGATGCCTTCCGATGTTGGATATGGTGGTATTTTAAAACAAAGATAATCACATGGTAAACGAACGAATATATTCAGTATACGTCTGGTCATTGGAACCAAACTCAAATAAATTATTCTACTATTAAAAAAGGAGATTTAAGTATATAATTTGCAAATCAAAGTAAATTCCAATCTGAATTATAAATCAAAATTTTACTTCGTATTGATTGTAAATCTGCAAGATGTTTTAACAAAAGATGTAAAAAATCTGGCTTCTAAACAATTTTTGCAATAGATGGCAAAACTTTACTTAGTATATTTGAATTTTGATATTGAAATTTTATTAAAAGGAGATAAAAATAACATCCAGACTTTCTTGACTCGCGAATTCTTAGACGATGGGCAGGAAAAAAGTAGGGCAAAGTCCCTAAAAAAGAACCTGAATCACCAGCTAGCTCTCTCTGAGCATCAGAAGAATTTACCTAAAACCTAAACACTAAACCTTTCTGCCAGAATCTTTAAAAAAATGGATTGAAACACTAAGTCAATCTTCCAGAAAAGTGTTTTAAGGCGTTACGAACCGTCTAGTCCGCCTCGTTACAGCGAGCCGAGAGAGCTAGCAAAGCTTATCTTCTCGGTTAATGAGAGGTACGTCTAGTCGCGGGCTCTCAACGATCTAGAGCTGACAGAAGAGCGACTTATCTATATTCGCAGAGTGTCTTGTGAGAGCTGGCCACGAAGAGACATATGGCGCGAGATATCTCTATAATATGCTATGAGCTGTAGGAGGCAGTGCTATAGTTATTGGATCTCTATTATAACCTAGTAGAGATAGGATACCAGAAGTCGAAGAGTTACGCGCGGTGATGGTGTCCGCACGCTAGTTGTGAGGACCCATGGCTCTACTGTGGTTGTGTCAGACTCTGAGGGGGATAGCTATATAGAGCCGGGGTGGGAGTTCTATATCTCTCTGGGGTAAAAACAGTAGCTTACCCTGAGGATTTTGGTACTTTCTCCAACTGGATCTTTTCAAACCCCAAGAATATTATCATAAGTATGTGGCGGCTTCTGAGTAGCGGCTGTGGAGATAAAATAGTCTGAGAGAGGAGAGAGAGGGATAAATAAGAATCTGTATACTATCGCTGTCAGTATTAATATAGCTCTAACGGTGTATGTGCGCGCGCACCATACGCTAAGGGAGAGAGTAAGCGCGTTTTTTTCACTCTCTCTTCTGTTTACAATAGTTAAAATATGTTTATTATCTAAATAGTACTCTGAGGCACACTGGTAACAATTTGACGTGTCTGGATTTGAATCGGGGTGATCATGGACAAAATTTGGCTTATTCAAAAGAATCCCACGGCGCTGATGATGCGAGTTGAGGAGACGTGAGAGTGAGCGATAGAGCCATTAGCGAGCGGAGTGATGTAGAAGGTGCCTAATCTTGGTTTAAGGAGAGAAGGAGAAGCGGCTGTGTGATGTTCCAGAGGGAGAAGAGTTATCGCGTCCAAGACGTCTGAGCCTTCTTATATATGTTTAGGGTGTGCTTTAGAGGTGTAAAGCCCATTATAGTATGAACGGCTCAATGCGCCTGCAGAAAAGCCCATATTCCTCCTTATGTTACTGATTGGGTAATGCCTTCTCACGGCCCTGGGGTATATCAATGGTATTGGACACTCAGTATGCCGTAGAACATACCAGATTCCTATGTTGGTAAAAAGACATAAGTTATTTAAATGGTGGGGAAATCCTTTCGAAAGAAAACTCTACCCACAGAACTTAAGAATTGGATCTCTGGATACGTGATAAAATTAAAACAGGTTTCTCATTTAAACCCTATGCAACACTCTTGCACTAAAAGATCAACGCGACTTTCGGGATGCCAAAAAAGCACGCAGTTCAGCGTCCAGTTTCAGCCGGGAGCACGATGCTTCGCGGAATCTGCTAGACATGCGGGAGCGCGAAGCAAGGTTTAGCCTGCTGCGTGCGTATATATATATCGGATGTGATCTAGTACCGTAGAGAGGAATCTCAGGAATCGCGCGGCTCTATACAGATCGATCTTTAACACGACTTCTACCGTGATCACTGCCGAGGGAGAGCGCGCTATCAAGGTATTAGAAGAAGCAGGGGCTAGCATCGTGGTATTTCACCAGGGATTATATATAGTATACACAAACAAAACAGGTATCATGACTCTGTGCGAGTCGAGAGCGATTCGATATACTTCCATGGGCTCAGAGTGAGCTAGCAGAGTATGAGAGAGAGTGTTTTGGGAAGTGCGCGTTATAGCAACAGTACATGAAAGGACACGACAAGAGAGGAGAATTTTACGAGAACTAGATCGAAGGAACATATTAGCAGATGAACGCATTAGGATAAAGCGATAGGAGAGCATCGGGCCTATGCATATGAGGTGTAGTAGCTGGCATTTCAGCGCGAGAGCGGTCTATCTCTTATATGAGCAGGAGAAGCGCTACTCTTTCTACAGGAAAAAGGCCAACCGCATCATCCACAGTGTAAAGAATTCGGTGGCAGACCAACAAGCTATTCACCACAGTAAAGGTCCCAACACTGTTCAAGATCGTGGCAGACCAAGCAGACTGTTCAATGGAAAGTAGGTAAACGAGTTTGTCAGAAAACGACGCGTAATGAGATTCTTTTTCACTGATAATGTTACTTAAAGGGAGCCTATCGCGTTCTCTGTAGAGAGAGAGAGACTTGATATATTTCTAGAGAAACATTCTGGCATCGCGCGCGTCTCCAGAGTCTTTGTAAGCAAATTCAACCGTTCGGAAGTCTGGATTATAAACCTTTTAAATGTAAGTTTATTTGATTTTTCGTATTTGAAATAAAGTTATTTTATTAAAACTTAATAAATTGCTAAACTATAAAGCCTGTTAAAGGCTTCCTTCTCTTCTCCCTCCACCAATCTGACTTATTCTGGGGATCCCAGCTTAAGGTGCAGGAACCCTCAACCTTAATTAAAAATACCAGTTAATTAAAATTGGTTGAGTTAATTGATAAATAATTATTTGTATAAGTATGCCTGTGTCAAACCTCTGTGTGATCTTCCACACCAGAAATCTTGTTCTAATTGTTCATAAACATAAACGTTCATTTACTTTCAGATTAAACGGATACTGTTCATCTTTAACAATTACTGTTCAAATTAAAAATTCTTTTGGATATCAGCTGAAAACACATAACCCTCCCTGGTGTTTTATCATTGCACTTGATGAAACAAGGGAAACCTTTGTCTAACAACGCCTACGTACCATATGAATTATATTCATGTTTTTATAAATTTAAGAGAAAAATAATATTTTAATTAACAATATATAATATTAATTAAATATTGTTGAAATATTAATTGGAATTTAAAAATAATAGAATCTATTTTAGGTTTTACTAATGCTAATCCCATCATTTCAATTAGCCATGCAAAAATTTTTTTAAGGTGTTTAAAATGTTCTTCTAATGTCTACTAAAAACTAGAAACATCATCAATATATACTATACAAAATCACTAAATGGGATTAAATATATCAATTCATGATCCTCCTGAAAACTCAGTAAGGAGCAATTTTTTAATCCAAAAGGCATACATTCCATTCCATATTTGAACGAAAGGGAACTGTAAATGCTGTTTTATATCTATCATTAGGATGAATCTGGAATCTGCCCAGTAAACCAGATTTCAATATCAATTTACTAAAGAATATTTGCCTAATATAATTGTTTTAATAAATCCTTCTTATTGGTAAATGGATAACCTTATCCATTTTAAAAGGCTGTATTTAGTGTTATATAATTACTATCTAGGGACTCCTCTTTCTATCTCACAATTTTTATTACATATAAAAGGCTGCACAAAGACCACGGACTTCTAGAATTTGCTAATTAATTTTTTTTTAATTTTCTAAATCCCTGAATTTCTTTTTTAACAAATGGTCGATAATTTCAAGGGCTCATTTGAAATAGGTCGGGCTTTAGTTGTAATGGACTTTTCATCAAAGTCTTCTCATAGGGTAAAATCTACTAATGGTGTTTTTACGATCCAAAAAAATGCATATGGGTACTGCCACATAATTTATTTTCCATAAATGTCCCTTTAATTACCATTCTAATTTGAATATCTTCAATCTTCGAGTTGCTTTTAATCCTTTGAAGATATGTATAATTTTCCTCAAAAATGATTTAAAGTCTTCTTCTTTAAGAATTTTATTAAAGAAATTTAATTTCCAAGTTTAAATAGAATTGAGCTTTTTAATAAATTTAAAAATTTTTCTCCTAGGTTTTTCATAAATTCTAACCTAGCTCTACTTCCCGTTTACCTTGGAATTTAATGCAATCTCTTTTACCGAATATGGTGTATTAGGTTAATGAATGGTGTTCTAAAATTACCATATAATTATCTTGTGGTGGAAAGTAAAGAATATTGTTTTTATTTCTAATTCATTATTTTAATAAATATCTGCTTTCAATTTACCAAGAATTTCTAATTTAATTTATTAGCTGTAGTCAGTTTTTCATGTGTTTCGACCAAAATCGATGTGGAATTAAATCAGATTTTATGCAATTTTAAATCTGCTCCTGTAAGTCAAATAAAGCTATACCATTTATATAAATCATGTGAAATTGTAAATTAATTTACTAAAATATTTTCTAGATGTATTTTCTTGTAAAGTAAAGAGAAAATGTGGGATTTAATGTGGATTTATGTCTTCATCTTCATTTAACTCATTTATTTTATCATCTGGTTCATCCGAAGAGGAACTAGATATCAATTGAGTTTCTAAATGTTTTATTTTGACATCATGTATTTGTGCTTGATGTTTTAATTCTTTGACTTCATGTTTTAAAATCTTAAGTTCTTTATATAGATCTTCTAATGATATTTTTGTTTCTAATTTTTTATTCTTATTTAATATAGTAGTTAAATCATAAGTATTAGTCTGAATTTTGGGTGTGATTATTTTTACTTCTTTATTTTCTTCAAAACTTGTAATTAATTTTTTAAGAAGTTGACTTTTAAGTTCAGTATCTGTCAAGCTATGTATTACTTCAGTATCTGTCAAGCTATGTATTACTTCTAAAAGTGTATTCTGATCTTTTGTTAACATATTTACAGATTTTTCTGAAAATCTGACCCATGGTTGTTGAACCTAGTTCATCAATTTGATGTTCACTTTCTTGTATCTCAGAATCTGATGTATCAGATGTATCAGAAGTAAGATACAATTCATGAATTTTATTTATAACATCATCTTCTAAGTTTAATTCATGCAATTTTTTATTGAACTTGCAAAATTTAGAGGTATGTCCTTTCTTTCCACATTTAAAACAAGTTAAGTCTTTATATGAAATCTTATTAGTCTTTTTGTATGGTTTTTTACTCTTAGGTTTTTTATGGTGTCTACGTTTATCTTGGTGATAAAATTCTTCTTTACTAGGTTTAGACCTATAGTGTTTTTTATAATGTTTTTTATAGCTTGTGGGTTTAGAGCATTGACCACTACATTGTTGAGTAGGGGTTATATTATAGTCAAATTGTTTACAAAAACTTCCTAATTCTTTAAATTCTTTTTAGTCTTTTTTAACTCATATTTTAAAGTCTTTTTGGAAGTTTTTAAAATCTTGACAAATTTGTAATCCTTCTTTTTGAATTATTACCTTATTAATTGGCCAATAAGTTAATTTTATTGTATGGAATTGGGTTACCATGTTGTTGTTTACATATAATTCCTAAACTGCTTTCTCCCTAAAAAATAGGGTAAAACCAGCTAAGAATTTTCTTCCAAAAAAGCCTTGATTAGAATTCTTCCTACTTACATTAATCGTGTAAGAAAAAGTGGTTTTTAATATAATTGAAATTGACCTAAGTGTTACATTTTAAATTACTTAAAGTCAGCATTTTTATCTCTTTATATGTGATGGGAATCGCCTATAAAAATGTAATGAAATGGTTAATATTAAAGTTTGCAAACTGCCATCTTGAATAGGTTCAACCCATTTTCATCAAAATAACAGGTTGATCCTGGTCATTTACTTGGAACTGACTGCATTTAAAATATCTAATTGATCTTTTTCAGTGAGATGGTATCCCACCATGCCCCTTTTAATTGTCCTGTAAATCCCTGCAATGAGGCATTTCAGCAACCGGCTTTAATGCAGATATAAGGTGAGCTGGGTTTTATAAAGCACATTTGCAAATGGTCATTTGTTGCAAAATACTTAAGATTTTATATTCAGATAATCCATCATTATATTCAGATAATCCATCTATATTCCATTCATATAACGTGTTAGCATTATAATGAAATTGGGATATATATGGAGGTTTATCAATAATTCCTAAGTCTGGGGCCCTAGAGACAATTTCTGGGTTATATTATTTACAAATTGTTGAGCACTATCTGAGTCAGGTTTACTATCTTCAGAGCTAGAAGTTTCTTCTAAAAGATTTATATTTCTGGAAGCATCAGAAGAATCCTGAACTACTTGGGGAGTAGGTCCCGAACTTGCTTCAAGTTGACGAAGTTGGTGTTTTAAAGCTCCTATGAATTGTGAAATTTAATTCCTTTTGACTAGACTTAGAAACTTGAAATGGTTTAAACATATGTGACTTTATTATCTCTGTACCCTTAGATTGTTCAACTACTACTGGCTTGTCCTGAAGTAATTGTTCTATCTTTTTTAATTGCGTATTTAAACAAATTAATCTAGCATTACTAAAATTATTTTGTTCAATTAATTTTTTATTTGAATCATTTTCTCTAGCTACCTTATATGGTGCACAAGTAATATCATTAGTAATATCATTATCTTGATATTTAAATTTACTAATGGCTTTAGGAGGAAAATCACTCTGGATTATCCTATCATTTACTATCCATTCTGGTCTCTTATCCCGAATTGTTATTGGGTTAAGACTTTTAGTTGAATTATTTTTTATTAATGAGAACCAGTCTAAAAATTTAATTTTAGTCTGAGTTTGAAATTGATATTCAACATATTCCTGTTTTAATTTTTCAAAATTTGAGTTATTTAATTTATAATCTAAATATTCATATTTTAATTCGCCGAAAGTATAAGTTTTTAATATCTTTTTTATTTTTATTAAATTCCTAGTTTTAGTTATTTCTTTTATTAAACCTTTTTCAATATCGTCTTTACTAAGGACATTTAATTCTCTGTTGATATCACTAACATTTTCAGTTATAGCTGAAGCTGTTTCTGGAGATGTATATACTAAGTTGGACTGTTGATTAACATAATTATCTACAGGATTATAAACTGCCTGTTGGATAGAATGACTATAATCAACTCCTTTCATTTTATTTGGAATATCCGAAGTAGAATATCTGGGTTTTACTAAGGTTTGTTTGAATAATTGGTTTAGGTTCATTTTCTTTATATCTTGCATAAATTACTGAAGGTATTTTCGGCTTATCATCATCTATAATCTCAGAAGATGTTGCATAGGTATAATTCAATTTGTTTATGTTTTTGATTCCTCTTGTTTAAGAAATTATATATTAACCGGAAAAAAAAATATTTCTAGATCCGCTACTCAAGGACCCATTACTTGACTTTACTCATTTAACAATAGAAGCATTAGACAATTAATATTAATTCCTCATATCTTTAAACATGAATAATCTATAATATGAATTTTAGCACAATAATAATTTTCAATTTATTTATTTTGTTATTCATCAAAACCTTACAGATTACAACCTCGAGCCAACATAATTAATATTCTTTATAATAGGATTTCTTTAATGTACCAACTAAAAAATATATTTGTTATAACAAAGATAGTTAATTTCTTGTGAAATAGTTTTTACTAATTATAATATATATTTTTAGTTTGATTCATAACTGTAATACCCCGAATTTTTATTTTCAAAACTTTCGAATTTTTATTAAATCAAAATCTTGATTTCCAACTATATGGGCTATAAACACCAAACAATCTTAACTTGAGTCCAAAGTTTTGCGAGTTGGGCCCAAGTCCAAATATATTATCGAAATTTTCGATTTGAGAACACCTTCTCTAGTTAAAGGTTTTATACTCTTTGTATTAAATCCCTATATGAATATATTTATACTTTTTACTTTATGTTGCTTGCAATTGTTTTAGATGGAAAGAATGAGTGATCCGTTCAAAAGGTTTGCTTAAATTGAAAATCACGTTCTTTCAGTTTTAACATAAACATAATCTTATTCCATAAAGGAAATTTACTAATTTTTATAAAATTTGTTCTTTAATCCACTTTAGTATTTCCCATCAAATCTATAAGCTTTACTAAAAATCTTGCAATATTAATTCATTTCTATTTTATTATTTTTTTAATTCTTTGAAAAGAATCAGAATCATCCGACTTAACATTACTTGACAGATCGACACAAATAAAGGATCCAATTGTAATAATATATTAAAGAATCTTAACGAAGCTAACCCGATTATGCCCTCCGGTTATACCCTTACACTGCCCACAAAATCTCAACAAATGGTCTTACAAACGGGTTCATAATGGATCGGCTCAAGTGGGCAAGCTAAAAGCTTCATTAAGTATAGTAAACAATGCACAATACTTTATTGGGTGAATAGTAACCAAATACTTAAATCGTAATGGCTCTGATTATTTCAAACCTAGTAAAACCTAGGTATTCTAACATCAGATATACCTGCATCTAGTCCAATCAATTTAAATGAAGGAGTTGATTATAGTAATTAGTCCCTCAGGCAGTTTAATCAACCCTGTTGAACAATTATTTAAATCAATCAATCTAATTAGTAAACACTTCAACCAGAGTCATTTCCAAACAGCTTCAGCCATCACTGGAAAATGTTAGTGAATTAATAGAGAACTAAATGTTTAACTAAAGCGGAAATTAATAAAGATTTGGTAAAAGAAATAACCAAAAACAAAGAATGTTAATGAAGTTTAATAGCATAGTATAAAATATTGAAAACTCATAATTTTGAAGATTTAAAAGAAGAATATTTAGAACATCAACTTCAAACCCAAACTAAAATTAAGTTTTTAGATTGGTTTTCATTCATTAAAAATAATTCGAATAAATGTCTTAACCCAATAACAATTCGTGATAAACGGCCAGAATGGATCGTAAATGATAGGATCATTCAGAGTGATTTTCCTCCTAAAGCAATAAGTAAATTTAAATATCAAGATAATGATATTACTTGTGCACCATATAAGGTAGCTAGAGAAAATGATTCAAATAAAAAATTAATTGAACAAAATAATTTTAGTAATGCTAGATTAATTTGTTTAAATACGCAATTAAAAAAGATAGAACAATTACTTCAGGACAAGCCAGTAGTAGTTGAACAATCTAAGGGTACAGAGATAATAAAGTCACATATGTTTAAACCATTTCAAGTTTCTAAGTCTAGTCAAAAGGAATTAAATTAAATTCACAGTTTATAGGAACTGTTAAAACAACAAGCTTAGTCAACTTGAGGCCAAGTGCAGGATCTTACTCCCAGTAGTTCAAGATTCTACTAATGTCTAGAATATAATCTTTTAGAAGAAAACTTCTAGCTCTGAAGAATAGTAACGCTGACTCGGATAGTGCTCCACCAATTGTAAATAAATATAACAGCCATAAGAGAAATAGTCCTCTAAGGGCCCCAGATTTAGGAATTAATTGAATAACCTCCATACATTCCAATTCCACTATATGTAAACTTATATGAATTGGATATTGATGGATTATCTGAATATAAATCTTAAGTATTTTGCAACAACATGACCCATGGCTGCAAATGCTTATAAACCAGTCACCTATATCTGATAAAAGCCGTTGCCTGAATCCTCATTGCGGATTTACGGACAATTAAAGGGATGGTGGGATTCCATCTTCTACTGAAAAAGATCAATTAGATAATTATGCAGTTCAAGTAATGACCAGGATATCAACCTTTATATTGATGAAAATGAGGTGACCTATTCAAGATGCACGTTGCAACTTTAATATTAACCCATTTCATTACACTTTTATAGGCGATCCATCACATATAAAAGAATAAAAATACTGACTTTTACAAGTAATTTAAATGGTAAACACTGTAGGTCATTTCAATATATAAAACCACTTTTCTACACGATTTAATGTTAAGAGAAAGAATTCTAATCAGCTTTTTGGAAAAGAAAAATTCTTAGCTGGTTTAACCCCTATTTTTTAGGGCGAAGAGAGTTAGGAATTATATTTAAACACAAGCTATGGTAAACGCCAATTCCATACAATATTACTTATTGGCCAATTAAATAAGTATAATTCAAAAGAAGGTTACAAATTTGTTCAAGATTTAAAACTTCAAAAGACTTTAAAATCATGAAGTTAAAAAAGACCAGACTAAACAAGAATTAGGAAGTTTTTGTAAACAATTTGATTATAGTATAACCCCAACTCAGCAATGTAGTGGTCAATGTTCTAAAACACCAAGTTCTAGGAAACACTATAAAAAACATTATCGATCTAAGCCTAGTAAAGAAGACTACTATAGTAAAGATAAAATTAAACATTATAAGAAAAATAAAAATAAAAAACCATACAAAAAGACTAATAAGATTTCATACAAAGACTTAACTTGTTTTAAATGTGGTAAGCTATTTCAGTTGATATATTTAATATTAATTTGGATAATATAAATCATTTCTTGTTTGAGTTATAATAAATACTTAAATCGGTAGATCTTGGCAGCAAATGGTATCAGAGCCTATATGGTGCACAAAGTATTGGTAATCTTAGGAACACCATTCATAGTATTTATTATTGGGTCAGATTTTCAGAAAAATCTGTAAATATGTTAACAAAAGATCAGAATACACTTTTAGAAGTAATAGTAATACATAGCTTGACAGATACTGAACTTAAAAGTCAACTTCTTAAAAAATTAATTACAAGTTTTGAAGAAAATAAAGAAGTAAAAATAATCACACCCAAAATTCAGACTAATACTTATGATTTAACTACTATATTAAATAAGAATAAAAAATTAGAAACAAAAATATCATTAGAAGATCTATATAAAGAACTTAAGATTTTAAAACATGAAGTCAAAGAATTAAAACATCAAGCACAAATACATGATGTCAAAATAAAACATTTAGAAACTCAATTGATATCTAGTTCCTCTTCGGATGAACCAGATGATAAAATAAATGAGTTAAATGAAGATGAAGACATAAATCCACATAGAAATAATGCCACATTTTCTCTTTCTTTTACAAGAAATAACATCTAGAAAATATTTTAGTAAAATTAACTTTACAAATTTCACATTGATTTTTACTAATGTAATAGCTCTATTCGACACAGGAGCAGATTTAAATTGGTATAAAATCTGATTTATTTCCACATAGATTTTGGTTTCAGAACGCCATGAAAACTGACTACAGCTAAATAAATCTAATTAGAAATTCTTGGAATTGAGCCAGATATTATAAATAATGGGATTAGAAATTTAAAACATAATTCTTACTTTCACCACAGATAAATTAATGTATCTTTTAGGAACACCATTCATTT
The DNA here is from genome assembly GCF_014843425.1 of Jatropha curcas. Next base: position 418,998 of record NW_023591071.1, on the reverse strand, counting down.
AACCTAATTTACACCATATTCGGTAAAAGAAGATATTAAATTCAAAGTAAAAGGAAGTAGAGCTAGGTTAGAATTTACTGAAAAACCTAGGCGAAAAAATTTAAATTTATTAAGAGCTCATTCTATTAAAACCTTGGAAATTAATTCTTTAATAAAGTCTAAAGAAGAAGACTTAAATCATTTGAGAAATTATACATATCTTCAAAGGATTAAAAGGCAACTAGAAGATAAAGATATTCAAAGTAGAATTGGTAAATTAAAGGCATTTATGGAAAATAAATTATGTGCAGATCACCCAAATGCATTTTGGAAACGTAAACAACACATAGTAGATTTACCCTATTCCATATAAGGACTTTGTGAAAGTCCAATTACAAAATAAAGCCGACCTATTCAAATGAACCCTGAAGCCCTGAACTCATAGAGCACTGTAAAAAAGAAATTAAAGATTTAGAAAATAAAAAATTAATTAGCAAATCTAGAAGTCCTTGGTCTTGTGCAGCTTTTTATGTCAATAAGAATGCTGAAATAGAAAGAGGAGTACCTAGATTAGTAATTAATTATAAACCATTAAACACAGCTTTAAAATGGATCAGGTATCCATTACCTAGTAAGAAAGATTTATTAAAACAATTGTATAATGATATAATGCAAATATATTTAGTAAATTTGACATGAAATCTGGTTACTGGCATATCCAGATTCACCCTAAAGATAGATATAAAACGGCATTTACAGTCCCTTTTGGACAGTATGAATAGAATGTGATGCCTTTTGGATTAAAAAATGCACCATCAGAATTTCAGAGAATAATGAATGACATATTCAATCCTTATTCTCAGTTTTGTATTGTGTATATTGATGACGTTTTAGTTTATAGTCAAACTCTAGAACATCATATTAAACACTTAAAAACATTTTGTATGGTAATTGAACAAAATGGATTAGTTCTTAGTAAAATGAAAATGGACTTATTTAAAACTAAAGTTAGATTTTTGGGTCACTATATAGAACAGGGTATTATCCAGCCCATAGAACGAGCTGAGCTATGGTTTTTGGGTCCAAATTCCCTGATGAATTAACTAATAAAACCCAACTCCAACGTTTTCTTGGATGTTTAAATTATGTTATAGATTTTTATCCCAATCTAAATTGCATGATAAAACCATTGCATGATAGGCTTAAGAAAAATGCTGGCCCATGGGAAGCCCAGCATACCCAGTTGGTACAAAAGATAAAAACCTTAGTCACAGAAATTCCGTATTTTTATATTCCTAATCCAATAGCCTTTAAAATTGTTGAAACCGATGCTTCAAATGTTGGATATGGTGGTATATTAAAACAAGTAATTAATGGTAAAGAGCGTATTATTCAGTATACGTCTGGTCATTGGAACCAAACGCAATTAAATTACTCTACCATTAAAAAGGAGATTTTGAGTATTGTAATTTGCATAAATAAATTCCAATCTGATTTATTAAATAAAAAATTTTTACTTCGGATTGATTGTAAATCTATTGTAAATCTGCAAAAGATGTTTTACAAAAAGATGTAAAAAATCTGGCTTCTAAACAAATTTTTGCTAGATGGCAAGCTTTACTTAGTATATTTGAAAATTTTGCATAAAGAAAAAGATAAAATTATATTATCATCATCACCTTCATCATCACCTTAACCCATGAAAAACTAACTACAGCTAATAAATCTAAATTAGAAATTCTTGGTGATTTATGGTATCAGAGCCTAACGATTTGAGTATTGGTTACAATCACCCAATAAAGTATTAATTTTATAATATATTAATGAAGCTTTCAGCTTTGCCCACTGAGCCGATCCCTGAAGTAATCAAGGCGTTACAGAATATAGCTTCCTCTTCCACAGAGGAGCCAGGTATGTCTTCTAAACCTAAAACGATCGTACCCGTTCATGGTACGGCTAGTCTGTCTCAAACGGTAGACAGTAAAGACTTATCAAATCCGTTAATGGCTGTGGATTTGGTTGATGGCTGTGGATTTGCAAATCCAGTATACTCCAAGTATACATAAATGGTTTCTTAAAACTAATTTCATTATGAATTGAAATAGAAGACTGGATATAATAACACTAATCCTTGGTCCTGGTTTAAAAACAGTAACTAACCCTAAGGATTGGTACTTTTGGCGCCAATTGATGTTTCAAAACCCAAGAAATATTATCATAATATTATCTTGGATACTGGATCTGTAAAAATTAAAACCAATAATTATGATTCAAAAAATAAAATCTGTTATTTCTATATCTTTTTCACTTAAAATCCAACCGATTCTTCATCCCAAGGACTGGCCTAAACCCTCTCTTTCTAACCCTCAACATCATTCTCACTATCCTCCAACGAAGATAGTAATGATGAAGCTTTTGAATCTATTATAGTCAAAAGTAAAACTGATAAGGCAAAAGTAAAACTGGTGTTTATCATTGCACTTGATAATCTATTTTGACACATCCTTTCGTACTGATTGTAAGGTGCCTAACTGGTTTAAAAAATGGTGGGAAACGAGGACGCCATGTCTGCCCATTTGGCTTTGCCTTTAAGACTGGGTTTGGATGACGATTTATCTGAAGAACCTGCTGGCTGTTTACTTGAGGAGATTTTTACTGGAGAATCTGTGGAAAGTTGCTATTGTATGGCCTTCTTCACGCCATGGGTATATCAATGGTATTTGGACACTCAGTATGCCGTAGGAACTTATCAAATTCCTACATTGGTAAAACGACACAAAATTAAATGGTGGGGATCGTTCAAAAACTCTACCACTGAACTTAAAATTGATCAATGGATCCGTAATAAATTGTCACAAGTTTCTCCATTAACCTATGCGACTACTCTTACTTTAAAGGATCAACCTACATTTGGCATCCAGAAAGCTCAGTGTCAAGCAAGGTTAGCTGCTGCTAAAACTCCAGATGAGTATAGAAGAATCTGCCAAGAGATGTGTCAACATCTTTCTTCAGGATCAGATTCTCCAGTAAAACCCTCAAAACCCTCATCAAGTAAAAGCAGGCAGAGCTGTTCCAGTAAAATATCTAAATCAAGCAAACAGAAGTGGGCTGATATGGCTTCCTCTTCGTCATCAACATCATTCTCACTATCCTCCAACGAAGATAGTAATGATGAAGCTTTTGAATCCATTATAGTCAAAAGCAAAGCTGATAAGGCAAAAGAAAAATTAAAGCAAAAAAATAAAGCAAAGAAAAAAAGAAAAGAAAAAGAAGGACACATCGTCCTCATCTGAGTAAAAGGCAAGTGAAACCTTATTTCACCATCATTCAACAGTAAAAGTTAAATCACTGTTTCTACAGCAAAAGCCAACGTATCATCCACAGTAAAGATTCGGTGGCAGACCAACAACAACCTATTCATTCCACAGTAAAGGTCAACACTGTTCAAGATTCGGTGCAGACCAGCACTGTTCATAATAGTTTCATAAATAGTAAAAGTAGAATAGTAAAGATTCTTTTCTATGTTATTTAAAGAGAGCCTATCCTCTTGTGAAGGCATAAGCTTGTATACCCTAACATTCTAAACTCTCTCATCCTCCCTCCTAAGAGTTCTTTGTAAGCATTCAACTTTCGAAGTCTGGATTGTAAACTTTAAATTTGTAAGTTTAAATTTGTATTTCATATTTAAATAAAGTTATTTATTTTAAATTTATAAATTGCTACTATCAAGCCCTGTTAAAGGCTTCCTTCTCTTCTCCCTCCACAATCTGACTTAGTTCTGGGGATCCCAGGCTAAGGTTGCAGGAACCCTCAACCTTAATTAAACTGTTATTAATTAAAATTGGTTGAGTTGATTGATAATTGGGTATGTCGTATAAGTTATGCTCTGTGGATTTGGCACCTTAGTGTGATCTTCCACATCAGAAAATAATTGTTATATGCTTGGTTTTGATTTAAACAGTAACTGTTGTTCATATTAAAAAAGATAACAGTAACTATTTCTTAAAGTTTAATTTTGAACGAAGTACTTGTTATAAATTATTTGTTTAATAATTAATTTGGTAATAATGTTTGATCTTTAAAGTTTTGAATATTAAATAATTTATCATAGCATTTATTCGTTAAAATTTATTCCTTTTATAAGATTTCAAGATTCTGTTAACGGTTCCCTATAAGCTTTTGTTGGTATCAAGAAGCCAGACGATTTGATCTGCTAATTGGTATACATATAACGACTCCGATTTATAATATATCATCAGGTTGTCTTGATATGGGTTCCAATTTGAACTATACATCTAGGTCCGATTTGAGATATCAGATCACAAAGTAAGAGCCTATTTGAAACCGTGGTGTAGACCGATTGGTGGGCAGTTGAAGGGTATAACCTGGCCGAGTTCTTGAGATATCATAACCGGACTTAGATCTGTGTAGTATAAACCGGAACCACTGTCATTAAATCTAATGCTTATCTTATAAATGGATTCTTTTATATGTAGCTCGATTAGTAGTAATAATTCGAATGATTTTGAATCTTCAAAATTCAAAGGATTATTACATAGAATGAATTAATTTTCTAAGGATGATTATAAAGCTATTGATGAAAAGTGATTTCTAACAGTAATGTTCTGATAAAAATGGTTTCAAGAGAATTCTCTTAAAAGTAAATGTTTCTAACAGTTGCTAAAAACCTCAATATTTTAACTAAAAAAATATTGAAAAAGATTTTATTAAATGATATCTAAAATAAAAACTTAATTAAATGA
>NW_023591071.1:380342-413756 GCF_014843425.1 Jatropha curcas | reverse complement strand
AAAAGAAGAGAGATATCCATAAAACTGGGATTACCAACTGCAAACTGTATACGCTCCAAATCCGTTCAGGACTCTTGTCTTAAATATCGCATTGACGCCGAACCTCGCAATACAGTCCAATCCGCCGATTATTTCGCTTTTTTTTACCTAATTAAAGCAATGTGTTTACAAGGTAAATTATATGTAATTGCATTAAGTCTGATCTAGCCCTTAAAACATGGCCAGCTATGTAATGTTCAATTTACCTTATAACTAGCTAAGGTTATTTCTATAATAAGGGGAACTATATATAAATGTCAAAAAACTAAGTTCATTTATTCAATACAAACGGTTATATACCCTAATATAAATAAAGGTAAGTGTAGGCTATCTAACATATTGAATTTATTGAAAAAAATTCAGGCAGGCATTTTCGGCCACAAAACACAATCAAAATCTCAAATACAAAGACACTAACTTCAATAACACACTTCTAATAACATATCAACATTCCTCGCAAAGGCAAAATTGGCCACTACTAGGCCTCCAAATCCAAACTCGAACATTCTTTTAATAAAAAACAATATTTTAAGAATAATTAACGGACAATAATATCTAATAATAAGAAAAAAATATTATTTGGTTTGGATAAAATTTTAAAACTGTAACAAACCTAACCTAAACTTCACGCAAGAATACCCTCATCTAGTAACTAGGTATGGACAAATTAAATGTATGACATAGTAGTGAAAGTTTGTTATAGCTTATGCGAAATTCGGTCATCGAAACAATGAAAATAGAAAAATTTTATTAAAATAAAGGTAGCTTTTTACTACATGAGAAATAAATTCAAATTGTTATTAGTTTGGTTTATTAACTACTTTTAGTTGGTTAATTATACTAACTTTTAGTTTGGTTAAATTTACAATGGAAAACCTGAATTATGGCATAGAGCCAATCATAGTAGTGGGGTTGATCAAAGACCGCAAGTTGTTGGGAAACATAGTTATTTTCCGCGCAATTGGGGCTTCCCATTTCTAAAAGGTTGCAGAATTTATGAATCAGCCTTTGTGCATTGTTTAGTTGGGCTTTGTAAAAAATATTGGAATCCTTTTTATAATAATAAAAGAAAAGGGTGAAGAAGCTCTGAAAATGGTTGGTTGACAACAACCATATCTAATATATAATATAAAAGAACTTTGTGAAATGTGCATTAATTTTGTTTAATAAAAATTTACTAGTTCAAGTTTGAGCATCTGATCATTTTTTTTTTCTCTTTTTTATTCTCTTAATTTCACATGGGTAATAAGGAGATGTTTGGTGCATATATAATATATATTATATATATATAATAATAATATATAATATATATTATATATATATATATAAATAATATTATTATAATTATAACTTAAACATTAGCAAGCAACAATAAAAATAAAAAGTATAAAATATATTCATATAGGATTAATAGCAAAGTAGGGTATAAAAGCCCTTAACTAGAGAAAGGATTAAAACAACTAGTATATTGGCGAGTAGTAAGATGCTAATTTTTAAAATTTTCAGATTCTTTATTAGGGATCTGTTGAAACAAGCCTTAAGTGAAAGGACGCAATCTCATTTGAGTTTATCCGATATGAACTGTTTCTTTAAAATGATCTGTAATATTCTAGAAAGTATAATTTAAGAAGTTAAAACTCATTAATTATAAAAATGAAGGCAAGGATCTATTCCAATTGCTTTAATCTATATAAATCCCATTATAAAGCTATGAATTCAGCTTTTAGTACTAAATAGCATTAACACCAAAAAATTGGAGAGACTAAGTTTCTTCAAAACTGATTTGGCTAAAACAACAACTCGTTATAACCTACAAAGCCATCCAAATGGAAGGATATCACCTTCCGGAGGAATGGATTTTGGAAGGGATTGTCCCTCCCCCAGAACCAGACCTGTTAAAAACCAAATGTAATAACAAAAAATGAACAATTTGAAGATGGTAAAGCACTTTAAAATTTATGGAGTCAAAGTTCTAGGTATCCAGGATCAACATCTTCCCTGAGATTATAAATGATGATAAGGCGAAAAATACCTTCAAGTAATTTATTGGGCAAGATATAAGAAATGAACCTAACCAATTTCAAAGCATTAGTAAACCTAAGGTATTCTACTTCAGATATACCTGCATCTAAGTCAATCATTTAAAATGAAAGGAGTTGATTATAGTAATTCAGTCCTCAGGCAAAGTTTATAACGCGCTGTTGACAATTATCTAAATCAACAATCTAATTTAGTAAAACACTTCTCCCCAAGTAGTCCACTAACAGCTTCAGCCATCACTGAAATGTTAGTGAATTAAATAGAGAACTAAAATGTTTTAGCTAAAGATAAATTAATAGATTTGGTAAAAGAATAGAACAAAAAACAAAAGAATTTAATTGAGTTTTAATAAAATATTAAAATCATATTTGAAGATTTAAAATACATGAAATAATATTTGAATATCAATTTCAAAAAAGCTCCAGACTAAAATCTAAGCTTTTAGACTTGGGGGGTGGGGGGTGGTTCTCATTTAATTTAAAAAATAATTCAACTAAAAGTCTTAACGCCTAATAAACAATTCGTGATAAAAGCGCCAGAATGATAGTAAATGATAGGATAATTCAAGTGATTTCCTCCCAAAGCCATTAGTAATTTAAAATACCAAGAATAATTGATATTATTTGTTGCAAGCGCGTATAAAGTTATCGCTAGAAGAAAATGATTCAGATAAATTGATCTGAGGCAAAATAATTTTAGTAATGCTAGTTTAATTGTTTTGAATACACCAACTAAAAAAGATAGAAGCAAATTACTTCACAAGATAACGCCATAGTACTTGAACAATCTAAAGGTAAAGAATTAGTAAAGTTCAACAATATGTTTAAACGCATTTCAGGTATCAAAACTAGTCAAAAAGGAATTAAAATTCACATTTATAGGAACTTTTAAAAAAACAGGCTTAGTCAACTTGAGGCAGTTTCAGGAATCTACTCGGCCAAAGTAGTTCAAGAATTTCTTCTAATGCTTCCAGAAATAATAAACCTTTTAGAAGAAACTTATAGGCTCTGAGGATAAGTAAACCTGATCAGATAGTGTTCAACAATTTGTAATATATAACGCCAATAGAGAAATAGTCTCTAAGGGCCGCCAGACTTAGGATTAATTGATAAAACCTCGCATACATATCCATTTCATTATAATGCTATACATTAGAGAATGGATATATTGATGGATTATCTGAATATAATGCTTAAGTATTTTTGCAACAAATGACGCATGGCTGCGAATGCCTATAAAAACGCGAGTCACCTATTAATCTGATAAAGCCGTTGCTGAATCCTCATTGGGCAGGATTTACAGACAATTAAAGGGATGGTGGGATTACCATCTCACTGAAAAAAGATCAATTAGATATTTTAAAATGCAGTTGCAAGTAAATGACCACACAGGGATGCAACCTTTATTTGATGAAAATGGTGAACCTATTCAGATGCAGTTGGGGCAACCTTAATAATTAACCATTTCATTACATTTATAGGCGATCCATCACATATAAAGATTAAATTGCTGAATTTTAAAGTTAATTTAAAATGTAAAACACTTAGGTCAATTTCAATTAATATAAAACGCACTTTTCTTACACGATTAATGTTAAGAGAAGATTCTATCAAAGCTTTTTGGAAAGAAAAATTCTTAGCTGGTTTCCGGCTAATTTTTAGGCGAAAAGGGTTAGGAATTATTTAAACAACACATGGTAACCGCGATTCCATACAATAATTAACCTTATTGGGCAATTAATAAGTAAAGTTCAAAAAGAAGGATTACAACATTTGTCAAGCGATTTAAAACTTCAAAGACTTTAAAATTATGAGTTAAAAAAAAAGACTAAACAAGAATTAGGAAGTTTTTTTTGTTAAAAATTTGACTATAATATACCCTACTCAACAATGTAGGTGTCAATGCTCTAAACCCAACAAGCTATAAAAAACACTATAAAACACTATAGGTCTAAACCTAAGTAAAAGAAGAATTTTATCATCAAGATAAACCGTAAAACAGCATAAAAAAATCTAAGAGTAAAAAACGCATATAAAAAGACTAATAAGATTCATATAAAGACTTAACTTGTTTTAAATGTGGTAAGAAAGGACATACATTCTAAATTTTGCAGTTCAATAAAAAAATGTGCATGAAAATAACCTTAGAAGATGGATGTGATAAATAAAATCATGAAATTATCTTACTTCTGATACAATCAGATTCTGAGGTACAAGAAAGTGAAAATCAAGTTGATGAACTAGGTTCAACAACCAGTTCTTCAGAAAAATCTGTTAAATATGTTAACAAAGATCAAAATACACTTTTTAGAAGTAATAAGCATATTTACCAGATTACTGATCTTTAAAAGTCATCTTCTTAAAAAAATTAATTAAGTTTGAAGAAAATAAAGGTAAAAATAAAATCACACCTAAATTCACTAATACTTAGTGATCTAAAACTACTATATTAAATAAGAATAAAAAATTAGAACAAAAATATCATTAAGACAGATCTATATAAAGTAACTTAGAATTTTAAAACATGAAAGTCAAAGAATTAAAACATCAAAGCACAAGTACATGATGCCAAAATAAAACATTTAGAAACTCAACTGATATCTAGTTCCTCTTCGGATGACCAGATGAATAAATGAAAATGAGTTAAATGAAGAATGAAGACATAAATCCACAATTTTTCTCTTTCCTTTTACAAGAAATAACATCTAGAATATTTAAGTAAAATTAAATTTACAAAGTTTCACAAAATGATTTTATAATAATGGTATAGCTTTATTTGATACAGGAGCAATTTAAATTGGTATAAAAATCTGATTTAATTCCACAATAGATTTTGGTCAGAAACACTGAAAAAACTGACTACAGCTAAAATAAATCTAAAATTAGAATTCTGGTAACAATTGGAAGCAGATATTATAAATAATGGATTAGAAATTAGAACAATATTCTTACTTTCACCAACGATAAATTATATGGTATCTTAGGAACACCTTCATTAACCTAATTACACCATATTCTGTAAAGAAGATTGCATTAAATTCAGGTAAAAGGAAGTAGAGCTAGGTTAGAATTTACTGGAAAAACCTAGGAAGAAAAATTTAAATTTATTAACGAGCTCATTCTAAATTAAAAACTTTTGGAAATTAATTCTTTAATAAAAATCTAAAGAAGAAGGATTAAAATCATTTTGAGAAATTATTACATATCTTCAACGGATTAAAAAGCAACTAAGAAGATAAAGATTATTTCAAATTAGAATTGGTAAATTAAAAGACATTTATGGAAAATAAATTAATGTGCAGATCACCCACATGCAATTTTGGAATCGTAAAAACAAACATATAGTTAAGATTTACGCCTATGAGAAGGATTTTGAATGAAAAGTCCATTACAACTAAAGCTCGACCTATTCAAAAATGAGCCCCTGAACTCATAAAACCTTGTAAAAAAAGAAATTCAGATTTAGAAATAAATTAATTAGCAAATCCTAGAAAGTCCGTGGTCTTGGTTGCAGCTTTTATGTCAATAAAAATGCTGAGATAGAAAGAGGCGTCCCTAGATTAGTAATTAATTATAAACCACTAAATACAGCCTTAAAATCGGATAAGGTATCCATTTACCCAATAAGAAGGATTTATTAAAAAAGTTATATCAGGCAAATATTTTAAGTAAATTTGATATGGAAAAATTTGGTTACTGGCAAGATCCAGAAATTCATCCTGATGAATAGATATAAAACCGCATTCAACCGTTCCCTTCGGTCAATACGAATGGAATGTAATGCCTTTTTGGATTAAAAATGCCTCCTTCTGAGTTTCAGAGGATCATGAATGATATATTTAATCCCCATAGTGAATTTTGTATAGTATACTATTGATGATGTTCTAGTTTTTAAAGTAGAACATTAGAAGAAGATTTAAAACTTAAAAACCATTTGCATGGTAAATTGAAATGAAAATGGATAAGCATTGAGTAAAACTAAAATGGACTTATTTAAAACTAAAAAGTTAGGTTTTTGGGTCATTACATGGAGAACAGGGTATTATCCAGCCCAATAGAACGAGCTATGGTTTTTGGAACTAAATTCCCTGAATGAATTAACCCAATAAAACCCAACTTCAAACGTTTTCTTGGATGTTTTAAATTATGTTATAGATTTTTAATCCAAACCTTCAAATTGTGCAATGATAAAAACGCATTACATGAATAGGCTTAAGAAAGATGCTGGCCCAGGACAGCCCAGCATACACAGTTAGTAAAAAAAGATAAAAGCCTTTAGTCAAAGAAAATTCCATATCTTTTTATATCCCATCCAACAGCATTCAAGAATAGTTTTGAAACTGACGCTTTCAGATGTTGGATATGGTGGGGTATTAAAAACAGTCAATTAATGATAAAAGAACGAATTTATTCAGTATACGTCTGGTCATTGGAACCAAACTCAAATAAATTATTCTACTATTAAAAAGGAGATTTAAGGTATAGTCATTTGGCATCAAATAAATTCCAATCTGATTTATTAAATCAAAAATTTTTTACTTCGTATTGATTGTAAATCTGGGCAAAAGAGTTTTACAAAAGAATGTAAAAATCTGCTTCTAAACAAATTTTTGCGATGGCAAAGCTTTACTTTAGTATATTTGAATTTGAATATTTTGAATTTTATTAAGGAGATAAAAAATACATTACCAGACTTTCTGATCGGAATTCTTACAGAACGATGGGCAGGAAAAAAAGGGAATTAAGGGCAAAGCCCCTAAAGAAAGAAAACCTGAAATCAAACCCACTAAAGCTCTCTCTGAGCATGTCGAAGATTTACCTAAACCCTAAACCACTTAAACCTTTCTCCAGATCTTAAAAAATGGATTGAACAGCTAAGTGCAATCTCAGAAAGTGTTTAAGGCTGTTACAAAAGTATAGCGTTCCCTCTTCCACAGAGGCGCCAGGTATGTCTTCTTACACCTAAAAGCGATCGTACCCGTTCATTGCGTACGGCTAGTCCTGTCTCAAACGGTAGGGCAAGTAAAGACTTATCAAATCCGTTGATAGGCTGTGGATATTGCCCAAAAATACCAAGTATACGCAAGGTATACATAAATGTTTCTTAAAACTAATTTTCATTATGAAAATTGAAATAGAAGATGGATATTAATAACACTAACCCTTGTCTGTTTAAAACGTACTACCTGAAGATTGGTACTTTGCTCCAACTGATCTTTATCAAAACCCAAGAATATTTCATAATATTCTTCTTGGATACTTGGATCTGTAAAAAATTAACATAATTTGATTCAAAAAATAAATCTGTTATTTTTTATATTCTTCAACATTAAAATCCAACGGATTCTTCATACCGAAAGGACTGGCCTAAACCTCTTCTTTCTACCCCTGTACAATTTAAAGTTTTTATATAAACATGTCACAGTACTGTATACAAACTATTTTGATTATCGTTGATGCCATGGGACAAAAATTTTTGCTAAATTCAAAATCCACTGCTACGCATTCATTGGTTATCTATTGACACATCCTTTCGTACTGATTGTAAAGTGCCCTAACTGGTTTAAAAAATTGGTGGGAAAACTAGGGAATTTCCCAATGAAATTATCCCTCCGTCCAATCCAGGCATTATATCAGTATTTTAAAAGCCCATTATAAACCCAATCCTGCAGAAGCCCAAATATTTCCTTCCGCTTATGTACTATTGTATGGCTTCTTCACGCCTGGGTATATCAATGGTATTTTGGACACTCAGTAATGCCGTAGTTAACATATACCAGATTGCCTATGTTGGGTAAAAAGACACAAGATTAAAATGGTGGGGATCTTTCAAGAAACTTCTACAACGGAAACTTAAAATTGATCTCTGGATACGTGATAAAATTAAAAACAGGTTTCCTCCATTAACCTATGGCAATCCACTCTTGCACTAAAAGATCAAACGGCGACTTTTCGGGCATCGCCAAAAAGCACAATGCCAAAGCAAGGTTAGCTGCTGCTAAACTCAGATGAGTATTAGACGAATCCTGCCAAGAAATGCTTCAGCATCTCTCAACAGATTCTGATTCTCCAGTAAACGCCTCATCAAAGTAAAAAGCAGGCAGACTGTTACCCAGTAAATTATCTAAATCAAGCCAAACAGAAGTGGGCTGACATGGCTTCCTCATTTCCTCATCAACATCATTCGCCACGTATCCTCCACGAAAGATTGTAATGATGAAATTTGAATGCGCATTATAAGTCAAAAGTAAAAGCCTGAGAAGGCAAGAAGAAAATTAAAAACAAAAAAAGCAAAAGCAAAAGAAAAAGAAAAGAAAAAAGAAAAGGACACATCGTCCTACATCTGAGTAAAAGGCAGGTGAAACCCTTATTTCACCATCATTCAATAGTAAAAGTTAAATCACTGTTTCTTCTTCAGGAAAACCCAAACGCATCCATCACAGTAAAGATTCGATGGCAGACCAACAAAACTATCATCCACAGTAAAGGTCAACCACTGTTCAGATTCGGTGGCAGACCAAGCACTGTTTCATAAATAGTTAAAAAGTAGAATAGTAAAAGATTCTTTTCCTATGTTATTTAACAGGTGAGCCTTCCTCTTTGTGAAGGCATAAGCTTGTATAACCAAAATATTTCTAAACTCTCTCATCCTCCCCCTAAGAGTTTCTTAGTAAGCAATATTCGAAGTCCCAGGTCTGGATTGTAAAACTCTAAAACTTGTAAGTTTAAATTTGAATTTCATATTTATAAAGTTATTTTATTTAAAACTTATATAATTGCTACTACTAAGCCCCTGTTAAAAGGCTTCGCTTCTCTTCTTCCCTCCACAATCTGACTTAGTTGCTGGGGATCCCAGGCTAAGGTTGCAAGGAACTCAAACCTTAATTAAAAAAATCAGATACTTAAAATTGGTTGAAGTTAATTGATAAATATTATTTTTGTATAAAGTATGCCTCTGTTTTGGTTGCACCTCTGTGTGATCTCCCACATCAGAAATATTGTTCTTGAATCGTTCATACATAAACTGTTCATTTACTGTTTCAGATTAAAAAACAAATACTGTTCATGCTTTAAAACAATTACTGACTGTTTGAAAATTTAAAATTCTTTGGTATAATCAGCTGGAAACAACATAACCTCCATGGTGTTTTATCAATTGCAGCTTTGATAAACAAGGGAAAACTTTGGTGCTAGCAAACGCTCTAAGTACACATATGAATTATTATTCATGTTTTTGTAAATTTAAAGAGAAAACAATATTTTAATACAATATATAATATTAAATTTAAAATATTTTTGAAATATTAATTGATTTAAATAATAGAATCTAATTTCAGTTGATATGTTTTAGTATTAATTGGATAATATAATATCATTTCTTGTTTTGAGTTTATAATATATATATATATATAAATATATATATTATATATATATATATATATATATCAAAAATTATTAGCTATCAAAAAAAAAAAAAAAAAGTTTTCCATGCTTTATATCAAACATTCTTTAGATGATCTGTAAATTTAATGGAGCCTCAAATTAATATCCCAGTAGAAAGATGGTGGCTTTGCGATAATAACTAAATAAAATATTGGTGGTGGTGGTAGTTATAAACTTGGTACTACCGTTTTTCACTTATTTTATTTTTATTGTTATGGAGGTTGATTTTGGAACTGATCAGGGAAGAAAAAATCAGAAAAGCAAGTTTGATGAATTTTTGGATTAAATCTGGCTGCCTGCTTATAAATTTAGGACCTTCAAAAAATAGCAAAATAGTCAAGATTCTAAATTTCCCAACTAAAAAATTTGAAAATTCAAAGATTTCCCAACAAATCTTTCCTAATTTTCCTTCTTCTCATTTCCATAATTGGTTTAGGTTTCAGCTTCCAAAACTGAGTGCACACCTGAATAATTGAGGAACTGTAAAATATTAAATCATAATTTGGTTTTAACATGATGAAAACCTCTACATGTTCTAATATATTATGCTATTTTTTAAAGATAGTGGCTGAAGATTCTATAACAGAAAGATATTTTGCAGCATAAAGAAAAATTGGCACTGACCTGATAATTTGCAGATTCAATTTAGATGGAGCATGAAGAATTCTTGCAATCTATTACTATAGCTAAAAGTCTGAATTTTTTGCTAGATTATTAAAATAGTTTTATCAGTTAGTTTTCTTTCTTCTTTTCCCCTAAATTGATCTATTGAACTCATTTAAATTAATTGAATATTATCATAGGTTTGAAAAATTCAAACCCATAAATTAATTCAGCTCTTAATAATTCATAAATAAAACAAAAGGAAAAACCAAAAGCTCAACATTATCAATTTTCGTTTACAGTAAAACAAAAAAACCAAACTAGTAATAACTATAATTATTAATAATAATAATATAACAACAACAATAACACAACATTAACAATATTTAATAATAATAACAATAAATAATAAAATTGGGAAAAATACACAATACGCAAAAAAAAAAAAAAAAAAAGAACATTTCCGAAAAAAAAATAAAATGGCCATAACCGGCTTACCTCAAATGGTGTCCAGAAGCGGTGGGCGAAAACGGCGTAAGAGGAGTGACCGGAGCGTCGGTGGCGGCGTCAACAGGGGCTGGAGCAATTCTCAGGAGGGGCTGGAGCGGCGCTGCGGACGGAGGAGAGGAGAGGAGAAGGAGAAGAGAAGAAAAGAAGAAGAAAGAAAAGAAGAGGGAGCGTTTAAAAGGCCCTAACATTTTTTGCGACCGAGCATATCGTCGGCAACGTATTTTAAATCGACGGTCGCAATTTTTTAATTGTCCGACCGTCGTTTTAAACTACGGCGAAGATTTTGTGAACCGATTGGCGACTGAAATATTCGGTCGGCAAACCGAATCGGTCCGCACCTTTTATCCTCCATTTTCGGTCCAGAATTTATCCATTTTTTTAAGCGCGCGCATTTTTTGCGAACAGAACACAGTTAGTCGCAAAGCGGTCCGCCAAAATCGGTCCGCAAGGAGTAAATAATTCAGTGCGCAAAACGGAGGAGGCAAACTCGCGCGAAAATTTTTCCACAGCTAAAAATTTTGCAACTGATTGGCAAACAGTCGGCAAATCGGTCCCGCAATATTGCGACGGTTTGGGTCGGTCGCAAAATGCGTCGCAATTTGGCGTTTTTTTTGTAGTGTTTAACATTTGATATTTTATAAAATAATTTACAATTTATTTAATTTAATAAGAAAATTATTGGTTTAAATTATTATCCACATAATTAATCTCATAAATTTACCTATCCAATATAAGTTAATCCAATATAAGTTAATCAATATAAAGAAAATTTTCATTTTAAAAAATTGAATTTAATATATATATATATATATATAATGATTTGGTTTGATTTAGACGGTTTTGACTCTAAAACTATAAACTGAACCAAAAGCTCAATTTTTAAACTTTACAAAGACAAATCAAACCATCAATCCTTTAAAACTGCAGTTTTAAATTAATTTAAATTGGTTTAAATTGATTTGGACGGTTTATGCGGTTTGATCAACCTCGCTAATTGTTGGGAGCAACGGATCGGGCCCAAATAGTTAGAAAAGGTCAAAAGATAATTTTACTAATAGTGGGAGTAAAAGTAAAATATTCTTTTTCCAAAAATTTTTCACTCAAAAATTTTGAAAAATTTTTAATCTGAGGGCCACAGCCCCTTCCAGACCCCCTGGGTCCGTCGTTGTTTCTGACAAACAAACACAGCTTTGAAAAAAAAATTAGACAGGAAATGACTGCCCAACAACTATATAGCTCACTGTTTCAAGTTGAAACTATTTTAACTCCAAACATGGAAGTTAATAGCCTTTACAAGAAAAAAGAATCGGAATCAAAATCTCTCAATCTCTCCCTCTCCTCTCAATCTCTCCCTCTCCCTCTCCCTCTCCCTCTCCCTCTCTATCTCTCCCTGTTTCAAAACAAGAAGTCAAGAAAAGTGGTTGAAGGCTATGGGAGAAGAAGCTGGAGAAGCACAAGAGACACCATTGTTGTATGATCAAGCAACAGAAACTACTCTCGAAAGGACTGGTTAGTATCCATTCTCTTCCTTCTTTAATATTCTTCATCTGGGTCTTCTTCTTCTTCTTCTTCTTCTTCTGGCTCTGTTTAACTATTCAAAAGACCTTGAAAGAAAAAAGATTCAGTTTCTGAAAACAAGTATACAAAGAAATTGGAAGGAAATCTTAAGTTGGGACTTAAGTTGGGAATTAATTTATCTTTCTTTGTACACTTGATGTTATTTTCCGATTGGATTACAAGTTATGGTTCTGAATTCCTGATATATACACTTGATCTTATAATTTTCTTGGATTCTTGTTCCTTTGCTTGGTCTCCTCTCTGTATTAATTTAATTATTTAAGATAAAAAATATTTATGCAAGGAAATAACAGTAAAGATTCTCTCAAGTTATAACTTTTTTACTATATCACTTTTTTCTACTATACCAAAAAAATATATATATATTTCGATTTTCTGTCAGACAGAATTTGGTCCTTGATCAGATTATAAATGAAAATCTCTTTTCATTATTTTATCACTATATTACTTATTATTATTATTATTAATTCTATTTTTTATTCTTTTAATATTAATTCTTATCTATGTAATAAATTTTGAAGTTCTTTTAGATTTTTAAATTTCGAGTTATTACGTACACTTAATTTATATATATACTATATATATATATATATATATATATATATATATTATATATACTATATTGCTACAAAAACATTTATATTACTGCCGAATTAAATAATTTACTAAGGTTCAACGCATAATAGAGTTCTATTAGATTTGCTCTTTTAGTATATATAATATTTCTATTATGTTTCCCTTATTTATAATACATTTTTCATTATAATTTAATCTTATTTATTGTTCATTTATGGATTATTGCAGGATGGTTAATTTAGTTATGTTTAAAATAATTGTAGATGTAGATATGGGTTAAACAAACCGACTGAAAATTAAACTGAAAATCAATGATATTATTCGATTTGTTTCGTTTCACTTTTGCTCACGAATAAGTTTAGTTTCTTGACACCTAGCTATTTCGCGCTTCATACTGACAACTTCCCAAGAGTAGTTTGACTCGATTTTTTATGCGAGAAGATGTAATTTTTAGACTTTTTACAACTGAATCAACCCAACCCCATTAAAACTTTTATTTTATTGGAAGACTTTTGATAGAATTGAAAATCCGTTTAATACGATTAAAAGTTCCAGTTTGAACATTTAAAATCTTCAAATTCGATTTGATTTTAATAATTGGGAATGGTTTGATTTTAAACATCTGGAACGTAATATTTACTCACTCTTTAATTGCGGTGACAATTATTGTAATATTATTTTTTTTATTATTACAAAACAAAAAAAACATTAATGCAAGGTCAATTCAATACTTCCTTCCCTAATGCACGTTCAATCTTCACCTAGTGAGTCTCGTTATATATACCACTCCTCTCATAGGAGGACAAATCATCTTGTCAACTCTCGCGGTGGAGAGTCGCTAAAACCCCCTATTTCGTATCGCACTGAACATGTCGTTCGAAATTTGCCAGTACATTAAGAAGAAATTACATTTTTTTTTCTGTGTCAATTATTCTTCAGCCAACTATATATATATATAATGAAAACCCTATGATACCTACAGGCCCCTCTCCTCGCTCTCTCTCTCTAGATCAAAACTTCTCATTATGACACTGTTGCGATCGTAGTCCCTATGAGTACAAAAATTCCATATAGTGCACAATCAGTAATTTTGACCTACTCAATAGCACGAACGGAAAGTAATTCCGAGTATCTGTCGGCTTATCCGGAGAGAACCGATATCACCTATTACTCACAATTCAAGCACAATCGCCTCACACCCTGTGAGTGCAGATAGTCCGTCACTACTCCCTCCACGCCATACTTATTATCCACATCTCTCGATCTAGACATTTTTTTACATTTCCACGTCAGTTGACATCCTCTATACTCTCCCTCAACTCTGTTCCTACTTGCACTCCTCTCTCTGGTGAAACTCTCTATATACCTCTATTCTGTAACCTGTCGCAGATAAAGTGAGTAGGACCTCACCTGTGTTTCATCCAGGGAGTCATTATCCATATATTATCCACACAGGATATAGATTTGCAGCTGAGAGTGTCCATATGTATGCTTATGTTAGACTTTACTGTATAACTAACTTTATAACATGTTACTTCTTATGTATTTTAATTCTACTTTTTATATAGCCACCGGATTATAGCATTGAGCCTACTATTCGAAGACAGTATCAACGCTTACTTCATCTACTAATCCCTCTTCGTCCTTTTTCTCACAAGAAACAACATTTTAATCTCTCAACGCGCGTGAGTGTCTTCATACTGAAACACACACACCGCCCCTTTTATCGATGTGGTGTCGCTCATACCTGGTATATCAATAATGATCAGTCCAAAATGCTCCTCATCTCTGCAAGTTCTTTTAAACAGTGGCCGACCTATTAGATTAACTTAGACAATATCAGTAGCAGAGAGAACTAAACCTTATAAATCAAAGATCAATCAGTCAATCTCTACAACTCTGACTATCACACCCCACAAATCGAAAACTATCCCTTAAAGTAGCGGTATACCTATACAAATAATACCTTTATACACTCTTACAATATATAATTATAAAATACAGAGTCACCACATAATAATATAATACTACCCTCGGAATAGTCCATTTTACTACCTAAAGGTAGACAAAAACAGAAAGTGTAGGGGCTCTACGAGAGTGTCGCGTGATTACTGCCGCAAATGGTGTCACTCACGATATGGCTATCGAGTATCAATCTACAAACTGTTGGTAATACTGTTGTTGACTATCGTGGCATACTATCTACTTCTACCAGACTTACAATATAAAAGAGAACGATGCTCAGCACGCTCTAACACCTCTTTAGCTGACAATTCTCTCTAAAACTGCCAAAAAGACGTGACCACATATCATTAATTCACGTTGGGTCACTAACTTCTAGTATTTTTTCTAGTCCTTTCAGCGCTCAAATAAATTTAACGTAGCACGAATAATAAGAAAAACAATATAAAAAAATTACAAAATACTTATTCAGCTTTTGTCGAGTACCTGTACACCTACTGGATACGAGTGAGCATACATCGGATGCGTGAGTTTATGAGATCTAACCTGCTACACAGCCTTCCTAGGCTGTCACCCTCACTTCATATAACGCCACACACTCTCTAGAGCACAATATAATGTAACTATGAGAGTCATCTAGAGAGACCGAATTGATCACTCACACCCATCGGCCAATATCACAAAGCTTAATATTACAGAATAAAACCCGTTTCATAACGTTCAACATATGCTAATAAAACAAATAAATTTATATTTAAAAATTACCAATTTTGAATTTCCAAAAAATCAACTTCTCTCTGCATGTTCTCAATTTAGAAAAAGTTTTGATGCGGGGACAAAGAAAAAAAAAAAAAAGACAAAGTCAAAGTTTATCAAATGGAAAATTACAAAGCCAAATCAATACTACCGGAGAGTCCAATATTGGTCAGTTAATGAGCTTTATTCACAGTATCTTTTTTTTTTCGTTTATTGTTCAAATTTGGCCCCAAATTTTAAATATAAACTTAAATAAATCTAATTAATTACTCGAAAAAGATACCATAAAGAAACTTTCTTATCATCCTCAAATAAACACCTCCAATTTCCCTACCATTCATAAAAAAAATTTCCATTTTTTTCCATTTGTTTCATCGGCTTTCAACAAACACACACGATATTAAGAAATTTAATCAATAAAACATATATTTGCCCCTTCTTTACCCCTAATCGATTTAGATTATTAATAAAAGTCACATTTATTTAATCAAACAATTCATAAGGTTGTACTATGGAAAAAGTCAGTTGTTTAAATATATAAATATCTAAAAATCTTGTAAAATTTTGAGCACGTCCAAAAAAAGCAAAACAAGCAAACAAAATGGTGATGAGGAAGTATATTTTTTTTCTTTTCTATCTCTTTCCTAAAATTTATTTTTTACAAAAATATATCCAATCAAGTCAATACACAACACAATACGAAAAAAACAAAGAATATAACTTTGTCTTCTTTCAGTATCTCTCTCGCCTAAATACAGAAACTTCTTAACATTATACATCATATGAAATCACAACGATTTTAAGACAAATATAAAATAGACAGATAAAAAGAAATTGTCAAATGTCTGTTATCATACTATATCTTATTAAAAACAAATTTTAAAAGATAAAACTTAAAATTTTGAAATTCTTAATTCTGTATTTATATGTTAATTAATAAAAAAAAACATTATTATAAAAAAAAACATTATATCATCTCCAAATAAATTTCTTAACATTTCCTACAGCCATTGCAAATAATATTATAATATATATAGTTTTTTCTTTTTTATATCTCTCCTAAATAAAATATTAATTATATATTATATTTTGAAAATTTATTTTTTTAAAAAACATATATCAAATCAAATTTATACAGACATAAAATAAAGAATATATGTTTTTTCTTTTATATCTCTCCTACAATAACAAATTTCTTAAATTACAATAAAAATAAAATCAAAATATAAAAATAAAAACATAAAAATTTGTCAAATATCTCATTAAAAATATTTAAAAATAAAACATAAAAATTTGTCAAATATCTCATTATCGTCTATTTTTATTAAAAAATAAATTTAAAAAAAGATAAAACTTAAAATTAAAAATTCTTAATTATCTATTTGTATTTATTTATAAAATAATTTTTATAAATTATATTCAATCAATTAATAAAATGTAATTTTCTAATTTGCTATAACCGAGACTATTTTAGATATTTCAAATTTCATAAAAAGCGATATCAAAAATCTCATCATTCTCTTATTTCTACATTTATATATAGTATAGATATTTATTTATTTATTTATTGGTATTGATTATTAAGTTGAATTGTTAGTTTTCAATAGGAAAGAGATTTTCATTCTTTTAAACTTACATATAATATTTATTTTGAATAGAATTCTATAGAAATCACGGTAATCTTTTGATTGTCATGAAGTTACTTGCCAGGAAATTTTAATATTTAAAACTTATTTAATATCTAATAAGTAATTATTTTCATATACTCTTTCTTTGTCTACGGGAAGAAAAATTAGAAGAAGGATTTGAATTTTTTTTTTATTTGAAGTTTTATTTAGTTGTAATTTGTAATATGAATTATTTTTAAAGCAATCCGCTAGCAAATGCATGTATTATATATAATTTTTCAAGCAATCCGCCAATAATTGTCCCCATATTATGGAATAAAAGAAATAATTGTTCTTTATTATTAATTTGACTTAGTTAATTTGAGAATTTGAGGATTTAAAGTTTCAAGTTTAATTTTAGTTTTAAATTTATTATTATCTTTTTATTAAAAAATTTCATCGATTAAAATAAACTAGGTTTAATTTATTTTTAATTCGCTAAGTCAAAAGATTTTGAAACTTTTTGCTAAAATAACCTAGGTTTTAATTTCGATTATTAAATTGAAATATTTAGGTGCTTATATCTATAAAAATCACAACATTTATTTTAATAAGTGATATTTATTTTTTTTATGCTTAATTATTTTTATATATTTATTAAAAAATAATTTAATAAATTTTATCCATTCAATTAATAAAATGTAAATTTCTAATTAGTTATAATTAATGTTATTATAGGGTATTTTTTAAATTTCATTAACGGTGATATCAAAAATTTTATTATTCTCCTGTTTCCATATATATTTGAGAATTATATAACGCATTGACTATGAAGAAATAAATTTTATGAAGGGACGGTATGGACGGCAGTGGCACATATAATAACGGGAGTGATAGGGTCGGGCGTACTATCATTGGCATGGAGCATGGCTCAGTTAGGGTGGATCGCAGGTCCATTAACTATGGTGTGTTTTGCTTTTATCACCCTTATCAATGCGTACCTTCTTTCCAATTGCTATCGCTCTCCTCATCCTGAACTTGGTCCTGCAAGAAATCCCTCTTTCCTTACTGCTGTTGATGCAAGCTTAGGTATGGTGTAAATTAAACTTTATTTTCTTTATTCTTTTCTTTATTTTCTTTATTCTTTTTTTTTTCTAAAAAATATTAATTATTTTATACGCAATTTATATCAATTAACTTAAGATAATACGGAAAAACTAAAGATAACAAGTATATAGACTATGAATTTGATAGTGAAGAATTATCAATTACATAAATTATTAAAAAATTGCTCTAAAAATTATTTAAAGAATTAGGTAATTTTAATTACATGATAATTGATAAATTTAGGTGATCTGGATTCAGGGCTAGTCAATTGCATGAGTTGACTCGGTTCGATATTACTTCCAATCTCTCTTCCCCCTGTAGATTGATTACACCTATATAATTTCATATAAAGATATTAAAGGTTAATTATTAAAAATTAACACTTTTTTTTTGTCAAAGCAACAATCATTAGTCAAAGCAACAATCATTAACTTTTATTTAAATGTTAATTATTGAGTGACGCCACTAAGTGGCCCAGTCATATATTATAATGGAAATCACTATTATATATCAAAATTATATTATTTCCTTTTTCTATTTATTATTTACTTTAGAAATTTAAGGAGAAAAGTGTGAAACTATTTAAAAATAAAATTGACAATTAATTATTGGAACCAATTGAAATATACTTTATATTAATTATTGGAACTAATTGAAATATAGTTTATAGGAAATCAGATTTAATCAAATTGAATTTTTTTTAGTGAATGGTCAAAAATACTTTTATTTTAACAAAAAATAATTTTGACTGAATGTATTTGTAAACTGAGTCTAGACAAGTCAATTTTTTATTTCCTCAGAATGGTTTATTTGTTCTTTTTATATATGACATCATGAGAAAGGCTGGTAAGATATTTCTTGGAAATAACATAATTGAATTGTCCAAAGGCATTTGAATGTTAGTTGCACCCTAGGCCAAAATAAGGCCAGAAAGGATTTAGAAGTTGTCACAATAAGGATTAATCCCTATCTACAATATAATTATTATCAAAATGCAATTTTGAGGTGATTTAAATTAAATTAAAGAACATCTCTGTTTTCTGATTATTTGGTGTGCAATAAGTTGATTTTGATGATTCAGGAAAAAAGGCTTCTTGGTTGTGTGGACTATTTGTGGAAATAAACTTATATGGAGTAGGAATTGCTTATAATATTACATCTGCTATCAGCATGAGGTATGTTAATTGATGAACTGCTCCTTGTTAGGGCCCTCTATGCAACTTGCTAAAATTAATTCAAATCATCTAATCACTAATTCAAGCTGCTATAAAGCGGTTTGATGCGATTCAGTTTTCATTTTAGTGCTATACAAAATTAAACATAATGACTAAATTTCTTTCATTTTATAATTTCATTCATTGAAATTAAACATAATGACTAAATTTCTTTCATTTTATAATTTCATTCATTGAAACTGTTATCTTTTTAAGTCAACAATTTGGTATAAAACCAAACCAAACCATTAAAATTAAACAGCTTAAAACTGGGAGTTAGCATTTCTGAAGATTGATATAATGCTGCTTTGTTTTTCTTATTCATCTTTTATGTGGATGAAGGGCAATTCAGAAATCAAATTGCTACCACAAAGAAGGGCATGAGGCTAGCTGTGAATATTCAGACACTTTCTATATGCTAATATTTGGAGCTGCTCAAATTATAATGTCTCAAATACCAGACTTCCATAACATGCAGTGGCTTTCATTTGTTGCTGCTGTCATGTCCTTTGCATACTCCTCCATAGGATTTGCACTTGGCTTTGCATATGTTATAGGTAAAGTTAAAACTCATCTACCATTTATTTAAATTTTATAATTTCTATCACCAAATCAATATCAACTAATATGAAAGAAATTTCATTTTCTCTATGTAAATAACAGAGAATGGATATGTTAAGGGTAGCATTACAGGAGTCTCTGCCTCTAGTGCATTGGCTAAATTATGGAAGATATCTCAAGCGCTAGGGGATATTGCGTTTGCATATCCATATGCCTTAATTATTTTTGAGATACAGGTATTTTTTGTAAAAATATTAGTTGATTACATTACATCACATTCGATTATAATGTAACGGGCAATATTTGAATTTGAAAAACCTAAAAGGATACCTTAAAATCACCTCCGCCGGAGAATGAGACAATGAGGAAGGCCTCTACCAATAGCAATCGCTGTGACAACATTTTTCTAATCTGTGTTGTGGTTTTTAGGTTTTTGGGATAGCAGCTTTTGGAGAAGGATACACCTGGAACATCTCTTGAAACAGGATTTGGTTTTATCGAACCATATTGGGCTTATTGACTTCGCTAATGCTTGCATACGGTGCTTCATCTAGTAGGGAGGCCTATCAGGTATTTCCTATATAGTATATATTATATATATATATATATAGTATATATATAATCTTATTTTATATATGTTCAGCCATTGTTATTGTCTTTGGCAGGTTTACACTCAGCCAGTATTTGCAACGATTGAAAAATGGTTTGCAGAGAGATACCCAGACAACATATTTATCAACAGGAATTTCAGCTTGAAACTCCTGTTGTTGCCAGGTTGTTGCCAGCTTTCAAATTAAACCTCTTCAGGATGTGTTTCAGAACAATATATGTAATGTCAACAACTGCGATTTCGATGATCTTTCCTTACTTCAACCAGGTGATAGGATTGTTAGGAGCCTTAAATTTTTGGCCTTTAACAATATATTTTCCTGTGGAGATGTATTGCAGGCAGAGAAATATTGAAGCTTGGACAATCAAGTGGATTATGCTCCAAGCTTTTAGTATTGGGGTCTTTTTTCTAGCAGCATTTGCGTTGGTTGGATGCGTTGAAGGGCTTATAAGTGCAAAATTAAGCTAAGTATCATTCGCATGATGACTGTTGTTTGGAAGGAAAGAAAAATTGCATAGCTGAATGTTAAACTGAATGTTAAGTATGTAAAATAGACTTGTGTTTTATCTTATTAATTTTAAAAATAGCTCAATTGTATAGCTGTAGTTAGTTACCGAGATTGAGATTATAAGGTTACATATTATTATATAAGGAATCAAAGTTAATGAAAATCACATGGATGATTTCCTTCATGGCATCAGAGCCCTAATTTTTTCTCCTGCCTTTTTTTTTTTTTTCCAACCCTATTTTTCTTCTTTCTCTTTTCTTCTTTTCTCCTACATGGCCAGCAAAACTGATTTTCACCCGGCCCTTGCTGTCAACAATGTCAAACATTTCATCCCCATTACTCTTGAGATGGAAAAAGGACAATATTCATCATGGGCTGAACTTTTTAAAATCCATTGTCGTGCATATAAGGTGATTGACTATATCATTCCTCTAAAGTCGTCTAAAAAAGGCAAGGAACAAGCAGCTGAAGTCGATCCTGAGTTATGGTCACGATTACACGCCATAGTTCTCCAATGGATTTATGGCACGATTTCTAATGAGCTTCTTAACACCATCCTAAAGGCGGATACAACTGCACACCGAGCATGGGAACATTTGAAAAATATTTTTCAGAATAACAAAAATTCTCGTGTTGTTTATCTGGAAAATCAATTCACTCATGTTCATCTTGATGATTTTTCAAACGTTTATGCTTATTGTCAGGAACTTAAGATGCTTGCTGATCAACTTTCAAACGTTGGTGCGCCGGTCTCAAATCAAAGGTTAATTCTCTAGTTAATTGCAGGATTGAATGAGAATTACGATGGTGTTGCTACTTTCATTCAACAAAGTGATCCATTGCCTCCGTTTTATGAGGCACGTTCAAGGCTTATCCTTTATGAGGCAGGGGGTGAGCGTTAAACTCAATGAGTAGGGTTAGACAACCCTCTCACCTCACACATTCACACATATGATAATCATATTATACAATCACTAGCCCTCCGGCTAATTATAATTGAGCAAGCGAGTATAAATGCACACTTATCACAAAATTATAAATAAATAGTCTAAATTTTTCCTGAAAAATCAACTTTAATATGGTATACCCAATTTTAAAGGAATAATTATCAGATAACCAATAGTTAATTAATTATTTCTTTATTTAATAAAATAATAAAAATATATAATTTAATTCCAAAAAGATCAAAATATATTGTAAAACATTGTTTGAATGATGAATGTTTAAAATTATTATAATTATAACATTTAAATTTGTTATAACTTATATTTTGATATGTTTATTATTATATTGAATATATAATATTTGATTTGAATAATGAATAACATAAAATTAATAGTTATAAATTGATATTTGATTATGAATGTTACAGAAAATAATAATTATACACTTATAATTATGTCATTAATTTTTCACTACAAAATTATTTATAACTATATTTTGTTAATTTTGTATGAATACTATATTTTGTTAATTTTGTATAAATTATGATAAAAAAAATAAAAAGTAAAGATCCCTTGAACCGAATTGACCTAGTCTAATTGGAATTCAATTATCAAGTTAGTTTGATGTCCGGTTCGATTTAAAAAAAATGGTCAAAACCACATTTCCAATTGCATCAATGGAAATAAAACTCATATAGGGTTGTAATGGTCCATTCTAATCCGACCAATGGAAATAAAACCATATAAGGTCGCAAGGTATGAAAGGTAAAAAGAAAATAGTTAGAGTTAATCGGGTGGTGTTCTGATCGATACTGTAATTTTTTTTGCTTTCCACAAAACTATTTTCTAATCTAATGTCATTTCAAAATTATTTTCCAATCTAATGTTTGTCCCGATATGGAGAGAGTGTGTTGCACTAAAACAACCAATTGAGTTGGTGATTTCAGTGCAATAGAAAAAATAACTCGTACTGACAAACAGTCAGAAAAAATTAGTTATATGAATAAATAAATAAAAATTTTTATTTTGTATTAAGACCATGAAACCAACTGTTGGTTTCAATACAAAATGAAAATTTTAAATTATCAATTTGATTTTTTACTAAAACACACAATTCGTTTGGTGGTTTTAGTGTAACTATGGGATGTGACCGTTAGTCAGTAAAAAGTACATGAAAAAAAAAGTATTTTGTTAAGAGTCCACAAGACTAATTAGTGGTTTCAATAAAAAATGGTTAATTATAATTTTAGTCTCCGAACTATAGAAAATGTTCTATTTCAGTGTTTCAACGGAAAATTTTTGTAATCAAGTGTTTAAACTCATTAAAACTTATTAGAACTTATTAAAAATTTTCAATTTAAGTGTCCGCGGCTTACATAGCGTGCCGGAAATACAACTAATCCGATAACTAACATACCAAGTTGGAATTTTTGCCAACTTGAAAAAATATATTGAGTTGTCAACTGTAATTGGACATTTTGAGTGGAACCTAGAAAATAAAAGTTACTAAAATAACATTGTCTTCTATTGTTCAAATTTACAAAAATCATGGGAAAGTTAGAGATACGAAAGAGATAGAATTCGTTGATAAACACAGATTAAGGTTTTATTAGTGCTTTAGAACTCTATAAAGCTAATAACTTTTTGATTTACTCGTATTGCAAAAAAAAAAAAAAAAAAAAAAAAAAAAAAAAAAAAAAAAAAAAGAAACAAGATTTAAGCTTGCTACGCAGGCCAAATTACAGAGAAAGAAAAGAAGAAACAATGGTAACAATACAAGTCGCCGGCGGTGGCTACAAACCACGAAGTGGACCCGTTAGAAAGAGAAGCGGTTGAATCCTACTACTATTCATGTGAGGAAACCTTTTAGTCCCGACTCATCGTGTTCAGGTGAGAGGACAAAGAGAAATAATAATATTGTAAGTGATGATCAGGTTCAAGTGCCTGATAATCCTAAAAATATAGAATAGTTGATGTTGCTGTAGAGCAGCCTACAACCAATGATAACAATATTTTTCTTTCAAGCTTCAATTTGTTGTCTTCGTCTCTTCCTTTCAATAATTTTCAGATCACTAACTTCAATTGGGTGGTTTTTGTAAATTTCAACAATAGAAGGAAATGTTATTTTAATAATTTTTATTTTTTTGGGTTTCACTAAAAATGACTAATTACAAGTTGACAACTCAATATATTTTCTCAAGTCAATAAAATTCAAACGTGACATCTTTGCTATGGGATTAGTTGTATTTTCGGCATTAAATCACAGGCACTTGATTGAAAATTTTTAATGAGTTCAAACACCCAATTGCAAAAGTTTTCCATTGAGGCATCAAAATAGAACATTTTCCATAAGACACTAAAATTATAATTAACCCAATAAAAAAATATTTATTCACTCAAAATATTTTTTTCACTAAAACACACATATAATCTGGTGGTTTTGGTGCAATATATTTGATATGTGCTACGAACTAGACCTTGGATTTCATTTCAAGGTACAGAAGTTGGAGTTGTGATAATTATTCATTTTTTTTTTTTTTTGTCTTATCTTATAATTTCTTAATCTAATTGAATAATATATTTTGCTCTTATTTCCATAATATTTTTTTAATACAATCAGAGGGCTCCAACATTCCATAATATTTTTCAACAGTTCAAAGCATCAACCAATATATATCACAGTTCAACATCACCAACATGTAGTAATCCATCATTCCGTCGAAGATTATTTAGCCTATTCGGTGCAATGAATGAAGAAATTCATAATGAAACTCACCCTACGCTTCAAGCCGCCCCTCCATCTATAGAGTTTCCTTGTGTTCAAACACCAAAAAAACTACAGAGTCGAAAGAGATGTGAAATGACATCTAGACGTATTCCAGTTGAAGTCTAGCCAGTAGACAAAATACTTCAAGTCCCTCCCCTATGATATATAACTATTACGAAGGTTATTGCACTAATAGCCTTTTGCACCACAACCTGAATGTAGTGTACCATCCGTAACATTAAAAATACCATTGGACATTCATTACACTTCGATGATGGTAACCTAACAAACCCATACTTTTTTCTCCAAAATAGGCGAGACGATGCCATTTCAATATACGATACCTACTTTCAATACTTATGCGGTGTGTTTCGGGACACGTGATGGATTTACATCTGAGATTATAAGGTTACATATTATTATATAAGGAATCAAAGTTAATGAAAATCACATGGATGATTTCCTTCATGGCATCAGAGCCCTAATTTTTTCTCCTGCCTTTTTTTTTTTTTTCCAACCCTATTTTTCTTCTTTCTCTTTTCTTCTTTTCTCCTACATGGCCAGCAAAACTGATTTTCACCCGGCCCTTGCTGTCAACAATGTCAAACATTTCATCCCCATTACTCTTGAGATGGAAAAAGGACAATATTCATCATGGGCTGAACTTTTTAAAATCCATTGTCGTGCATATAAGGTGATTGACTATATCATTCCTCTAAAGTCGTCTAAAAAAGGCAAGGAACAAGCAGCTGAAGTCGATCCTGAGTTATGGTCACGATTACACGCCATAGTTCTCCAATGGATTTATGGCACGATTTCTAATGAGCTTCTTAACACCATCCTAAAGGCGGATACAACTGCACACCGAGCATGGGAACATTTGAAAAATATTTTTCAGAATAACAAAAATTCTCGTGTTGTTTATCTGGAAAATCAATTCACTCATGTTCATCTTGATGATTTTTCAAACGTTTATGCTTATTGTCAGGAACTTAAGATGCTTGCTGATCAACTTTCAAACGTTGGTGCGCCGGTCTCAAATCAAAGGTTAATTCTCTAGTTAATTGCAGGATTGAATGAGAATTACGATGGTGTTGCTACTTTCATTCAACAAAGTGATCCATTGCCTCCGTTTTATGAGGCACGTTCAAGGCTTATCCTTTATGAGGCAGGGGGTGAGCGTTAAACTCAATGAGTAGGGTTAGACAACCCTCTCACCTCACACATTCACACATATGATAATCATATTATACAATCACTAGCCCTCCGGCTAATTATAATTGAGCAAGCGAGTATAAATGCACACTTATCACATAAGTCACAACAGTTCAAGTACTCAAATAATGGATATTAGTCTGTAGAATCACCCATTATAAACCAGGATCATGCTCACTCCCAAAGCATGCTTTAAAATAATTTCTGGAATGATAAGTCCATGATCCTTGTGTCAAGTGTACTTAGGGAGCCCACCCCAATTTGGGCTTGACGGATCCAATCCATCTTATTCTCCTTTCTTTTCTTTCCTTTCCTTACTATTATTTTTTCTTTTCTTTTTTCTTTTAGCATCGATGCCTATCGAAACATAGAGTGCATAGGGAGGGGCCACTCCACCCACTTATGGCCCGCTAACAACGTTCTCACCATGTCTATGCTCTCACCTCAGGGTGACCCATATCATTATAATTCCATAGAACATCACAAATAAGTCATATCCAATTATAAAATTTCACATCATTCACGTAGTGTGTAATATCCAACATCTCCATATATTTCAATATATAAATATGTGTATATATCCAATTATAAAATTTCACATCATTCACGTAGTGTGTAATATCCAACATTTCCATATATTTCAATATATAAATATGTGTATTTGATGCGACTCATGGCATACACGCCTATATGGTATTTTTATATGTATGCATGCTTCGTGTAAATATCATATTATTCATGTATTCGTGAATGTAAAATGCATGAGTGATGCGGAGTATTTAACTCTGTTCACAGTATTTTATCGTTCTTAATAGGACTATCTTTATTATAGCTTCCTTCCAGCTTTTGTTTTGTCATTCTAGAACCTTATAAGAATTTAGAAAAAAAAAATTCTAAGAATTCTAATTCGAGGAATTTAATTCTCATTCATTTATCAATTTTGGCCAATATAGTTGTTTGTCTTAACTTATCAAATTGTATAATTACTATTCCTTTATTTACTTATTTGCTCTAATATATAAACTTCAATATTTAGTCGTTAGTATCCATTAATGATATAGCTAATTTAATTTAGTTTTAGTTGTAATCAATTAATAATAATAGTAAGTAATGTTTTACAATAATAATAATAGTAATAATAATAATAATAATAGTTTTAGTCGTTAGTATCCATTAGTGATATAGCTAATTTAATTTAGTTTTAGTTTTTTGTTATAAGTGTTTTTGCCGTCGGCAACATCTCCTTTGTAAAGTCGGCAACATTTTCTTTATAAATCGAACTGTCGGTATTTTACACATCACAATAATAATCTACATCACATCCATTGAGCAATTCATAAAAATTTCTCATTCGCCATTATCAACGTTTCACACTCACAATATCGATATTTCTTTCTGTCTTTGATTAATTCATTAATAAATTTGAACCGTCCTAAATTTCAAATTTACACAGTTAACAAATCCTTGTTATCTTTAATTGATAATTTCTTTTTTTACTATTTGCTAATTTCACTAAGTAACTGAAAATTAGTCACACCGTTGATCTCTCACGATTTACTTACTACGTAATCAAAACCAATTTAATCAAATAACGACAATTTCTAATTTTGTATTTACACTAAAATTATTGAGTTGAATCTTAAAGTATACTAATAGCCGCTTGCGGATTCGAGTTCAGTGCGAGGAAATGGATATTCTACCTACTAGGGTCTTATCGAAACCTCATTGGCCGGTCATCGAACTGCTGCCGGCACGGCGGTTAGAAAATCACATATGCTCAGAATTCAGTAAAAATCCCACCATCCTGCTCAAAATTCAATGAGGGGCTCCTTTCTAATATCGATTTGTGGAGTTGGTGAGCCAATTGGCCGGAACTACTTCGACAGTTGACTCAAGAGCCACCGATCATGGTTGTCTCGCAAAATAAGACCAGTCGGTTTGGTGATAGGAATCGGCTCGGCGGTGGTGGACAGGAGTGTCGCGCGATGAAGGTCGGGGAGAGAGGAGTGTGAGTGAGAGTTTCCTTTTTTCTCTTTTATTCTAC
The DNA here is from genome assembly GCF_014843425.1 of Jatropha curcas. Next base: position 385,673 of record NW_023591071.1, on the reverse strand, counting down.
TTTCCTTTTTTTAAATTCTTTTCTTTCTAAATTTCTCTTTTAATTACTCTTATTCATATTTGAAACGTTATTTTAATACTTAAATGAATAATTGAGAAAATTTGTTTTTTGAGAGTTTCGACATTATGTTTTCGGGCTTGGGTCTAACTCCTTGAATTTGGACTTGGAGTTTAACTATTCAATATTTATAGCGCATGTAATGAAAATTTTAGATTTTTAATTTAAATAAATATTCACAAGTTTTTAAAAATAAAATTACGAGTCGTTTCAGTATATAATGTAATTTCTTATTTTATCAATAAAATTTAGATTTACATAGAAAATTAATATAATGAATCAAAATTATAATGTAATTTCTTATTTATCAATAAATTTAGATTTACAATGGAAAATTAATATAATGAATTGCAAAACTGTTAAATTATTGATTTAACCAATAAAATTTAATATTTTTACTATTTTTATCAATTTATAAAGCTTAATAGGGTGTTTTTTGGTGAAGCTAATGTTTCTCTTCACCTCATCTGTACTTTTTATATGTACCAGTTTTCCTTGAATAGCGTTCCACTGTTAATTTGTACTATGTTTTATTTTTTACTTCGTTGAAGTAAATGTAATTTAATTTATATGTAACATTTTCTTACTAAATTTAATAAATATTTTTAATTAATTTTTTTTGTTATAATTAATAATATTATGAAAAATTTATATTAATAAAGAATCCAAGAAGAATTCAAACAATATAAAAAAAATACTTTAATGAAATAACAAAATTAAATAATAAATTTTATCGAAAGTGATGAATAGCTTAATTTGACTTATAATTTTGGAATTTATATTGTAGAATGTAGATATTATATATTATAAATAGGTAGCTATTATAATAATTAATATATTAATCATTATTTTAGATATAATTTTGATATTTTTCTCTTTTTTTATTTTATTAAAGTCCGTGAGCGTATACTTAATTTGAGGATTGCTTTTTTGAGAAAAAATTATTATTTTATATCAATTACTAGATCTTATAATATTTTTTTATAAATAATATTACATTACATTTATTCCTTGTAAAATAACTATCACTACAAAAAAATCGCCATTTTTATAACCAGTCAAACTAAAGATTTAATAAAAATAATAATAAACATATTATATACTTACCATATTTAATATGTGCCTTATATAGTATAATATAATCAATGAAAATCAAATTACTTTTGCCTTTTAAACAAATAAAATTAAAATTCTTAAATATATTATTTTTTATAATATTTAATTCATACATTATTTACTATATAATGTAATCTTTTAGTTTATTTAATAGAAATTAGAGTTAAATAGGAATTTAATATAATCAATTAAAATTAAATTACATTTCTTTTTCAACTGACAAAGTCAAATTTTTAAAAAATATTATATTCTTACCATATTTAATAAAACCAAAAGGTTCCCAAATTTTTTGAAAAAAATATTATATTCTTACATATTTAATATATATTATTATTTAGTTATATATATATTTTATTATATTTATATCAAAAATAAATCTTATAATAATATTTCTTACTAAATAATAATAAATTAGTAAAAATAATTAAGTCAATCAACTGTAAAGATTATAATAAAAGTAATAATAAAAACAAATTAAACATTCTCAGCGCATATTTAATATGTACCTTCTACAGTAATAAATAAACTACTCAAATCAATTCGATCTTTATTTTTTCCCCAACCAAATAAAATTAAATCCTTAAGATCATTATAGGTTTTACCCCTATTAAATAGATACAACTAAATTAGTAATATAATTATAGTTTACCTTAGTTTATTAAATATAATTTAGGATTAAAGTAGGAAATTGAATGTTGAGAATACTCAAAATTGATTATTCTTTATTTGTCAATAAAGTTTTTGAAGATACTATATTATTACCAATATTTAATAATAATAACATTATTAGTGTATAATATAAATTTATTATCTTTATCCAAATAGATTTTAATAGAAAATTAGTAATCATCAAATATAATTTAATTATTTTTGTATCTGTTTGAATCAATAAAATTAAAAAATCATTAAAGAGAATAATTATGGTAAATTATAACAGTAAACGAATATGAAAACCCAAAAATTATACATAAAAGATATGAAACCAAAAAGGTTAAAAAAAATAAACAGATTCACTGAGATTCTTCAATTTTTACATATCAATTGTAGAATAATAAATTGTTGGTTTGATGTGATTCACATGCCTATCTTGCTAGGAGGTTTTTTTGGTAATTTCTAACACTAATTTTAGAACTCTCATCACAATATAAATATGCAATAATGCAATGGAAATTTAGGAGAGAGGAGCTAGAAAGCGTGTGGTTTACTTGCAGAAGAGAGCTTTTATGGTGGTGGAATCTGCTACTGCTGCTACTACTGTAATAAGGTACTGTTAGACACTAATCCTTTCTTTTTTTTCTTTATTTTTTGTATCGTTCTAAAGCTTGACAGCAGTTTGAAGAAGGAAAAAAAAAAAAAAAAGATTCAAGCGATTAAACCTGCTAATGTCTTCTTTTTCCTACTAATTGTTTTCTTGAAATAAACTAAATTAGATCAGTCTAAACTTAATTTAACTTAATTTATGATTGTAATACTATTTTAAATCTTTTTGGGTTTTCAAGATCCGTGTTTTAAAACCTGCTGATCCAATTAATCTAGATTCGTATCGAGCATATCCATAAAGGGGAGCAAAAGACTCTCTTTTAAATGTTTAAAGGGACTTCATACTCAAGTCTGGTTAATTAAAGGAGAAGAGATCCCTGCCCATCTCACCCTTCAAAGGTCAAATCTTTAATAGTTATTATTCATATTCCCTTCAAAAAAAAAAAAAAAATTATCCATATTAAAAAGAAATGAAGCTCAATTTGTCTTCTGAACTTGAGACAATATATTATTTGCCCAAAATTTTATACAATTTGCACCTTGAATTTCCACCTAAAAGAATAAAACGCCCAGATTTTTAAGGAAAAAAAAATTATTTTATAGTTTTATCTAATAAAAATTACTTTAAAAAATTTAAAATTAGAAAATAAAAGGTTATTTAAAAATATAATAATAATTATAAAGAAATAAAAGGTTATTTAACAAATATAATATATTAATCACGAAGATCACGTATTGAATGTTAAATAATCTATAACAAGTATTTCGATTCGTACAAAAAATAGTAGAATAGAAAAGGATTTTGATCATATTGAAGATAATTTTTCTGTTTGGAAATATTTGTTAATATTTCTTGTTTGATTATTTTTTAAATTATATTTGATTTTATATTTGATTTAAATTAAATATTTAATTACTTTTCAATCATATTTGATTTATATCAAATAATTTATTTTTGAAATAAAAATTGAGCATTTTGTATTTTTGGTGCGAGTTCAAGGGTAAATTATATAAAAAGTTAACTTTTGGACAAATTGTATGTTTGTCTAAGTTTATGGTGCAAGCCTTATAGTATATTTTAAATTAACAAATTGTATATTTCTTATTTTTAATTTCATATTTGTTAACTTTGTTAATCTAAGTTATTTTGAATTTGAAATAATTTGGGTTCCATCAAAAAAAAAAAAAAAAAGATTCATGAATCATTTGTGGGATAAAATTTGTCTACACTCGATTTGATACACCAACATTAATCATATATTTTATATATTTTAAAAAGACTTATGTCCTATATTGATTTGAGGTTAATTTTTTAATTTGACTCGAGACTGAGTAATTATCAAAATCGATCGGTCTATTACCGTTGAAGAAATATAAAATATACTTTTTCCAATTATATAGTGACTCACACCTATCATGGCCATCTAAATGTATGTCATAACGATTTTTTGAAAAATTATATTTATAAAGACGAACAAAGTGATTGAAGTCATCATCCATTTAGTTGAATATATTTTCTTATGGTCATCAGGCAACATTGTTCATAATTACTATTATTAGCTATATATCTTAACTATTATAAAATAAAAGGACGCAATTTGAAATCATGCTAAGCAATTTTAATTTTTAGTGTTCTATAATTGCAGAAATGACAATGATAGAGAAATTTTAACTGTCAAGGACTACTATTTTGATCAAAATCATGTTTCCTACCAAAATAAAGCTTTAGGGGAAGAAACGTAATTTTTTATATTATAAAAAGCAAAATGTACGCATGATTATAATTATAAAACTATTTTTATTTTTAAAACTGTCAGTTTAAAGTTTAGATTATGAAAAGGGTGAAATGGAATTGGACTGTTTTTACGGTAAAACTATCAATTCTAATTTTAAAAATCAAAATTCTAATTTTAAAAATCAAGAATTGGAATCAATTTGTAAACAGATTACGGTTTGGAATCCGAAACCATTCACCACAATCTGATTTTGAGTTTGACCAATTTCCATTTTTATTCGGTTCTGTTGTCACAACCTGCAAAATGTAATTTTTTTTTAAGATTTTTTTTTTTCTGAATTTGAGGGCGGTGGCCCCCAAAAACTAGCTGGATTCACCCTTGGCGCAAATAAATTATTATTATTATTATTTGATTAAAAATTCAGTTTTATAATAAGTTTAAGGAAAAGAAGGAAAAAAAGAACACATATTTACTACTTAATTGAAAAGGTTTGGTGTTAATTTTATTTGACCGTATTAAAAATAAACGAAAACCTATTATAGGTATGCATAACTAACTAGTTCTGATATAGAAAATAAAGTTCTGATATAGAAAATAAAAATATCTCACATATCCTCCATGCTTGGCTTGTAGGGTTTCTTTCTTGCATCGACAAAATTGATTCCATGAATCTTCCTGATAGAAGAAGATTAGTCAGTGGCCATACATCCACCAACCAAACAACCCACCAAACTTTGTGCTACGTAGGGCTAAATTTTCAGACAATATCTGTGCAAAAAGCTGACGATCTCGGTTTGGAAGAACTAATATATAGTGACTAACAGAAGTTACAATTCAAATGACAAACACATTGAATATATCTGTTGAAGATTTCATATATAGTCTAATATGTGTGTGCGCAGTGTTAATCTTAGACGCCAGCATGTTAATCTTAGAGCCGCTTCTTCTTTTTTTTTTTCTTTTTTTTTTTTTCTTCTGTATCACGAGGTATTCTGATATATTAAACTAGGAGATAGTAAAAATTTTTGTTCTTAAGAATTCATTAAGGAAAGGAATAAAAATAAGCCAATTTAGACAGTTTTCAGTTAAATAAGAATGCTAATGATGCTTTTATAAATACTTCTGAGTTCTGCCATGGCTGTCGCCATGTATAAGTACTAAG
>NW_023591071.1:282470-379842 GCF_014843425.1 Jatropha curcas | reverse complement strand
GGTTTGGGCTTTAAGTTCTGTAGACATGTGTCGGAATTTAAGGCCTTAAGTTTCCTGGTAGAATTCAGAGTTAAGGTCACTCCCTAAGTTTTTTCTGTAAACTTCAGATTAGGGCCCCTAATTTCCTGTTTTTCTTTCGTCTAGACCCGAGATATATATTAATTAAATTAGATCGCCCGAACTTTATTTATTCAAATTTATTTAGGTCCAATTTTATAACTTAGGTCTCTAATTGTAGTAGTGACTATAAAGGAGTAGATTATAATTTGTTTTTTAGGCTAATTAATTGTTAGGAATTTATTTGAAGATAATTATTTAAAAAAAAGACAAATAATTCATTGTAATGCAATATGTGTGATTTGTTTTAATTACAATTACCAATGAATTAATTTGTCGACTTGAGATTAACTATGCTTGAGTGATGGAGTATTGTAGATCCGCTAAATTCTGTTTTGATATTTTATTAAAATGAAATTGATTTGAATCAAATAAGTCACCAAAAAGTCAGACCTGCTATTGCTTGAAATTATTTATTTTTAGCAATATTAGACGGTGTAATTAGAATTCGTGTGCGCGGATAGTTAATCGGCCCAAAGGAAGGTATGCTAATCTGCGCTGAGTTGAATAGCACATCGTGCTGGCAATGAAGTATGTGAATAACAATAAGTATGTGATAATTGTTTGATTATTTTCCATGACAATGATATATCGGTCCAAAGGAAGATTTATTATTTGTCAGGACTATGTTATCAATATTTGATTGCTGCGTTGAGATACTAATTACAAGTGAATATTTTACATCCAAAGATGAGAATATTAATGTTGAGTCTGTATCTTATTTCCATTTTTATCTCTACTTATGTGAATTGTTTCATTTGTGAATTGTGAGCTTATACTTATCTATTTGTTTATTTTCTCTGATGTCAGCTAACATGTCATTTAATCCTGATTGTGTCCCTAAACTTAAGGGATCAAATTTTGAGTCTTGGAAATCAGACATTATGATCTTTCTGGGCTGTATGGATTTGGATCTTGCATTCAGGATGGACGAACCTGCTCCTCTTATGGAATCGTTGGCATTCAGGAGGGACGAAAACCGTGCCTCCTCCTACTGATGGCACGGAGCACCGGTGGAGGTGGATTCAAAAGGGTTCAGGTGAAGTGGAAGAATGGGAGCGTGTCTAGATCGCTAGCGGGTCTGATGATCATGCAGAACAGGATCCCAGAAACATGTTTCGAGAAGGACTTCCTGTGCTCAGTGAAAGGAAGCAATGGTTCGAGACTCTGTCTCAGCTGAAAAGAACAATGCTCAAAACTATCTTGCCGAGCTGGAGAGGGCTTATGTCAAGAATGACAAAGCCGAAGTGAGAACACTTTTAGGAAAATTAACCTCCATGAAGTTTGCTGGCAATGGTGGTGCTCGGGAGCATATTCTTAGCATGTCTCAGATTGCAAAGAGACTGAAGGTGCTGGGTATGGCTTTACCAGATGACCTTTTAGTCCATTTGGTTATGAATTCTCTTCCTTCTCAGTATGGACAAATTAGGACTTCCTATAATTGTCAGCCGAATAAATGGACTCTTAACGAGCTCATTTCTCATTGTGTTGATGAGGAGGAGAGGAGGAAAAGATGAATTCTAACAAAAGAGAGAGTGCTCATTTTGTTTCTTCAGCTGAGAAGGGCAAGAACAAGAAAAGAAAGAGGCCTTCTGCAAAGACTGTTGAAAAGGCTATTGAGAAACCTGCTGTTGCTACTGCTGTAGATCCAGTACAAAAGAAGCCTTATGTGCCAAAATGCTTCTTTTGTGGAAAGACGGATCACTTGAGAAAGGACTGTCCTAAATTTGCTAATTGGCTTGCAAAGAGGGGTAAGTACCTTGTTTGGCTTTGCAAAGAGGGGTAAGTACCTCTTGTTTAGTCTTTGTGAAGTTAATTTAAACTGTGCCAGAACTCACTAATTGAGCTCCTAAAAACACTTATTGGATGGATTCTGGTGCTACCGCTCATATAGGTGTTTCGTTGTAGGGCTGCCTCAACTACAGAAAGCCAACTGACGGTGAAAGATACGTCTATGTAGGAAATGGCGATCCGGTTGAAGTAGAGGCAATTGGACATTTTAGATTATGTTTAAATAAATTATAAACGATACTGTGACATCCTACCGAGTCGAGTCTTAGAGTCGAGTCGAGTCGAGTCGAGTTGAACCAAACCCGGTTGGGGTAGAATGGGATTATAAGTGGACTTACTTGAGTGAGAGAAAACAGCAGTGTATTCACTTTATCTATGAATTCAAAAGTTTTGAGTACTGGTTGCTTGAATGAATGTGATAATCTATATATGTTAGACATTGATACTAGTTATCATGAATCCCTACATGTTACTACAAGAGGTACCAAAAGAAAGCTACAAGAGGTACCAAAAGAAAATTGAATATTGATAACTCAGTTGTACTTTGGCATAGACGTTTGGGTCATGTATCCAAATCAAGGATTGAGCGTCTTGTTTCTGATGGTATCTTAGATACACTTGATTACACAGGTTTGGATTCTTGTATTGAGTGTATTAAAGGAAAACAGACTAAACAGAAGAGACTAGGTGCCATTCGGTCATCCAATGTTTTAGAACTGATTCATACAGATATTTGCGGTCCATTCCATATTGCAGCTAGAAATGGCCAAAGATAATATTGCAACTAGAAATGGCCAAAGAATTTTATATCAATTCAGTGATGACTATTCTCGTTTATGGGTTACTTATGATCTCATTCATGAAAAATCTGAGTCCTTTGGACGTTGTTTTTAAATTTATAAAGCCGAAGTTGAAAAATCAACTAGGAAAGAAGATTAAAATCTGTTTCGTATCTGACCGTGGTGGGTCGAATATTATGGTAAACTTATGACAGGTTCAGGCGAAAAACGTCCAGGACTTTTTGCGCTTTTTCCTACGAGGAAATGTGGAATTGTCCTTTTGATACTATACAATGCCTGGTATAGCCCCAGCATGAATGGTGTACTCTGAGAGACGTATGACTTCTTAATGGATTATGGTAAGGAGTATGATAGTCATTCTACTTTAGCCAGAGTCTCTGTTGGGGTTGAAGCGTTAAAGACAGCAGCTTTATCTTCTCAAATAGGATTCCATCTAAAAGCAGTTGCTAAAACACCTTCATGAAAACTTTGGACTGGACGTAAGCCCTAGTCTAAAGCATCTTCATGTTTGGGGATGTCACCAGCTGAAGCTAGGCCTTACAAAAGCCGAATGAAACAAACTGGACTTCCAAAACTATCAAGCAGCTACTTTGTTGGTATTCTGAGCGGTCTAGGGGGTTACAAGTTTTTATAAATCCTACTTCCAGAATTTTTTGAAAAACCGAGAATTGCAAAACATTTTTTGAAGGATGTTGATTTTGGAGGGAGAATATAAAGAAAAAGAAACATTGTTCTTTGAAAGAAGGACCAAAGTAGGATGATTCGGTTCTCATTCCTTTTGTTGTTTCTGATAGCGTACAGACTCCAGTTGCTCCCTTCACATATTCAAGATCCAATCAAGACAATGCTTATCTTCCTCAGAAACAAATTTCAACAAACCCTCAAAGAATTAAGATCTGTTTCAAAATGCCTTTGAGGAGATCTAAACTAGGAGAGAGAAGAAGTGCTTATTCCAAGATGATTATATTGACGTGGTTCTTCAGGAAACATGAGGATATGTAAGACATGATAGATGATGATCCAAGTTAAGTTTCTATCATGCCATGCAGTTAGTTCTGAAATCTCATAAAGTGGATTGAGGCAATGAACGAAGAGTATAAGTCTATGCTAAGACAAGTTCAAAGTTGTGGGAGTCTTGTTGAGTTCATCTACCACCTAAGGAAAGAAACCCAATTGGGTTGCAAATGGGATCTTGTTCAATTACCTGAAGGAAAGAAACCCATTGGTTGCAAATGGATATTTAAAACCAAAAGGGATTCTCAAGGTAATGTGGAAAGATATAACGCACGTCTTGTAGCAAAAGGCTTTACTCAAAAGGAAGGGACTGACTATAAAGAAACCTTCTCTCCAGTTTCTTCGAAGGATTCTTTTAGGACAATCATGGACTTAGTTGCAAATCTTGATCTTGAGCTTCATCAAATAGATGTTAAGACTACGTTTCTCAATGGCAACATTGATGAAACAATATATATGGTGCAACCAGAAAATTTTGTAATTGGAGATCCAAAACATCTGGTATGCAAATTAAAGAAATCCATTTATGGACTCAAGCGAGCTTCTCGTCAATGGTACTTTAAGTTCAACTAAGTAATTGTCTCGTTTGGCTTTGAGGCAAATCAAAATATGTTGAAAATTGTGTATAACATAAGTTCAGTGGGAGTAGTTTATCTTTTTGGTCTTATATGGTGGTGACATACTTCTTGCTACTAATTGAAAGTCTTGCCTACATGAAACCAAAAGTTTTTCTTTCAAAGCATTTTGAGATGAAAGATTTTAGGTGAAAGCTTCTTTTGTTTTAAGGGATTCAGATACCAATCGAGACGGTTCTCTTGGAGGTTAATTCTTGGATTATCACAAGAGGCTATATTGATAAAAGTGCTCAAGAGATTTAGTAATGCAGAAAAGACCATTGGATACCCCTATTGCAAAAGGTGATAAATTTAGTAATCAACAATGTCCAAAGAGTGAACTTGAAATTTAGGAAATGCAAAAGGTTCCTTATACGTCAGCTATAGGAAGTCTTATGTATGTTAAAGTTTGTACTCGTCCAGACATTTCTTTTATAGTTGGCATGTTAGGTAGATATCTCAGCAATCTAGGAATGGATCATTGGAAAGCAGCCAAAAGAGCCATGAGATATCTTCAGAGGACTAAGGGACATATGCTCACATATAGGAGATCAGATCAGCTTGAGATCATTGGGTATACTGATTCTGATTTCGCTGGAGATTTCGTTGGATGCCAAGACAGTAGAAAATCCACATCTGGCTACGTTTTCTATTGGCTGGCGGTGCTATTTCTTGGAAGAGTGTGAAACAAACTCTAGTAGCAACCTCTACCATGGAAGCTGAATTTGTAGCATCTTATAAGGCATCCAATCAAGCTATTTGGCTGAGAAACCTTGTCAATGGGCTGCGTGTAGTAGGTGGAATAGAAAGACCACTGAAGTTGTATTGTGACAGCAGGTCAGCCGTTTTATTCTCCAACAACAACAGGAGCTCTTCTCTTCTCGATCAAAACACATTGACATTAAGTTCTTGGCTACGAAGGAGAGGGTACAGAGTGGACAGATATCCTTAGAGCATATTGGAACAAACTCTATGATTGCGGATCCGCTTACAAAGGCAGTGATACCGAAAGTTTTCCGAAAGTTTTCCATGAGCACACCGCTCATATGGGTATCGTTTTGTTTGAGACTGTCTAGTTTTAGTGGGAGTCTGCTCTTTATGTATACATTATGGTTTTGAATGCTCTATTTTGTTTTGGATATGTTTTATCATGAAATTTTGTTGAGTACTCATTTTGGTTGATGGTTACACTCTGTATTATTATTATTGTTGGTTACACTCTGTATTATTATTGTTTTGCTTGATCTCACTTTTGTTGGTGACCAGTTGGAAACAAACATGATGATCACATTACATTTAGTTTTCATCCTACACTTCTATAATGAATCTGTGTCATTTAGGGGTATTGGTAAGGTAGTTGATGATGAACTTAGTCATAAGATCTATGGCGAATGTTTCTTCAGCTCTTTATCAATATAATTAATGGACGAGATTGTTTTTGGATACCTCGTATGACTGCGTTTGTTGAGCTCATTTTGGTGTATGTATTTTATTTAACATACCAAGTGGGAGATTGTTGGATTTAATTTTCTATTGTGGGCTTAATATGTAAAATTAAATATGTACAGCAGTCTAATTATAAAGTCAATTTTAAATGCGGTCTTGATTGTGAATAATTGACTATTGAGGTATCAACTAATTATAGATATTAAGTGTAGAGACCATTATATAATTCCTATTTCTTTAAAGGACCGAAATAGGAATTGTACTAACTAGGAATTGTACTAACCTATCAGGTATATAAGGTCCGTGGTCCCCAGAGGAGTTGAATACGATTAGTTTTTACGTTCGCTTTCGTCAACTGCTTCCGCAAAAATCGATTCTTCCAATTCTCTGGAAGGTTTGCAAACCCTAATCTACCACATCAAAGATCCGACCGAACAACGATGTCAGGTAACGCAACCTTTTCTTATCAATCTATTTTTGTTGAATCTAGTGGTGTGCAATGATCTAGGTTATTGTGGAATTATTTAGAATTAATTCTTAAACAAGAGCATGTGCATATGAGATAATTTCTTTAAATGCTGTATTTGGACTTGTTACAGATAATAGTTTTAATAGTTTCACAAATACCAGATATTCACAGCATAGAATGGCTCTCAGTAGTTGCAGCTATCATGTCCTTTGCTTACTCTTCTATAGGTTTTGGACTTGGCTTTGCAAAAGTATTAGGTATGAATTTTCCAATTTGGCCTCTTATTTTTCTTTGAAATAAGGTTTTTTGAATTTAAGCATCTATTTCTGTTCTCATTTTAATTTCAAGATGAATCAAATAAGTCTTATTAGAAATTTACAAAAACCACAATAACTAAGCCTTAATTCTAAATTAGTTGGGGTTGGATATACGAATCATTTGTTTCCATCCCGTATTGTGTATAATTAAATCTAGACCTAATATCAAAAATCCATTTAACACCCTCCACCCACATAAGCGTCTATGTAAGATATAGCCAAATTATCTCAGACATTTTTCTCTTATTTTTCTCTTATTTTATCCCTTGTAGACTAAAAAAAAATAAAAAATAAATTAATAGTTCAGTAATCGAGTATTTATCTGAATACCCTACAAATTGTACGAAAAATGGAAGGATCAAGGGGAGCATTACAGGAAGTGCCAGCTGCCAAATGTTTGCTGATAAACTAAATGGCTAAGCCTTTTTACAACTAGGGGATATTGCTTTTGCCTAATCCATACTCATTCTTCTAGAAAATTCAAGGTTTGGCTTCTGTTGAATTTAATAATTCAAATATGGCAGATTAAATTTTTTAGGTTTAGCTAAAGACACTGAAAGTGAGAAAATAAACTTTTAATTAAATGAAAGGAACCAACTGAAGTCACCTCCCTGCAGAGAAATAAGACAATGAAGAAAGGATCATGGTTGCAATTTTCAATTACCACTTTTCTTTTACCCTCTGCTGTGGGATGCTTTGGATATGCAGCTTTTGGTGATAAAACACCAGCTTTTGGTGATAAAACACCTGGAAATTTATTAACAGGATTTGGGTTTTTTGAGCCTTATTGGCTCATTGACTTTGCAAATGCTTGTGTTCTTATTCATTTGGTAGGAGGATATCAAGTACTCTACTTCATATCAAACTCTTGGATTTCCTATTTTACTTTGTGAAATTAAAGTTTTAATGTGGTTGTCCATATTTTAATCCTCATAAATATTGTTATATTTCCATACTGTTTAAATCATTTTTTAAAAAATAGTTTTATGTTTAAATATTCATTAGAGTTTATTAAGATGTGATTTACTATAAATTTAATACTATGTTTTAATTAAAAACTTTTAAAACATGCCATAAATTACCAAGTGGTACTCCTGTTGGTTTTCTCACTTATGTGGGAGTTCTCGAATTTGAGTCCTCTCAGCCACAGTTATTTTTACCAATTTGGTGAGCCAGCCAAGGAGTGAATTTTGATAAAACTATTCATTGGATTGCAAAATTCTTAGTCCAAACATTGCCATCTCATATTTGGTGCAAATACAATTAATTTTATAAAATTAAAAATATTTTGAATTTTAAATTAATGTCCATTTATAAAAGCATGAGAATGTAAAATTTGTGAATAAAATATATATAATTTGAAAAAATTCATTTGTACCAAAGAAGCTCTCAATAGTTCTGCTTATAGTTTTGAAATTTTATTATGTTCGTAAATTTTTCAGATATATAGCCAGCCAGTGTTTTCATTTGTAGAAGGATGGTTTTCCAACAAGTATCCAAGAAGTGGGTTTGTGAATGAATTCTATACCTTTAAACTTCCATTGTTTCCCCCTCTTCAAGTGAATCTTTTAAGGGTATGTTTCAGAACAGCTTACGTGGCATCAACTACTGCTATTGCAATGGTCTTCCCTTACTTCAACCAAGTCTTAGGAGTTTTAGGAGCATTGAACTTTTGGCCGTTGGCTATATATTTTCCGGTGGAAATGTACTTTGTGCAGAAGAAAATTGGGCCTTGGACAAGAAAATGGATTGTCCTTAGAACATTTAGTGTTGTTTGTCTGCTTGTCACAATTTTAGGCTTGATTGGATTCAAGGCATTATCAGTGCAAAATTAAGATAAACAATCTACGTTGCCAGGCATTATCAAGTGCAAAAATAAGAATAAAACATCAATTAAGATAAACAATCTACGTTGCCGCGGCTAAATATTTATGCATTTTCAAAACATGTATAAAATGTCTGTATTGATATATTGACATATGATACAAATATTTATGATACATATGCATTTTTTGCGAACTGCATCATTTGTAGTATTGAAATAATGTTGTACACGTGTCATCATATAAAAAGCACGAGGAGCAGATTACAATTATAAATATAGGGGGATAAAGGCAGACGTTTCACTCCTATATTCGTTATAGCCTCTAGATTTTCAAAGCTCCCCTTAATTTTCCCAAGAAAAAAAAATATTATAAGTTTTGGGTTTGCAATTGTGTACATGAACAGTAATTGAGATTCTCTACATAATTTCTATCATTATGTATTGCTAAGATAAAATATATTATTGTTGCTAATAATTATGAGTGACATTGCTTGAAATTTTAACAAATCAATCTTAAAATTATTAAATGTATTTGCTAATAATTATGAGTAACATTGCTTGAAAATTTTTAACAAATCCAAATCTTAAATAAATTTTTGAGCCTCCCATCATATTTTACACTCACCTTTTTTTGTATAAAGTTACATATATGAATGCTTAATATATGATGAAGCTCATTTATAAGAAAGTCTAAATTGAAATCTCTAATTTTTAAACTTAGATATTAAACATTTAAATTTATAAAATTCATATTTACAGAATACTTCAATTTGTAAAAGTTTCCAACCATGAATATAAATTAGATTTTTCAATGGTGTGTTGCATTCCTAAGTAATATATTATATATATTAATATATAGTATATATATATATATATAATATATATATATAGTTTTTTATAATTTTCAACGTTTTTTTAATGTATAAGTGAAGAGGTTTTAAATAAGAATAAAAATAATCTGCGCCACTAAAGTTGGATTTCATTTATACATTTTGCCATGTCTATACCCTCATTCACAATCATTGTCTCTTCTTTCATGTCTTTGTTCATTGGCTAATATATTCCCCTCAAGTTTTATATCTTGTGGTATTTTGAATTTTAAAATGAACTTTGTATTCAACTTGAACCCTTCTCTTTTTTAAATAATTTCCCATCTCGTCCATGTTAAAAATTTTTTTTAAAAAATTTTGGCTTTTAACATGTTTGAAATAATAATTTTCACATTTTTCAATAATCCAATAAGTATTTAATCGATCTAATTTTATAAGTTAAGGTGTTTAATAAATCAATTAAAATATATGTAATTTTATAAGTAGAAGTATTCAATAGATAAAAGTGACATTTCAAGGTGCTATAAAATTTTATGTGAAAAGTATAAGATTTAAATTTACTTTTTTAACCTTGGTTCAAACTACAAAAATCAACTTGCTTCAGGCCCAGGCCCAGCGCATACTATTATCACCCTGGAGGCTGTCTCTCTCTCTCTCTCTGTCTGTCAAAAGCACAACTACCGAAAAGACGTTGACAACTGCCTTTGACCTGTTTTGGTGAAGGAAGTTCTTTTGATTTGAGTTTTGACTGTTAGGAACGTTGTAGATATACCTAGTTTTACATCTAGCGGTAGCACATCAAGTGTTTCCCTTCAAAGAACCCTTCAAAGAAAAATTTTGTTATTAGGAACGTTAGTGGGTCGGTTCGAATGGTTTAAATATAATAATCGAACAAAATTTAAAATAGCGGCTTGAAAAAAATTAAATTCAAACCAATCAATAAAAAATTTCAAACCAAACCGAATATTTGATGGCAGTTTGATTTGGTTTTGCGATTTGTGCCGTTTAGAATAACAGAAATCAAACTTTCTCATTCATTTAGTTAAAAAAAAAAACTAATATCATACTAAATATGAAAATGAATTAATAAAAATCATGCCACAAAATATACGGGACTTTTTTTCCGAAGGAAAATACACATGATTTTGAATAACTATTAAAAGTTTTCAATTAATTTTTTTTATGTATATTCTTAATATAGGAAAAAAATATTATATATTCAGTAAGGTAATAATTAAATAAATTATAAATATAGAATTTAAATTTTGATTTAAGTACATCTATTTTATGTGCATATAGTTTGTGTATATACTTATTAACCTAATTTTACATGAATCTTTAACATTTGATATTTTATAAAACAATCTATAATTTATTTAATTAATAAGAAATTCCAATATAAGTTAATCAATATAAAGAAAATTTTCATTTTAAAAAATTGAATTTAATATATATATATATATATATAATGATTTGGTTTGTATATATATATAATGATTTGGTTTGATTTAGACGGTTTTGACTCTAAAACTGTAAACCGAACCAAAAGCTCAATTTTTAAACTTTACAAAGTCAAACCAAATCATCAATCTTTTAAAACTGCAGTTTTAAATTAATTTGAATTGATTTGAACGGTTCATGCGGTTTGATGAACCTCCCTGGTTGTTGGGAGTAACGGATCCGGCCGGCCCAAATAATTAGAAAAGGTCAAAAGATAATTTTACTGATTATTGGGAGTAAAAGTAAAATATTCTTTTTCCAAAAATTAAATATGTACAGCAGTCCAATTGTAAAGTCAATTTCAAATGTGGTCTTGATTGTGAATAATTGACTATTGAGGTATCAACTAATTATAGATAACAGGAAATGACTGCCCAACAACTATATAGCTCACTGTTTCAAGTTGAAACTATTTTAACTCCAAACATGGAAGTTAATAGCCTTTACAAGAAAAAAGAATCGGAATCAAAATCTCTCAATCTCTCCCTCTCTCTCTATCTCTCCCTGTTTCAAAACAAGAAGTCAAGAAAAGTGGTTGAAGGCTATGGGAGAAGAAGCTGGAGAAGCACAAGAGACACCATTGTTGTATGATCAAGCAACAGAAACTACTCTCGAAAGGACTGGTTAGTATCCATTCTCTTCCTTCTTTAATTCTTCATCTGGGTCTTCTTCTTCTCTTCTTCTTCTTCTGGCTCTGTTTAACTATTCAAAAGACCTTGAAAGAAAAAAGATTCAGTTTCTGAAAACAAGTATACAAAGAAATTGGAAGGAATTAAGTTGGGAATTAATTTATCTTTCTTTGTACACTTGATGTTATTTTCCGATTGGATTACAAGTTATGGTTCTGAATTCCTGATATATACACTTGATCTTATAATTTTCTTGGATTCTTGTTCCTTTGCTTGGTCTCCTCTCTGTATTAATTTAATTATTTAAGATAAAAAATATTTATGCAAGGAAATAACAGTAAAGATTCTCTCAAGTTATAACTTTTTTACTATATCACTTTTTTCTACTATACCAAAAAAATATATATATATTTCGATTATTTCGATTTTCTGTCAGACAGAATTTGGTCCTTGATCAGATTATAAATGAAAATCTCTTTTCATTATTTTATCACTATATTACTTATTATTATTATTATTAATTCTATTTTTTCAATATTAATTTTTATTATGTAATAAATTTTGAAGTTCTTTAGATTTTAATTCTAGTTATTACGTAACTAATTTTATAGGTTTTTTTTTTTTTTTTGCTACAAATAATATGGCTGTTCTTTCTTCCTATGCATTTTTATTTTTCGATTGCAATCAAATAACATTTATATACTGCAGAATTAAATAATTTGCAAGTCAACGATAACAGAGTTCTATTATTGTTCTTATTTATAATACATTTTTCATTATAATTTAATTTATTATTTTCATTTATGGGTATTGCAGATGTTATTAGTTATGTTAAAATTATTGTAGATGTAGATAGGGTTAAACAAACCGACTGCATTGAACCGAAAATCAAATGATATTATTCAATTTGGTTCGGTTAACTTGCTCATGATAAGTTTAGTTCTTGGTTTATTTCGGCTTCAACTGAAACTTCAAGGTAGTTTGACTTATTTTATAAAAGATAATTTAGACTTTTATAACTAAATCATACCAACCCATAGAACTTTTATTTTAAGAAGAATTGATAGAATTGAATCCGTTTAATACGATTAGGAGTTCGGTTTGAACATTTAAATTTCAGTTCGGTTTGATTTTAGATTGAAACGTAATATTTGCTCACCCTTAAATGTAGAAGTTGTTAGTTGTTAATCATTCAAAATTGTTATAGATATGGAGATTTTTAGTTGATGGATATATCATATAATGTTGAAAAATAAAATATTAATTTCAAAATCTGAGTAATGTTCGGAATGGGATATTATGCGTGACAATTAGTCTGTAGTATTATTTTTTATTATATAAAAAAAACATTAATTGAAGGTCAAAAACATTTTTTATTTTTTCATCTCTGAATCGTACCAATTTGTTATATAGTCGGTTTAAATTTCAGTACATAATTCTATGTAAGTTTTAAATATTAAAATTCTTGTTTTATTCAATTTATTTATAATACTATTTGATTTTTGATTGATTTTATAATTTTAAAAATTTGATTATTAGGTCAATCGGTTAGAAATTCACTTCATCTGAATGCTCACCCTATACCATATATACATATACTTCAGCATTTTTTTTTCCCAACTCCATTGTTCTATTCAATTTTTATACTCTTAATTTTTTTATCTTTTATACTCTTTTAATTTTTTTTATCTATATAATATTAAGACATAAGTTGTTTAGATTAAAATAAATATAATTTGTTAATTTTTATTAGACTTTACTGTATAAACTACTTATAATGTTACTTCTTATGTATTTAATTTATTTTTATATAATGATGAAAGTAGTATCAAAATAAACTTCAACCTTATTCCTGAACTAATCTTTCAGTTCCTAATTTATAAATGCTCATTCTTTAAACCCTAATGGATATCCAAAAGGAAAATCAAGCAATCAGTCAATCTCTAACTCTGACCTCGAACCCCAAATCAATATCTACATATAAATATAATGAAAAATAATAATAAATCATTTTTTACTACTAGGTAAAAAAAAGAAATGAGAAGATTACGTGAATTGATAATGTTAATCACTTTGATTATATTACTTACCTAGTGAATTAAAGAAAGGAATACATGCACACATACACAAATTCTTAAAACTCCAAAAAGTGACCAAATACATAATTATATAATTCTAGTTTTTTTCTAGTCTTTCACGTCAAATAAATTTAAAATATAAGAAAAACAATATTTAAAAAAATTAAAAATACTTATTCATCAAGCAAGAGAGATATAAATCTCTTATTAAATTAAAGTGATATCAATTAAAAATTAATTCAATACCGAAAAAAGAAAATAAAAAAGTTAATATTAAAAATAAAACCCGTTTCATAACTCAACATGTAATAACAAATAAATTATATTAAAAATTACCAATTTGAATTTCAAAAATCAACTTCTGATGTTCTCCAATTAGAAAAGTTGATGGACAAAGAAAAAAAAAAAAAAAAGACTAAAGTCAAGTTATTAAATGGAAATTACAAATTATTAAATGGAAATTACAAAGCAAATCATACTACGATCCAATATTGGTCAGTTAATGAGTTAATTCAAGTATTTTTTTTTTCGTTATTGTTCTAAATTGCAAATTTAAAATAAATAAATAAATTAATTAATTACTGAAAAAGATTACATAAAAGAAACTTTTTATCATCTTCAAATAAACCTTCAATTTTCCCTACATCCATAAAAAAAATTTCATTTTTTCCATTTTGTTTGCATGGTTTCACAAAACACACATATTAAGAATTTAATCAATAAAAATTATTTTGCCCTTTTTACCCCTAATTCATTAAGATATTAATAAAAGTCATTTATTTAATCAACAATCATAAAGGTTGTTATGGAAAAAGTAGTTGTTTAAATATATAAATTTAAAAATCTTGTAAATATTTTGAGACGTCCAAAAAAAGAATAACAAGCAAACAAAATGGGATAGAGGAAGTATATTTTTTTTCTTTTTTTATCTCTTTCCTAAATTTATTTTTTAAAAAATATATCCAATCAAATCATACAAACACAAAAAAAAAAAGAATATACTTTTTTCTTTCATATCTCTCTCCTAAATAAAATACTTTAAATTATAATCAATATGAAATCAAAGATTTAAAAAATAAAAAATAAAAAATTTCAAATGTCCTGTTATCATATATACTTATTAAAAAAAAAACAAATTTTAAAAAAATAAAACTTAAATTTGAAATTCTTAATTAGTTTATATGTAATAATAAAAAACATTATATTTAAAAAAAAAACATATTTCATCTCCAAATAAATTCTTAAAATTTCCTACAGCCATGCAATATATATATATATAATATCTTTTATCTCTCCTAAAAACATGCTCATATATATTATATAAAAATTAAAAAATATATCAAATCAACAGTTATAATACAGTCCTCAATAAACAGAATATATGTTGTGATTCATTTTATATCCTATCTAAATAAACTACATTTTTATTACAATAAAAATAAAATCAAAATATTTTAAAAATAAAACATAAAAATTTGTCAAATATCTCATTATCGCATGATTAAATATTTAAAAATAAAACATAAAAATTTGTCAAATATCTCATTATCGTCTATTTTTATTAAAAAATAAATTTAAAAAAAGATAAAACTTAAAATTAAAAATTCTTAATTATCTATTTGTATTTATTTATAAAATAATTTTTATAAATTATATTCAATCAATTAATAAAATGTAATTTTCTAATTTGCTATAACCGAGACTATTTTAGATATTTCAAATTTCATAAAAAGCGATATCAAAAATCTCATCATTCTCTTATTTCTACATTTATATATAGTATAGATATTTATTTATTTATTTATTGGTATTGATTATTAAGTTGAATTGTTAGTTTTCAATAGGAAAGAGATTTTCATTCTTTTAAACTTACATATAATATTTATTTTGAATAGAATTCTATAGAAATCACGGTAATCTTTTGATTGTCATGAAGTTACTTGCCAGGAAATTTTAATATTTAAAACTTATTTAATATCTAATAAGTAATTATTTTCATATACTCTTTCTTTGTCTACGGGAAGAAAAATTAGAAGAAGGATTTGAATTTTTTTTTTATTTGAAGTTTTATTTAGTTGTAATTTGTAATATGAATTATTTTTAAAGCAATCCGCTAGCAAATGCATGTATTATATATAATTTTTCAAGCAATCCGCCAATAATTGTCCCCATATTATGGAATAAAAGAAATAATTGTTCTTTATTATTAATTTGACTTAGTTAATTTGAGAATTTGAGGATTTAAAGTTTCAAGTTTAATTTTAGTTTTAAATTTATTATTATCTTTTTATTAAAAAATTTCATCGATTAAAATAAACTAGGTTTAATTTATTTTTAATTCGCTAAGTCAAAAGATTTTGAAACTTTTTGCTAAAATAACCTAGGTTTTAATTTCGATTATTAAATTGAAATATTTAGGTGCTTATATCTATAAAAATCACAACATTTATTTTAATAAGTGATATTTATTTTTTTTATGCTTAATTATTTTTATATATTTATTAAAAAATAATTTAATAAATTTTATCCATTCAATTAATAAAATGTAAATTTCTAATTAGTTATAATTAATGTTATTATAGGGTATTTTTTAAATTTCATTAACGGTGATATCAAAAATTTTATTATTCTCCTGTTTCCATATATATTTGAGAATTATATAACGCATTGACTATGAAGAAATAAATTTTATGAAGGGACGGTATGGACGGCAGTGGCACATATAATAACGGGAGTGATAGGGTCGGGCGTACTATCATTGGCATGGAGCATGGCTCAGTTAGGGTGGATCGCAGGTCCATTAACTATGGTGTGTTTTGCTTTTATCACCCTTATCAATGCGTACCTTCTTTCCAATTGCTATCGCTCTCCTCATCCTGAACTTGGTCCTGCAAGAAATCCCTCTTTCCTTACTGCTGTTGATGCAAGCTTAGGTATGGTGTAAATTAAACTTTATTTTCTTTATTCTTTTTGCGGCTTCTCCTCCTCATCCTGAACTTAGGTCCGTGCCAAGAATATATGTCCTTCCCTCTGACACTGCTGTGCACTCGCAAGCTTAGAAGGCCGCTATAGGTGGTAAATTCAAACTTTATTTCTTTATTCTTTTTTTTTTTTTTCTAAAAAATATTAAATTGATTTTATACCGCGTGTTCAATGTACCCTTCAGACGATTCCATAACGTGAAAAACTCATAAAGCTCAACAAGTTATATAGGCTATGAATTTGCTGAGTCGCAGAACTCTCTACTCCCATTACATAAATTTGATAAACAAATTGCTTCTCAAATACATTCTTATACAAGGAGTTAGCATTTTATATGTACATCGATAATCGCAGGTCACATTTAGGTGTGCCTGAAGAATTCAGGGCTAGTACATTTGCATCGAGTTGATACTCGGTTCCTGTATATTGACATTCCACCTAAATCTCTCTTCCCCCTGTAGATGTGACTTACACCTTTAATTATAAGATTTCATATAAAGATATCTCAAGGAGTTTAATTATTAAAAATTTAACACTTTTTTTATTTTTGGTCGCAAGCCAACCATCCGTGTACACTTTTATTTTAAATCGATTAATTTATTGAGTGACGCCACTCGTGGCGCCAGTCAGTATATTCTATAAATGGGAAACACTATTAGCTCTGTCGCACTACTTATTAATTCTGTGTGCTTTTTCCTATTTCATACTCTTACATTTAGAATTAAAGGAGAAAAGTGGTGGAAACATATATTAAAAATAAAATTGACAATTAGAGTGTATTGGAACCAATTGAAATATACTTTAATTATTGGAACTAATTGAAATATAGTTTATAGGAAATCAGATTTAATCAAATTGAATTTTTTTTAGTGAATGGTCAAAAATACTTTTATTTTAACAAAAAATAATTTTGACTGAATGTATTTGTAAACTGAGTCTAGACAAGTCAATTTTTTATTTCCTCAGAATGGTTTATTTGTTCTTTTTATATATGACATCATGAGAAAGGCTGGTAAGATATTTCTTGGAAATAACATAATTGAATTGTCCAAAGGCATTTGAATGTTAGTTGCACCCTAGGCCAAAATAAGGCCAGAAAGGATTTAGAAGTTGTCACAATAAGGATTAATCCCTATCTACAATATAATTATTATCAAAATGCAATTTTGAGGTGATTTAAATTAAATTAAAGAACATCTCTGTTTTCTGATTATTTGGTGTGCAATAAGTTGATTTTGATGATTCAGGAAAAAAGGCTTCTTGGTTGTGTGGACTATTTGTGGAAATAAACTTATATGGAGTAGGAATTGCTTATAATATTACATCTGCTATCAGCATGAGGTATGTTAATTGATGAACTGCTCCTTGTTAGGGCCCTCTATGCAACTTGCTAAAATTAATTCAAATCATCTAATCACTAATTCAAGCTGCTATAAAGCGGTTTGATGCGATTCAGTTTTCATTTTAGTGCTATACAAAATTAAACATAATGACTAAATTTCTTTCATTTTATAATTTCATTCATTGAAACGTCAACAATTTGGTACTAATTACCGAACCTCATATAACATTAAACGGTTTAAAACTGGGAGTTAGTATTTCTGAGAATTGATGTGTTAAGTGGCTTGCTTGTTTTGTGCTTATTCTCTTTTTTTCAATAGTTAGTGACGAGAGCAATTTCAGAATCTAATACAATGTGCGTGGACCACAAAGAAGGCCATCGAGGCTAGACTGTTAGAATACTTCAGACATTTCTATTATGCTACTATTTGGGAGCTGTTTCAAATTATAATTTTCTCAAATTCCAGCATCGATTACACAACATGCCTAGTGGCTTTCATTTTGTTGCTTGCTGTCATGTTCCTTTGCATACTCCTTCCCATAGATCTTAGCACCATATGGACTTTGAAATGTTATATCAGAGTACAGAAGTTTAACCTAATCTTAACAATTAATTCTAAATTTTTAATATATAGGTTATCATCAAGTCAATATCACTAATATTGAAGAAATTTCATTTTCTCTATGTAAATAGACAGAGACGAACAGTGGATATTGTTAAGGGTAGCATTGTACGTATATGCACTAATAGGTGATTGGCCTTAAATTTAGGAAGGATATCTTCACGCGGCTCGGGGATATTGCGTTTGCAATTATCATTTTCACAGTGTAGATTTCTTTTTGCGATACAGGTGAGTTTCTCTATGTAAAAAAATAGTGCTAGTTTATGATAATTAAGTGTATTTATTTACTCATGTTAATCCGGGGCGGCGGGAACCAATTATTTGAATTTGAAAACTGAAAAGGGGATTACTTGACAATCACCTCCCCGTAGAATGGAGACAAATAGGAAGGCCTCTACCATAGCAATCGGCTGTGACAACATTTTCTATCTGTGTTGTGGAGGTTTTGGATATGCAGCTTTGGGAGAAGATACACCTTGGAAATCTCTTTGACAGGGATTTGGGGTTTTTTATGAACCTATTGGGCTTATTGACTTCGCTCAATTGCTTGGCATAGTGGCGTTCATCTAGTTAGGAGGCTATCAGGTATTCCTATATATATATATATATTATATTATATATATATATATATAATCTAATAATCTTATTTTATATATGTTCAGCCATTGTTATTGTCTTTGGCAGGTTTACACTCAGCCAGTATTTGCAACGATTGAAAAATGGTTTGCAGAGAGATACCCAGACAACATATTTATCAACAGGAATTTCAGCTTGAAACTCCTGTTGTTGCCAGCTTTCAAATTAAACCTCTTCAGGATGTGTTTCAGAACAATATACGCAATGTCAACAACTGCGATTTCAATGATCTTTCCTTACTTCAACCAGGTGATAGGATTGTTAGGAGCCTTAAATTTTTGGCCTTTAACAATATATTTTCCTGTGGAGATGTATTGTAGGCAGAGAAATATTGAAGCTTGGACAATCAAGTGGATTATGCTCCGAGCTTTTAGTATTGGGGTCTTTTTTCTAATATTGCTAAAGCAGAGCAGTTGCGTTGGTTGCGCATTGCGTGATACAAGGCGCCTCAATTAAGTGCAAAACTTATAGAGTAAGTTATTCATTCTCAGTGATGACTGTTGTTTGGAAGGGAGAGAAATTAGCATAGCCCATGCAGCATGTTAAACGCTATCAGTAAATAGATTGATGTTTCTCCTGTATTCAATATTCTAAATAGCTCAAAAATAGCTCAATTGTATAGCTGTAGTTAGTTACCGAGATTATAAGGTTACATATTATTATATAAGGAATCAAAGTTAATGAAAATCACATGGATGATTTCCTTCATGGTATCAGAGCCCTAATTTTTTCTGCTGCCTATTTTTTTTTTTTTTCCAACCCTATTTGTCTTCTTTCTCTTCTCTTCTTTTCCTAGATGGCCAGCAAAACTGATTTTCACGCGGCCCTTGCTGTCAACAATGTCAAAAATTTCATCCCCATTACTCTTGAGATGGAAAAAGGACAGTATTCATCGTGGGCTGAACTTTTTAAAATCCATTGTCGTGCATACAAGGTGATTGACTATATCATTCCCAAGGTGATTAACTATATCATTCCTCCAAAGTCGTCTGAAAAAGGCTAGGAACAAGCAGCTGAAGTCGATCCTGAGTTATGGTCACGATTAGACGCCATAGTTCTTTAATGGATTTATGGCACGATTTCTAATGATCTTCTTAATACCATCCTAGAGCCGGATACAACTACACACCGAGCATGAGAACGTTTGAAAAAATATTTTTCTGGATAACAAAAACTTTCGTGTTGTTTATCTAGAAAATCAATTCACTCATGTTTATCTTGATGATTTTTCAAACGTTTCTGCTTATTGTTAGGAACTTAAGATGCTTGCTGATCAACTTTCAAATGTTGGTGCACCGGTCTCAAATCAAAGGTTAGTTCTCCAGTTAATTGTAGGATTGAATGAGAATTACGATGGTGTTGCTACTTTCATTCAACAAAGTGATCTATTGCCTCCGTTTTATGAGGCACGTTCAAGGCTTATCCTTTAGGAAACCCGCAAAGCTAAGCAAATAGCCACAGCCTCTAATGCTGCTGGAATTGCTCTTCTTACTACTGGTAGTTCGGATGACAATTCTGTCTCAAATCATTGACTTCAATTTCCTTAAAAAGACTCATAAATAAGAGATCTAAAAATTATAAATAAATAGTCTAAATTTTTCCCGAAAAATCAACTTTAATATGGTGTACCCAATTTTAAAGGAATAATTATCAGATAACCAATAGTTAATTAATTATTTCTTTATTTAATAAAATAATAAAAAAAATATAATTTAATTCTAAAAAGATCAAAATATATTGTAAAACATTGTGCGAATGATGAATGTTTAAAAATTATTATAATTATAACATTTAAATTTGTTATAACTTATATTTTGATATGTTTATTATATATTGAATATATAATATTTGATTTGAATAATGAATAACATAAAATTAATAGTTATAAATTGATATTTGATTATGAATGTTACAGAAAATAGATTATGATGTTACAGAACGTTTATACACTCTATCTTATGTCAGAGTAATTTTCACTACAAAATTCACTTTATAACTATATTTGTTAATTTTGATAATTATTATTAAAACAAAATAAGGCACTATATTTTGTTAATTTTGTATAAATTATGATAAAAAAAATAAAAAGTAAAGATCCCTTGAACCGAATTGACCTAGTCTAATTGGAATTCAATTATCAAGTTAGTTTGATGTCCGGTTCGATTTAAAAAAAATGGTCAAAACCACATTTCCAATTGCATCAATGGAAATAAAACTCATATAGGGTTGTAATGGTCCATTCTAATCCGACCAATGGAAATAAAACCATATAAGGTCGCAAGGTATGAAAGGTAAAAAGAAAATAGTTAGAGTTAATCGGGTGGTGTTCTGATCGATACTGTAATTTTTTTTGCTTTCCACAAAACTATTTTCTAATCTAATGTCATTTCAAAATTATTTTCCAATCTAATGTTTGTCCCGATATGGAGAGAGTGTGTTGCACTAAAACAACCAATTGAGTTGGTGATTTCAGTGCAATAGAAAAAATAACTCGTACTGACAAACAGTCAGAAAAAATTAGTTATATGAATAAATAAATAAAAATTTTTATTTTGTATTAAGACCATGAAACCAACTGTTGGTTTCAATACAAAATGAAAATTTTAAATTATCAATTTGATTTTTTACTAAAACACACAATTCGTTTGGTGGTTTTAGTGTAACTATGGGATGTGACCGTTAGTCAGTAAAAAGTACATGAAAAAAAAAGTATTTTGTTAAGAGTCCACAAGACTAATTAGTGGTTTCAATAAAAAATGGTTAATTATAATTTTAGTCTCCGAACTATAGAAAATGTTCTATTTCAGTGTTTCAACGGAAAATTTTTGTAATCAAGTGTTTAAACTCATTAAAACTTATTAGAACTTATTAAAAATTTTCAATTTAAGTGTCCGCGGCTTACATAGCGTGCCGGAAATACAACTAATCCGATAACTAACATACCAAGTTGGAATTTTTGCCAACTTGAAAAAATATATTGAGTTGTCAACTGTAATTGGACATTTTGAGTGGAACCTAGAAAATAAAAGTTACTAAAATAACATTGTCTTCTATTGTTCAAATTTACAAAAATCATGGGAAAGTTAGAGATACGAAAGAGATAGAATTCGTTGATAAACACAGATTAAGGTTTTATTAGTGCTTTAGAACTCTATAAAGCTAATAACTTTTTGATTTACTCGTATTGCATATAAAAAAAAAAAAAAAAAAAAAAAAAAAAAAAAAAAAAAAAAAAAAAAAAAAAAAAAAAAAAAAAAAACAAGATTTAAGCTTGCTACGCAGGCCAAATTACAGAGAAAGGAAAGAAGAAACAATGGTAACAATACAAGTCTCCGACGGCGGCTACAAACCACAAAGTGGACCCGTTAGAAAGAGAAACAATTGAATCCTACTACTATTCGTGTGAGGAAACCTTTTATTCCCGACTCTCTTTACAAGAGCCAGATCGTGTTCAGGTGAGAGGACAAAGAGAAATAATAATATTGTAAGTGATGATCAGGTTCAAGTGCCTGATAATCCTAAAAATATAGAATAGTTGATGTTGCTGTAGAGCAGCCTACAACCAATGATAACAATATTTTTCTTTCAAGCTTCAATTAATGCTTCTTTTGTTTCTTGCGTGCTCTTCGCTTTCAATAATATATATCGATTCTAGCCCTAACTGATCAAATTGGGGTTTCTGCGTTATTTGTAGGATTTTCAACAATTACGTAAGTAAATGATTGTTTTAAGGTGTTAATTTTTATTTTTGAGTTTTCACTCCAATGCTGTGATTAAGTTAGATGTAATTGACCAAACATACAACTCCTAGTGTCTTCAGAGTCTCTAAGAAGGATTTCGAAACGTGTTCTACATCATTCAGCTACCGGATTAGTTGATAGTACAGTGTCAATATTTTTAAACTGGTGGCGCATGTACAATCAACACTATGAATTGGAAAATTTTATGGTTATCACACCCATTGTGCAAAAAGTTTTCATTGAGGCATCTACGAACATACAGTGTTTTCCATAAGACACTTCAAAAATATAAGTAAGTGCCAATAAAAAATATTTATCACTCAAAATATTATTTTTCACTTAAACACAGCCAATATAATTTGACTATGTGGGTGAGGAACTAGACCGTTGGATTCTTTTCGAGCGTATAGACATTGGGAGTTGTTGGTATTATTCGCTATATTTCTCGCTTCCTTACTTCTCATTATTTCTCAATATACACACTCTGAATAATAAGTGATTTTCGCGCTCTTATTTCCATAATTATTTTTATAATACAATCAGGAGGGCTCCAACATAGATATCACAGTTCCAACATCACCCCAAAACATATAGTAATCCATCATTCCGTCCAAAGATCATATGTTGTGATTAGGTGCAATGAATGTGATAATATATATCACAGTTCAACATCACCAACATGTAGTAATCCATCATTCCGTCGAAGATTATTTAGCCTATTCGGTGCAATGAATGAAGAAATTCATAATGAAACTCACCCTACGCTTCAAGCCGCCCCTCCATCTATAGAGTTTCCTTGTGTTCAAACACCAAAAAAACTACAGAGTCGAAAGAGATGTGAAATGACATCTAGACGTATTCCAGTTGAAGTCTAGCCAGTAGACAAAATACTTCAAGTCCCTCCCCTATGATATATAACTATTACGAAGGTTATTGCACTAATAGCCTTTTGCACCACAACCTGAATGTAGTGTACCATCCGTAACATTAAAAATACCATTGGACATTCATTACACTTCGATGATGGTAACCTAACAAACCCATACTTTTTTCTCCAAAATAGGCGAGACGATGCCATTTCAATATACGATACCTACTTTCAATACTTATGCGGTGTGTTTCGGGACACGTGATGGATTTACATCTCATGTTAGAGACTCATTTAATGATTTCTTTGAGATGATGATAGTACTCGAACAATAGACTCATTTTGACTTGTCCTACCCCACAACCATTTGTAAATGTGGTTCAAACTCCTCGCATGAGTACCGATTTAAATATTGAGCATGGAGAAGAATATCAAGGTATTAGAAAAGATGAAGTACGCCGAAATCCACATCGTAATATATTATTTTATTTTATCTAATAGAATTTAGATTTAAATAGAAAATTAATATAAGCAATCAAAATTAAAATTATCTTTATTTTTTAACCAATAAAATTATCTTTATTTTTCGAACACAATTAAGAATTTAAAATCCTTAAGATATATATTCTTATCAATAATTTAATATATAGACCTGTATTCAATAAAGTCGTGATCCGTTTTTCCTAAAGAGCCGGAGGCTTAGGTGGGCTTAAGACCTCTTAGGCCGCGTAGTAAGCCTAAATCAGTTAAGCTCATATTCTATTACAATCGTGGCCTCTAGGCATATTCTATTCACAATCGTGGCCTCAGGCCTAATTATTATATTCTCATACTCAAAGCTCAATCTGATAGTCCACAGACGTATCAAAAATATGATTTATATAATTAACACATATATCCATGTTATTCAATTACAACTCATTTGGAATACAATTGCGGAACTTTATAAATTAAAATCGCCACATTTACATGCATTATTTATAAATTAGTCTTTTTCTTTCGTCTTTATATCAACTTAGTTGTATCTTTAGAGTTTTGTTTTCCTCATTTTACCTGAAAAATAAAGAGGCAGGGGTGAGTGTTAAACTCAATGAGTAGGGTTAG
This sequence comes from Jatropha curcas, assembly GCF_014843425.1. The sequence goes on along the minus strand of NW_023591071.1, from coordinate 355,118 downwards.
ATAGCCCTCTCACCTCACACATTCACACAAATGATAATCATATTATACAATCACTAGCCCTCCGGCTAATTGTGATTGAGCAAGCGAGTATATATGCACACTTATCACATAAGTCACAACAGTTCAAGTACTCAAATAATGGATATTAGTCTGTAGAATCACCCATTATAAATAAGGATCATGCTCACTCCCAAAGCATGCTTTAAAATAATTTCTGAAAAGATAAATCCATGATCCTTGTGTCAAGTGTACTTAGGGAGCCCACCCCAATTTGGGCTTGACGGATCCAATCCATCTGATTCTCCTTTCTTTTCTTTCCCTTTCCTTACTATTATTTTTTCTTTTCTTTTTTCCTTTAGCATCGATGCCTACCGAAACATAGAGTGAATAGGGAGGGGCCACTCCACCCACTTATGACCCGCTGACAGCGTTCTCACCATGTCTGTGCTCTCACCTCAGGGTGACCCACATCATTATAATTCCATAGAACATCACAAATAAGACATATCCAATTATAAAATTTCACATCATTCACGTAGTGTGTAATATCCAACATTTCCATATATTTCAATATATAAATATGTGTATTTGATGCGACTCATGGCATACACGCCTATATGGTATTTTGCATACATGCCTATATGGTATTTTTATATGTGTGCATGCTTCGTGTAAATATCATATTATTCATGTATGCATGAATGTAAAATGCATGAGTGATGTGAATTATTTAACTCTGCTCACAGTATCTTATCGTTCTTAATAGGACTATCTTTATTATAGCTTCCTTGCAGCTTTTGTTTTGTCATTCTAGAACCTTATTTAATTCTCATTCATTTATCAATTTTGGCCAATATAGTCGTTTGTCTTAACTTATCAAATTGTATAATTACTATTCCTTTATTTACTTATTTACTGTAATATATAAACTTCAATAAAGCTTATAGTCCTTTAGTAAGTAGTGTTTTACAATAATAATAATAGTAATAATAATAATAATAATAATAGTTTTAGTCGTTAGTATCCATTAATGATATAGCTAATTTAATTTAGTTTTAGTTGTAATAATAATAATAATAATAGTTTTAGTCGTTAGTATCCATTAATGATATAGCTAATTTAATTTAGTTTTAGTTTAATAGTAATAATAATAATAATAATAGTTTTAGTCGTTAGTATCCATTAGTGATATAGCTAATTTAATTTAGTTTTAGTTTTTTGTTATAAGTGTTTTTGCCGTCGGCAACATCTCCTTTGTAAAGTCGGCAACATTTTCTTTATAAATCGAACTGTCGGTATTTTACACATCACAATAATAATCTACATCACATCCATTGAGCAATTCATAAAAATTTCTCATTCGCCATTATCAACGTTTCACACTCACAATATCGATATTTCTTTCTGTCTTTGATTAATTCATTAATAAATTTGAACCGTCCTAAATTTCAAATTTACACAGTTAACAAATCCTTGTTATCTTTAATTGATAATTTCTTTTTTTACTATTTGCTAATTTCACTAAGTAACTGAAAATTAGTCACACCGTTGATCTCTCACGATTTACTTACTACGTAATCAAAACCAATTTAATCAAATAACGACAATTTCTAATTTTGTATTTACACTAAAATTATTGAGTTGAATCTTAAAGTATACTAATAGCCGCTTGCGGATTCGAGTTCAGTGCGAGGAAATGGATATTCTACCTACTAGGGTCTTATCGAAACCTCATTGGCCGGTCATCGAACTGCTGCCGGCACGGCGGTTAGAAAATCACATATGCTCAGAATTCAGTAAAAATCCCACCATCCTGCTCAAAATTCAATGAGGGGCTCCTTTCTAATATCGATTTGTGGAGTTGGTGAGCCAATTGGCCGGAACTACTTCGACAGTTGACTCAAGAGCCACCGATCATGGTTGTCTCGCAAAATAAGACCAGTCGGTTTGGTGATAGGAATCGGCTCGGCGGTGGTGGACAGGAGTGTCGCGCGATGAAGGTCGGGGAGAGAGGAGTGTGAGTGAGAGTTTCCTTTTTTCTCTTTTATTCTACTTTCCTTTTTTTAAATTCTTTTCTTTCTAAATTTCTCTTTTAATTACTCTTATTCATATTTGAAACGTTATTTTAATACTTAAATGAATAATTGAGAAAATTTGTTTTTTGAGAGTTTCGACATTATGTTTTCGGGCTTGGGTCTAACTCCTTGAATTTGGACTTGGAGTTTAACTATTCAATATTTATAGCGCATGTAATGAAAATTTTAGATTTTTAATTTAAATAAATATTCACAAGTTTTTAAAAATAAAATTACGAGTCGTTTCAGTATATAATGTAATTTCTTATTTTATCAATAAAATTTAGATTTACATAGAAAATTAATATAATGAATCAAAATTGGAAATACGGTTCGGTTCCGGTTCGGTTCCGGTTAAAACCGAACCGGTGGCCATGTCTAGTCACATGCATCCACATGCCTATGATATTTGGGGAGGGGTTCAATAATAGGGTGTTTTTGGTGAAGCTAATGTTTCTCTTCCTCATCTGTACTTTTATATGTACCAGTTTTCTTGAATATGCGTTCCACGTTATTTGTACTTGTTTATTTTTACTTCGTTGAAGTAAATGTAATTTAATTTATATATAACATTTTCTACTAATTTAAATAAATATTTTTTAATTAATTTTTTGTTATAAATTATAATATTATGAAAAATTTATATTAATAAAAATCCAAGAGAATTCAAAATCCAAAGAGAATTCACAAATATAAAAAAAATACTTTAGAATAACAAAAATAATAAATAATAAAATTTTATTATCGGAAAGTGATGATTAAGCTTATTTGAATTATTATTTTTGATTTAAATATTGTAAGATATTATATATTATAAATGATGGGAGCCTTATTATAATAAGTAATATATTAATCATTATTTTAGAAATAATTTTGATATTTTTCGATCTTTTTTTTTATTTATTAAGTCCCGTGAGCGTATACTATTCATTTTGAAGGATTTGCTTTTTTAAGAAAAATTATTATTTTATATCAAATTAATAAATTCTTATAAATATTTTTTTTTATAAATAATTAATACAATTAACATCTATCCTTTGTAAAATAACTATAACCAAGTATAACCAGTCAAACTAAAGATTTAATAAAAATAATAATAAACATATTATATACTTACCATATTTAATATGTGCCTTATATAGTATAATATAATCAATGAAAATCAAATTACTTTTGCCTTTTAAACAAATAAAATTAAAATTCTTAAATATATTATTTTTTATAATATTTAATTCATACATTATTTACTATATAATGTAATCTTTTAGTTTATTTAATAGAAATTAGAGTTAAATAGGAATTTAATATAATCAATTAAAATTAAATTACATTTCTTTTTCAACTGACAAAGTCAAATTTTTAAAAAATATTATATTCTTACCATATTTAATAATATTAAAGTTTATTTAGTATATAATTAATTTATTATTTTATATAAAAAAATAAGATCTTGAATATATTTCTTAATAATAATAATAAATTTAGTAAAATAATTTAAGCTGCAATCATTAAAGGATTTAATAAAAGTAATTAATAAAACAAATTACATTCGTGCGACGCATAATGTTAATATGTAACCTTATACAGTATTAGGATAAAACCTATCAAAATCAAATAAATCTTTATTTTTTCAACCAATAAAAAATTAAAATCTCTTAAAGATAGTTTATTTAACCATAATTAAAATAGATAACAATAATTAAGACATATAATATATTTCTTAGTTTGTGATTAAATATAAATTTAGATTAAAATAGGAAAATTAAATTGGTGAGAAAATGCAAAATGAAATTTATCTTTAATTTGTCAATAAAAAGTTTTTGAAGATACTATATTAAATTACCATATTTAATATATAAAACCATTATTTAGTGGTATAGATCATAGATGGGTTATTATCTTATCCAATATAGATTTAAATAGAAAATTAGTAATCATCAATTAAATTGTGAAATAATTTTTTATCTGTTTGAATAAATTATTTTTATCTGTTGAATCAATAAAATTAAAATCATTAAAGAAATAATTATGGTAAAATTATACATAAAAGATATGAAACCAAAAAGGTTAAAAAAATAAACAGATTCACTGAGATTCTTCAATTTTTACATATCAATTGTAGAATAATAAATTGTTGGTTTGATGTGATTCACATGCCTATCTTGCTAAGAGGTTTTTTTGGTAATTGCCAATACTAATTTTAGAACTCTCATCACAATATAAATATGCGATAATGCAATGGAAATTGAGTAGAGAGGAGCTAGAAAGCGTGTGGTTTACTTGCAGAAGAGAGCTTTTATGGTGGTGGAATCTGCTAGTGCTGCTGCTACTGTAATAAGGTACTATTAGACACTAATCCTTTCTTTTATTTCTTTATTTTTTGTATGGTTCTAAAGCAGTTTGAAGAAGGAAAAAATAAAAAAGATTAAAGCTGCTAATGTCTTCTTTTTCCTACTAATTGTTTTCTTGAAATAAACTAAATTAGATCAGTCTAAACTTAATTTATGATTGTAATACTGTTTTAAATCTTTTTTGGTTTTCAAGATCCGTGTTTTAAAACCTGCTGATCCAATTAATCTAGATTCGTATCGAGCATATCCATAAAGCTGATCCAATTAATCTAGATTCGTATCGAGCATATCCATAAAGGGGAGCAAAAGACTCTCTTTTAAATGTTTAAAGGGACTTCATACTCAAGTCTGGTTAATTAAAGGAGAAGAGATCCCTGCCCATCTCACCCTTCAAAGGTCAAATCTTTAATAGTTATTATTCATATTCCCTTCAAAAAAAAAAAAAAAATTATCCATATTAAAAAGAAATGAAGCTCAATTTGTCTTCTGAACTTGAGACAATATATTATTTGCCCAAAAGCCCAAAAATTAACTTTTTATACAATTTGCCCCTTGAATTTCCACCTAAAAGAATAAAATGCCTAGATTTTTAAGAAAAAAAAATTTTATTTTATAGTTTTAACTAATAAAAATTACTTTAAAAATTTAAAATTAGAAAATAAAAGGTTATTTAACAATATAATAATAATTATAAAGATTCACGGTATTTGATTTTAAAATAATTTAACAAGTATTTGATTTACAAAAATATAGAATTAGAAAAAGATTTGATCATATTGAAACATTTTGTTGGAAAAATATTTTTTATATTTTTGTTTGATTATTTTTTAATTATATTTGATTTAAATTAAATATTTAATTACTTTTCAATCATATTAAATTAAATATTTAATTACTTTTCAATCATATTTGATTTATATCAAATAATTTATTTTTGAAATAAAAATTGAGCATTTTGTATTTTTGGTGCGAGTTCAAGGGTAAATTATATAAAAAGTTAACTTTTGGACAAATTGTATGTTTGTCTAAGTTTATGGTGCAAGCCTTATAGTATATTTTAAATTAACAAATTGTATATTTCTTATTTTTAATTTCATATTTGTTAACTTTGTTAATCTAAGTTATTTTGAATTTGAAATAATTTGGGTTCCATCAAAAAAAAAAAAAAAAAGATTCATGAATCATTTGTGGGATAAAATTTGTCTACACTCGATTTGATACACCAACATTAATCATATATTTTTATTTGATACACCAACATTAATCATATATTTTTAAAAAGATTATTCCTATATTGATTGAGGTTAATTTTTTAATTTGACTCAGACTGATAATTCAAAATCGATACGGTTCTATTACCGTTGAAGAAATATAAATATATTTTTCCATTATATAAACTCCACACCTATTCATGGCCATCTATGTATTCAAGAATTTTGAAAATTATTTTATAAGACGAACAAAGTGATGTGAGTCATCATCCATTTAGTTGCATATATTCTTCTTATGTCATAGCACATTGTTCATATTACTATTATTACTATTATTACTATTAAATAAAAGGACGCAATTTGAAATCATGCTAAGCAATTTTAATTTTTAGTGTTCTATAATTGCAGAAATGACAATGATAGAGAAATTTTAACTGTCAAGGACTACTATTTCCTACCAAAATAAAGCTTTAGGGGAAGAAACGTAATTTTTTATATTATAAAAAGCAAAATGTACGCATGATTATAATTATAAAACTATTTTTATTTTTAAAACCGTCAGTTTAAAGTTCAGATTATGAAAAGGGTGAAATGGAATTGGACTGTTTTTACGCTAAAACTATCAATTCTAATTTTAAAAATCAAGAATTGGAATCAATTTGTAAACAGATTACGGTTTGGAATCCGAAACCATTCACCACAATCTGATTTTGAGTTGGAATCCGAAACCATTCACCACAATCTGATTTTGAGTGAAACCATTCACCACAATCTGATTTTGAGTTTGACCAATTTCCATTTTTATTCGGTTCTGTTGTCACAACCTGCAAAATGTAATTTTTTTTTAAGATTTTTTTTTTTCTGAATTTGAGGGCGGTGGCCCCCAAAAACTAGCTGGATTCACCCTTGGCGCAAATAAATTATTATTATTATTATTTGATTAAAAATTCAGTTTTATAATAAGTTTAAGGAAAAGAAGGAAAAAAAGAACACATATTTACTACTTAATTGAAAAGGTTTGGTGTTAATTTTATTTGACCGTATTAAAAATAAACGAAAACCTATTATAGGTATGCATAACTAACTAGTTCTGATATAGAAAATAAAAATATCTCACATATCCTCCATGCTTGGCTTGTAGGGTTTCTTTCTTGCATCGACAAAATGGATTCCATGAATCTTCCTGATAGAAGAAGACTAGTCAGTGGCCATACATCCACCAACCAAACAACCCACCAAACTTTGTGCTATGTAGGGCTAAATTTTCAGACAATATCTGTGCAAAAAGCTGACGATCTCGGTTTGGAAGAACTAATATATAGTGACTAACAGAAGTTACAATTCAAATGACAAACACATTGAATATATCTGTTGAAGATTTCATATATAGTCTAATATGTGTGTGCGCAGTGTTAATCTTAGACCATAGTACTAATGAATGTGTGGCGCAGTGTAATTTTAGAACCGCCCTTCTTTTTCTTCTTTTTTTTTTTCTTTTTTTTTTTTTCTTCTGTATCACGAGGTATTCTGATATATTAAACTAGGAGATAGTAAAAATTTTTGTTCTTAAGAATTCATTAAGGAAAGGAATAAAAATAAGCCAATTTAGACAGTTTTCAGTTAAATAAGAATGCTAATGATGCTTTTATAAATACTTCTGAGTTCTGCCATGGCTGTCGCCATGTATAAGTACTAAGTAGGGCTTGACATGGGTTAATCTGCTGCTCAGGTGCTTCGTCTCTGTGTTAGTTAGTTAGGCCAGATGGATTGAACTAGTCTCACATGCAACGTCCCCAACATACATACATATGGCGAGAGAGATATCGTATTATAGCTTCACTCGCCGTGTGATTCCCGGTAGTCACACCTAACTCGCGTGATTTGAGTAGTTCAATAAAATGTTGTTTTAAATTGGAAGAATAGTGTACATCTTTATTATTTGTTGTAGAAAGGATTAAAAATAACTGGAATTTAAAAGGTATGATTAGAAATAAATAGGATTTAAATTATCCATTCGATTTATAAAAATTAATCTTTATAAATATTGTTTAATATTAATAGTTTCTTTGTTCAATAACAATCAAAGTGAGTCACCACGAAACTCCGATCACTATGTCTCCAAATTTCGAATTCAAGTCAAGAGAGTACCAAACTCGTCTAAAAAGGAAACTTTATGTGTGTATAAGGAGTTGAGAGCGGCTGGGAATTATCTATGTGTGTTGTATCTTAAATGAAAATTGAATGGGTACCAAACATAAAAATGTCGTTCTATCAGATAAAAGTCTGCTAATTCATTATTCTTTTTATCCATGAGTGGTAACAAGATCTGATAAGATATGACATGTGTTCCTAGCATTGAGTATTACTCCTTGGACTCTTCCTACCCCCATGAAAATAAGCAATCGATGCTTTAAGTGTGCATTGACTGTTAGCCCAAGGAGCTTGTCTCGCGAGCGTGTGCATGAAAGTGCCCAGGACGTTACTATCACTAAGTTATTGGCTAATCTGCTGCACTTCCAAGACATCTCCGTCTGAAAAAGTACCCCCAACTAGCAGAGAAACTTATTTGGTAGATTGAAAGTATTGTTTCTCACATATTTGCTTTATTGCAATTTGGATACCTGGTTCAGAGTTCTAAGCGCCTTAAATCAGGTAAATACATAGCCTATCGGAGCATATTTTCATATTCAGCACTCTCTGTCAGTTCTGAACAGGCATGTGCAGTTGAAAACTCTATTGGAACTACAGAAGTAGTTTCTCTTGTGATGATGATGGGGCGATGCCTTCAAGAACTCGGTAAAGAATAATCTTTTGCCTTTATTTTTTTGGTTAATTAAATTTCATCTCAAGATTGAAGTTCTAACTTTTATTTTTTCCCATTATTGAAACATTATGGAGTTGCGTAAATGCACATATACATAACTGCTCATATAATAACTGCTGTTATTGGGTCTGGAGTACTGTCATTGGCATGGAGTACAGCACAGCTAGGATGGATTGCAGGGCCAATTGCCCTTCTTTGCTTTGCAATTGTCACCTATATTTCTGCATTCCTCTTATCAGATTGTTACAGATCTCCTGACCCAGTAACCGGAACGCGAAACTACTGTTATATGGATGCTGTCAGAGTGAACCTTGGTAGTATATTGAACATTTTCTTCTGTTTTTCTTGTTTCTTTCTTTTTAATTTGGTTTAATCATTACAGGGTGATGTGTTGTTTCTAGCTCATTTGATTTAGTGATAGTTCAGGTAAGACGCAGACGTGGTTTTGTGGCTTGCTTCAATACTTAAGCATGTATGGGACTTGTGTTGCTTATGTTATTACTACTTCAACCACTTAAGTTATTTTACTACTTCAACCAGCATGAGGTACTTAATTACTTCCTCCCAAGTACTTAATTACTTAATTAATATTAGGTTTTGTATGTTACAATTTCTTTTGTTATTTCATTATTGTAGAGCAATTCAAAGGTCAAATTGCTATCACAGAGAAGGGCATAAAGCTGCATGTGCATATGGAGATAATTTCTTTATGCTTGTATTTGGACTTGTTTAGATAATAGTTTCACAAATACCAGATATTCACAGCATAGAATGGCTCTCAGTAGTTGCAGCTATCATGTCCTTTGCTTACTCTTTTATAGGTTTTGGACTTGGCTTTGCAAAAGTATTAGGTATGAATTTTCCAATTTGGCCTCTTATTTTTCTTTGAAATAAGGTTTTTTGAATTTAAGCATCTATTTCTGTTCTCATTTTAATTTCAAGATGAATCAAATAAGTCTTAGAGGCAGTTGGAATAGCGAATTCCATTTTGACGTTGCCCTTTCGTACTGCTTTCCGCAAAAAAGATCTCGATTCACTTCAATTCTCTGGAAGGCTGCAAAACCTAATTCTATACACATTCAAAGATCGACGAACAAGCCGATGTAACAGGAGACACCAGCAACCTTTTCCTCTATTCAATCTATTTTGAGAGTCTAGTGGTAAGTGGCATTGATCCTGAGGTTATTGTTGAGTTATTTGAGAATAATTCTTAAACGAAGAATGGTAATCAGGAGGCCTGTGCAATATGGCTCTATGATTTTTAGAAATTGATTTTTGCGTATTGCTTTTTATTATACCCTACTCGTTTACCGGAATTGAGGGTATTTGTTTATGTAAGAAAAAAAAAAAAAAAAAATTTTTTTTTTCTCACTAAATGTTTAGCGGTATTCCCCAAGAAATCAAGTAAGTGAGTGTTTTGACAATACGCATTGACTGATTAAGTTTTTGTCGTGGGGTGAAGTATTTTATATACTATGTTATTTTATTAATTATTTTTTTTTTGGCCGGGAAATTTTTGTCTCTCTTAATAAAAAAAAAAAAAAAAAAATTCAGATCGTTTTTGGTTGCGGCGGGACCTGTTAGTGCGACGAACGTTTGTTGTTTTTAGGGTTTAGGAGCAAATTTAAGTTTAGGATCCCTGGAATGCTCTAAAAGCTGGGAAGCAGTTGGACGTTCCTTTAGATTAACTTGTAGGCATTTCTGGATAAAGTTCCGAGAATTATCAGAGAGAGAATCGGAAATAGAAGGTGGAATACCTTGTCCGATCCGATACCATATCGACCAAGTTTCTTTTTTTCGTCTAGACCCGTGGACATATATTTAATTATATTAGAACCCCGAACTTTATTTATTCAAATTTATTTAGTCCAATTTTATAACTTAGTCTCTAATTTAGTGACTTAAAGACTAGATTATAATTTTTTTTTATTTTTTAGGGCTAAATAATTTTAGATTATTAAATATTTAGACAATCAATTCCTTTAATTGCAATTGTTTTGCTTTAATTACAATTAAATGAATTAATTTGTCGACTTGAGATTAAATTTTGGAGTGATTAAGTCCCTATTGTGTTTAATATTTGTTAAAATAAATTGATTTGATCAATAAGTCACCTAGGTATTGATCAAAATAAATTGATTTGATCAATAAGTCACCAAAGTGACCTCTATTCCTTGAATTGATTTATTTTAGAGTATTAGACAGGTGTACTAGAATTCGTTGCGGATAGTTAATCGGCCTAAAGGAAGGTTGCTATTTGGCTGAGTTTTAAACACATGTTTGGCAATAAGTATGTGATAATTGTTGATTATTTTCCATGACAATGATATATCGGCCCAAAGGAAGATTTATTATTTGTCAGGACTATGTGTAACATCCCTTCCCGGTCCACCCATAAACCCGAATAAATCGAGCCGAGACGTTACAAACTGGTTGACTTAATGACCTGATATGCTGAATTCATAATAGCATGCTGATGTTGTTTACATAAATAATGTACTGCATATTTACAAAACATGTTACTAGTTACACAATGGAATGGGCCCAACTGTGTGCCCTGTACATGCCATGAAACAAATAGACAAAAGATATACATCCAAATGAGTAGCTACCCTGAAGACTGAGTCTTCTACAGATGAACTGCAGCAGTTGTAGGCGGACTCTCTATGGACCAGTCTCAAAACCTGCGAGTTAAACAGGTAACTCGCTGAGCAAATAAAGCTCAGTGGATATCTCAACATAAAAAGGAACACTCATATATAGAAATAAGCATGTAAACACATATAGCACATATAAGCACACATATCGCGATACTTTCAGTTTACCTTGATGGTCTTTATTTCTATTTAGTATACTGTATGATTCATGCAATGATAAAGCAAGATATCTGTATAGCTCCATAAGGTTATAGTGAAACCGAAGTGATAAGAAAAACTAGGAGCTGGAGAGGGCTTATGTCAAGAATGACAAAGCCGAAGTGGGACACTTTTAGGAAATTAACCTCCATATTTGAGCTGGCAAATGGTGGTGTTTCCGGGAGCAAATATTCTTTAGCATGTCTCAGATTGCATAAGAGACTGAAGGCCGCTGGGTAAGTGGGGCTTTACCAGATGGCCACCTTTTAGTCCATATGGTTATGAAACTCTCTTCCTTTCTCAGTATGGACAAATTAGGACTTCATATAATTGCAGCCGAATAAATGGCACTCTTAAACGTCGAAGACCTCATTTCACTCAATTATGGACTCTTAACGAGCTCATTTGTGAGTTCTACAAGATTAATTGCGCCAAGAATTTCAGAGTTGTTTTCAAGAGTACTTGAAGGTAAGTTTCTGATTCTTGTTCTAAATTCCTTGTTTTTGTCTCTTCAAGAGTACTTGGGGGTTAAAGGGATTGACGCGTACTTCCGTGATTGCATGCTTTCCGCTAGATTTCCTTGTTGATTTGCAAGAGTACTTGTTAATTAGCTAGGGTCGCATTACGGATCACTTGAGAAAGGACTGTCCTAAATTTGCTATTTGGCTTGCAAAGAGGGGCAAGTACCTTGTTTTAGTCTGTTATGAAGTTAATTTAACTTCAGCTCCTAAAAACACTTATTGGATGGATTCTGGTGCTACCGCTCATATAAGTGTTTCATTGCAGGGCTGCCTTAACTACAGAAAGCCAACTGACGGTGAAAGATACGTCTATGTAGGAAATGGCGATCCGGTTGAAGTAGAGGCAATTGGACATTTTAGATTATGTTTAAATAAATTATAAACGATACTGTGACATCCTACCGAGTCGAGTCTTAGAGTCGAGTCGAGTCGAGTCGAGTTGAACCAAACCCGGTTGGGGTAGAATGGGATTATAAGTGGACTTACTTGAGTGAGAGAAAATAATTCACCTTTTATCTATGAAATACAAAAGCTTTTATGGGTACTGGTTGCTTGGAATGAAATGTGATAATCGTATAATGTTGAGACATTGACTTACTAGTAAATAATTCTATGTAAGTCCCTTAAGCAAATGGTTGCTTGAATGAATGTGATAATCTATATATGTTAGACATTGATACTAGTTATCATGAATCCCTGCATGTTACTACAAGAGGTACCAAAAGAAAATTGAATATTGATAACTCAGTTGTACTTTGGCATAGACGTTTGGGTCATGTATCCAAATCAAGGATTGAGCGTCTTGTTTCTGATGGTATCTTAGATACACTTGATTACACAGGTTTGGATTCTTGTATTGAGTGTATTAAAGGAAAACAGACTAAACAGAAGAGACTAGGTGCCATTCGGTCATCCAATGTTTTAGAACTGATTCATACAGATATTTGCGGTCCATTCCATATTGCAGCTAGAAATGGCCAAAGATATATATCATTCATTGATGACTATTCTCGTTATGGTTACTTATATCTCATTCATGAAAAATCTGAGTCTTTGGACCTGTTTAAATCTTATAAAGCCGAAGTTGAAAATCAACTAGGAAAGAAGATTAAATCTGTTCGATCTGACCGTGGTGGTGAATATTATGGTAAATATGACGGTGTGAAATATTATGGTGAAATATACGGTTCAGGCCGAAACAACGTCAGGAGAGCTTTGACGCTTGTAGTTGCGTACAAAGGGTGTGGAATATGTTCCATTCAATATACAAATGCCTTGGACCTTGGAGACCCGCAGCATGGAATGGGTGGTATCTTGAGAGACCGTAATAGGACTCTTAATGGATATAGTGTGAAGAGAAGTATGATTAGTCATTCTAATAAACTTGTACCAGAAGGTCCCTCTGTGGGGGTGAAGCGTTAAAGACAAGCAAGCTTATCTACTCAATAGGATCCCATCTAAAGCCAAGTTGCTAAAACACCTATGAACTTTGGACCTCTGAGACGTAAAGCCCCTAAGTCTAAAAGCATCTTCATCGTTGTGGGGATGTCCAGCTCGAAAGCTAGCATTAACAAGCCAGAAATGAAACAAAACTGGACTCCTAAAACTATCAAGGCAGCTAACTTTTGTTGGATATTATGAGCGGGTCTAGGGGTTCAGTTTTATAATCCTACTTTCTCACACACTTCTTCTTATAATCCTACTTCCAGAACTTTTTTTTGAAACGAGAATTGCAACATTTTTTGAGGATGTTGATTTTGGAGGGAGAAATAAAGAAAGAAACATTGTCTTTAAAGAGGAACCAAGTAAGGATGATTCGGTTCTCATTCCTTTTGTTGTTTCTGATAGCGTACAGACTCCAGTTGCTCCTGTCACTATTCAAGATCCAATTCCAGACAATGCTATTCTTCCTTAAGAACAAATTCAACAACCTCAAGAATTAGAGTCTGTTCAAATGCCTTTGAGGAGATCTACTAGGGAGAGAAGAAGTGGCTATTCCAGATGATTATATAATAGTCGTTAATCTTCAGGAACATGAGGATAGCTGTAGAAACCAAGATAAGATGATGATGCCAGCTCTAGTGTTTCTCTATCATGCCAATGCAGAGTTCTGAACTTCTCATAAGTGGATTGAGGCAATGAAACGAGACCGTATAGTCTATGCCAAGACAAGCAAGTTTGGGGTATCATTGTTACAATTACTGAAGGTGGGATCTTGTTCAATTACCTGAAGGAAAGAAACCCATTGGTTGCAAATGGATATTTAAAACCAAAAGGGATTCTCAAGGTAATGTGGAAAGATATAACGCACGTCTTGTAGCAAAAGGCTTTACTCAAAAGGAAGGGACTGACTATAAAGAAACCTTCTCTCCAGTTTCTTCGAAGGATTCTTTTAGGACAATCATGGACTTAGTTGCAAATCTTGATCTTGAGCTTCATCAAATAGATGTTAAGACTACGTTTCTCAATGGCAACATTGATGAAACAATATATATGGTGCAACCAGAAAATTTTGTAATTGGAGATCCAAAACATCTGGTATGCAAATTAAAGAAATCCATTTATGGACTCAAGCGAGCTTCTCGTCAATGGTACTTTAAGTTCAACTAAGTAATTGTCTCGTTTGGCTTTGAGGCAAATGTCTCGTTTGGGCTTTGAGGCCAAATACTGTTGAAAATTGTGTATACCATAAGTTCAGTGGGAGTAAGGTTTATATCTTTTTGTGTCTGTATTATGTGAAATGAACATAGCGTCTCTTGCTTCCACTCCAATTGTAAAGTCTTGCTACATGATAAACCAAAGTTTTTTCTTTCAAAAGCAATTTGAGAAATGAAAATAGATTTAGGTGAAGCTTCTGTTTGTTTTAGGGATTCAGTGAATATAATCGATGATCCTTCAGCGTTCTCGCGAGGTATTCCTTAGGATTATCAACAAAAGAGCTAGTATTGGATAAAAGTGCTCAAGAGATTAGAATATGCAGACCATTGGATACCCCTATTGCAAAAGGTGATAAATTTAGTAATCAACAATGTCCAAAGAGTGAACTTGAAATTTAGGAAATGCAAAAGGTTCCTTATACGTCAGCTATAGGAAGTCTTATGTATGTTAAAGTTTGTACTCGTCCAGACATTTCTTTTATAGTTGGCATGTTAGGTAGATATCTCAGCAATCTAGGAATGGATCATTGGAAAGCAGCCAAAAGAGCCATGAGATATCTTCAGAGGACTAAGGGACATATGCTCACATATAGGAGATCAGATCAGCTTGAGATCATTGGGTATACTGATTCTGATTTCGCTGGAATCATTGGGTATCACTGATTCTGTAATTTCGCTGGATGCCAAAGATAGTAGAAAAAGTCCACATCTTGGAAAGTTTTTACTATTGGCTGGCGGTGATATGTTCTTGGAAAGAGTGTGAAACAACACTCTAGTGGCAACCATCCACCATGGAAGCCGAATTTGTAGCATCTTATGAAGGCATCCAATCATAGCTAATTTTGGCGAGAAACCCTTGTCACTGGGCTGGCGTGTAGTAGGTGGAAATAGAAAGACCACTGAAGTTGTATGTGGTGGAACAGCAGTCTGAGGCGTTTTAATTCTCCAACAACAACAGGAGCTCTTTCTCTAGATCAAAAACACATTGAGATTATAGCCTTTCTTGGCTGTGAAGAGAACATTGAGATTAAGTTCTTGGCTGTGAAGGAGAGGGTACAGAGTGGACAGATATCCTTAGAGCATATTGGAACAAACTCTATGATTGCGGATCCGCTTGCAAAGGCAGTGATACCGAAAGTTTTCCATGAGCACACCGCTCATATGGGTATCGTTTTGTTTGAGACTGTCTAGTTTTAGTGGGAGTCTGCTCTTTATGTATACATTATGGTTTTGAATGCTCTATTTTGTTTTGGATATGTTTTATCATGAAATTTTGTTGAGTACTCATTTTGGTTGATGGTTACACTCTGTATTATTATTATTGTTTGATGGTTACACTCTGTATTATTATTGTTTTGCTTGATCTCACTTTTGTTGGTGACCAGTTGGAAACAAACATGATGATCACATTACATTTAGTTTTCATCCTACACTTCTATAATGAATCTGTGTCATTTAGGGGTATTGGTAAGGTAGTTGATGATGAACTTAGTCATAAGATCTATGGCGAATGTTTCTTCAGCTCTTTATCAATATAATTAATGGACGAGATTGTTTTTGGATACCTCGTATGACTGCGTTTGTTGAGCTCATTTTGGTGTATGTATTTTATTTAACATACATAATGTCGCCCAAGTGGGAGATTGTTGGATTTAATTTTCTATTGTGGGCTTAATATGTAAAATTAAATATGTACAGCAGTCTAATTATAAAGTCAATTTTAAATGCGGTCTTGATTGTGAATAATTGACTATTGAGGTATCAACTAATTATAGATATTAAGTGTAGAGACCATTATATAATTCCTATTTCTTTAAAGGACCGAAATAGGAATTGTACTAACTGTTACTAACCCTACAGGGTATTATAATAAATGGTCGTGGTCCCCCAGAGGAGTTGATATTACGGATTCAGTTTACGGTCCTTGTACTGCTTCCGCAAAAATCGAGTCTTTCAATTCTCTGGAAAGGTTGCCAACCTCAATTCTTAACCACATCAAGATCGACGAACATACCGATGTCAGGTTACGGCAATGGTACGCAACCTTTTCTTATTCAATCTATTTTGTTGAATCTAGTGGTGTGCATGATCTAGGTTATTGTGGAATTATTTGAGATTAATTCTTAACAGCATGTGCATATGGAGATAATTTCTTTATGCTTGTATTTGGACTTGTTCAGATAATAGTTTCACAAATACCAGATATTCACAGCATAGAATGGCTCTCAGTAGTTGCAGCTATCATGTCCTTTGCTTACTCTTCTATAGGTTTTGGACTTGGCTTTGCAAAAGTATTAGGTATGAATTTTCCAATTTGGCCTCTTATTTTTCTTTGAAATAAGGTTTTTTGAATTTAAGCATCTATTTCTGTTCTCATTTTAATTTCAAGATGAATCAAATAAGTCTTAAATCAAATAAGTCTTATTAGAAATTTACAAAAACCACAATAACTAAGCCTTAATTCTAAATTAGTTGGGGTTGGATATACGAATCATTTGTTTCCATCCCGTATTGTGTATAATTAAATCTAGACCTAATATCAAAAATCCATTTAACACCCTCCACCCACATAAGCGTCTATGTAAGATATAGCCAAATTATCTCAGACATTTTTCTCTTATTTGGTTAGACTAAAAAGTAAATAAAAAAATAATTAATAGTTCAGTAATCGAGTATTATCGAATACCTTACAATTGTAAGGAAAATGGAAGGATTCAATGGGGAGCATTATCAGGAGTGCCAAGCTGCCAATGTTGCTGATTTAAACTATGGCTAGCCTTTTAGCACTAGGCGATATTGCTTTTGCCTATCCAACTTCATTCTTTCTAGAAATTCAGGTTTGGCTTCTGTGAATTTTATAATTCCAAATATGGCAGATTAAATTTTTATGAGTGTTTAGCTAAAGACACTGAAAGTTGAGAAATAAACTTTTAATTAATGAAGGACACACTGAAGTCACCTCCTGCAAGAGATAAGACAATGAAGAAAGGATCATATGGTTGCAATTTTCATTACCACTCTTTTACCTCTGCCTGTGGATGCTTTGGATATTGCAGCTTTTGGTGATAAAACACTGAAATTTTATTAAAGCTTTTGGTGATAAAACACCTGGAAATTTATTAACAGGATTTGGGTTTTTTGAGCCTTATTGGCTCATTGACTTTGCAAATGCTTGTGTTCTTATTCATTTGGTAGGAGGATATCAAGTACTCTACTTCATATCAAACTCTTGGATTTCCTATTTTACTTTGTGAAATTAAAGTTTTAATGTGGTTGTCCATATTTTAATCCTCATAAATATTGTTATATTTCCATACTGTTTAAATCATTTTTTAAAAAATAGTTTTATGTTTAAATATTCATTAGAGTTTATTAAGATGTGATTTACTATAAATTTAATACTATGTTTTAATTAAAAACTTTTAAAACATGCCATAAATTACCAAGTGGTACTCCTGTTGGTTTTCTCACTTATGTGGGAGTTCTCGAATTTGAGTCCTCTCAGCCACAGTTATTTTTACCAATTTGGTGAGCCAGCCAAGGAGTGAATTTTGATAAAACTATTCATTGGATTGCAAAATTCTTAGTCCAAACATTGCCATCTCATATTTGGTGCAAATACAATTAATTTTATAAAATTAAAAATATTTTGAATTTTAAATTAATGTCCATTTATAAAAGCATGAGAATGTAAAATTTGTGAATAAAATATATATAATTTGAAAAAATTCATTTGTACCAAAGAAGCTCTCAATAGTTCTGCTTATAGTTTTGAAATTTTATTATGTTCGTAAATTTTTCAGATATATAGCCAGCCAGTGTTTTCATTTGTAGAAGGATGGTTTTCCAACAAGTATCCAAGAAGTGGGTTTGTGAATGAATTCTATACCTTTAAACTTCCATTGTTTCCCCCTCTTCAAGTGAATCTTTTAAGGGTATGTTTCAGAACAGCTTACGTGGCATCAACTACTGCTATTGCAATGGTCTTCCCTTACTTCAACCAAGTCTTAGGAGTTTTAGGAGCATTGAACTTTTGGCCGTTGGCTATATATTTTCCGGTGGAAATGTACTTTGTGCAGAAGAAAATTGGGCCTTGGACAAGAAAATGGATTGTCCTTAGAACATTTAGTGTTGTTTGTCTGCTTGTCACAATTTTAGGCTTGATTGGATTCAAGGCATTATCAGTGCAAAATTAAGATAAACAATCTACGTTGCCATAAACAATCTACGTTGCCGCGGCTAAATATTTATGCATTTTCAAAACATGTATAAAATGTCTGTATTGATATATTGACATATGATACAAATATTTATGATACATATGCATTTTTTGCGAACTGCATCATTTGTAGTATTGAAATAATGTTGTACACGTGTCATCATATAAAAAGCACGAGGAGCAGATTACAATTATAAATATAGGGGGATAAAGGCAGACGTTTCACTCCTATATTCGTTATAGCCTCTAGATTTTCAAAGCTCCCCTTAATTTTCCCAAGAAAAAAAAATATTATAAGTTTTGGGTTTGCAATTGTGTACATGAACAGTAATTGAGATTCTCTACATAATTTCTATCATTATGTATTGCTAAGATAAAATATATTATTGTTGCTAATAATTATGAGTGACATTGCTTGAAATTTTAACAAATCAATCTGAAATTATTATGTATTGCTAATTAATTATGAGTGTAACAGTTGCGTTGAAATTTTAAACAAATCAAATCTTAAAATAAATTTTTTTGAGCTCCACATCATATTTTAACTCAGCCTATAATTTTGTATATAAAGTTACATATATGAATGCTAATATATGGAATGACAGGCATTCAATTTTATAATGAAAGAGTCTAATGAGAATCTCCTAATTTTTAACTTTAGACTAAATTAAACAGTTTAATTTTATAAATATCATATTTACAATACTTCAATTTGTATAAGTTCAACCACTGTAATATAAATTAGATATTTCAAACTGTGCTGTTGCATTCACTAAGTAATTATATATATATATATATTATATATATATATTTATATATATATATATGTGTTGCATTCACTAAGTAAGATAATATATATATGAATTTTTAAATAATGATTTTCACGTTTTTAATGTATAAGTTAAGAAGGTTTTAATAGAATATAAATATTGCAAATGCCACTAAAGTTGGATTTTCATTTATACATTTTGCCATGTCTATACTCACTCATACTCAAACAATACATTGAGATCATCATAGCCTCCTATATCATGTTTTATTGTTCATTGGCTGAATATATAATTTAACCCCTCAAGTTTATTAAAAAAAAAAAATCTTGTGGTATTTTGAATTTTAAAATGAACTTTGTATCATCTTGAACTTCTCTTTTTTAATAATTTCACATCTCGTCATGTTAAAAATAAATTTTTAAAATTTTTGGCTTTTACATGTAAAATAGTAATTTAGTATGTGATTAGTACAAGTTTTGAAATAATAATTTTCACATTTTTCAATAATCTAATAAGTGTTTAATCGATCTAATTTTATAAATTAAGGTGTTTAATAAATCAATTAAAATATATGCAATTTTATAAGTAGAAATATTCAATAGATAAAAGTGACGTTTCAAGGTGCTATAAAATTTTCTGTGAAAAGTATAAGATTTAAATTTAATTATTTAACCCTGGTTCAAACTACAAAAATCAACTTGCTTCAGGCCCAGGCCCAGCGCATACTATTATCACCATGGAGGCTCTCTCTCTCTCTCTCTCTCTCTCTCGCACAACTACCGAAAAGACGTTGACAACTGCCTTTGACCTGTTTTGGTGAAGGAAGTTCTTTTGATTTGAGTTTTGACTGTTAGGAACGTTGTAGATATACCTAGTTTTACATCTAGCGGTAGCACATCAAGTGTTTCCCTTCAAAGAAAAGCACAACAACCGGAAGGACGTTGACAACTGCCTTTGACCTGTTTGGGTGAAGGAAGTTCTTTTGATTTGAGTTTTGACTGTTAAGAACGTTGTAGATATTCCTAGTTTTACGTCTAGCAGTAGCACATCAAGTGTTTCCCTTCAAAGAAAAATTTTGTTATTAGGAACGTTAGTGGGTCGGTTCGAATGGTTTAAATATAATAATCGAACAAAATTTAAAATAGCGGCTTGAAAAAAATTAAATTCAAAAAAAAAAAAACTAGTATCATACTAAATATGAAAATGATCTAATAAAAATTATGCCACAAAATATACATGATTTTTTTTTTTCACAGGAAAATACACATGATTTTGAATAACTATTAAAAGTTTTCAATTAATTATATATATATATATATATTCTTAATGTAGTATAAAAAAATATTATATATTCAGTAAGGTTATAATTAAGTAAATTATAAATATAGAATTTAAATTTGGATTTAAGTACATCTATTACTAAAAATTATAAAAAAAGTATAATTTTATGCGCATATAGTTTGTGTATATATTTATTAACCTAATTTTACATGAATCTTTAACATTTGATATTTTATAAAATAATCTATAATTTATTTAATTAATAAGAAATTATTACCTAATTTTACATGAATCTTTAACATTTGATATTTTATAAAACAATCTATAATTTATTTAATTAATAAGAAATTATTTTTTAGTTATTATCCAATATAATTAATCTCATAATTTGCTATCCAATATATATATATATATAATGATTTGGTTTGATTTAGACGGTTTTGACTCTAAAACTGTAAACCGAACCAAAAGCTCAATTTTTAAACTTTACAAAGTCAAACCAAATCATCAATCTTTTAAAACTGCAGTTTTAAATTAATTTGAATTGATTTGAACGGTTCATGCGGTTTGATGAACCTCCCTGGTTGTTGGGAGTAACGGATCCGGCCGGCCCAAATAATTAGAAAAGGTCAAAAGATAATTTTACTGATTATTGGGAGTAAAAGTAAAATATTCTTTTTCCAAAAATTAAATATGTACAGCAGTCCAATTGTAAAGTCAATTTCAAATGTGGTCTTGATTGTGAATAATTGACTATTGAGGTATCAACTAATTATAGATATCCGTCGTTCTTTCTGACAAACAAACACAGCTTTGAAAAAAAAATTAGAAAATAAATTACTGCTAAACAAACTATAGCTCACTGTTTCAAGTTGAAACTATTTTAACTCCAAACGTGGAAGTTAAAATCTCTCAATCTCTCCCTCTCCCTCTCCCTCTCCCTCTCCCTCTCTATCTCTCCCTGTTTCAAAACAAGAAGTCAAGAAAAGTGGTTGAAGGCTATGGGAGAAGAAGCTGGAGAAGCACAAGAGACACCATTGTTGTATGATCAAGCAACAGAAACTACTCTCGAAAGGACTGGTTAGTATCCATTCTCTTCCTTCTTTAATTCTTCATCTGGGTCTTCTTCTTCCTTCTTCTTCTTCTTCTTCTTCTGGCTCTGTTTAACTATTCAAAAGACCTTGAAAGAAAAAAGATTCAGTTTCTGAAAACAAGTATACAAAGAAATTGGAAGGAAATCTTAAGTTGGGAATTAATTTATCTTTCTTTATACACTTGATGTTATTTTCCGGTTGGATTACAAGTTATGGTTCTGAATTTCTGATATATACACTTGATCTTATAATTTTCTTGGATTCTTGTTCCTTTGCTTGGTCTCCTCTCTGTATTAATTTAATTATTTAAGATAAAAAATATGTATGCAAGGAAATAACAGTAAAGATTCACTCAAGTTATAACTTTTGTACTATATCACTTTTTTTAACTATACAGTCTATACCAAAAAAACAAAAAAAAGATTTCGATTTTCTGTCAGACAGAATTTGGTCCTTGATCAGATTATAAATGAAAATCTCTTTTCATTATTTTATCACTATATTACTTATTATTATTATTATTAATTATTAATTCTATTTTTTCAATATTAATTTTTATTATGTAATAAATTTTGAAGTTCTTTAGATTTTAATTCTAGTTATTACGTAACTAATTTTATAGGTTTTTTTTTTTTTTTTGCTACAAATAATATGGCTGTTCTTTCTTCCTATGCATTTTTATTTTTCGATTGCAATCAAATAACATTTATATACTGCAGAATTAAATAATTTGCAAGTCAACGATAACAGAGTTCTATTATTGTTCTTATTTATAATACATTTTTCATTATAATTTAATTTATTATTTTCATTTATGGGTATTGCAGATGTTATTAGTTATGTTAAAATTATTGTAGATGTAGATAGGGTTAAACAAACCGACTGCATTGAACCGAAAATCAAATGATATTATTCAATTTGGTTCGGTTAACTTGCTCATGATAAGTTTAGTTCTTGGTTTATTTCGGCTTCAACTGAAACTTCAAGGTAGTTTGACTTATTTTATAAAAGATAATTTAGACTTTTATAACTAAATCATACCAACCCATAGAACTTTTATTTTAAGAAGAATTGATAGAATTGAATCCGTTTAATACGATTAGGAGTTCGGTTTGAACATTTAAATTTCAGTTCGGTTTGATTTTAGATTGAAACGTAATATTTGCTCACCCTTAAATGTAGAAGTTGTTAGTTGTTAATCATTCAAAATTGTTATAGATATGGAGATTTTTAGTTGATGGATATATCATATAATGTTGAAAAATAAAATATTAATTTCAAAATCTGAGTAATGTTCGGAATGGGATATTATGCGTGACAATTAGTCTGTAGTATTATTTTTTATTATATAAAAAAAACATTAATTGAAGGTCAAAAACATTTTTTATTTTTTCATCTCTGAATCGTACCAATTTGTTATATAGTCGGTTTAAATTTCAGTACATAACCAATTTGTTATATAGTCGGTTTAAATTTCAGTACATAATGGAGAAATTAAATTTTTTTTTTCTGTTCAGTTATTTTCTATTAAGTTTTAAATATTAAATTCTGTTTTATTCAATTTATTTTTATACACTACTTGATTTTGATTGATTTATATTTCTAAAAATTTTGAATTATTAGGTCAACGTTAGAAATTCAGTCGACTGAATGCTCACCCTATACTAGCATTTTTTATTTCGATCATTATATACTCAATTTTTATACCCTTTTAATTTTTTTATCTATATAATATTAAAATATAAGTTTTTTTAGATTAAAATAAATATAATTTGTTAATTTTTATCAGACTTTACTATACAAACTATTTGTAATATTACTTCTTATGTACTTAATTTATTTTTATATAATGATGAAAGTAGTCTCAAAATAAACTTCAACATTATTCCTGAACTAATCTTTCGGTTCTTAATTTATAAATACTGATTCTTTAAACCTTAATAGATACCAAAAGGAAAATTAAGCAATCACTCAATCTCTAACTCCGACCTCGAACCCCAAATCAATATCTATATATAAATATAATGAAAAATAATAATAAATCATTTTTTACTACTAGGTAAAAAAAAGAAACGAGAAGATTATGTGAATTGATAATGGTGATCACTTTGATTATATTACTTATCCAGTGAATTAGAGAAAGGAATACATGCACATACACACAAATTCTTGAAACTCCAAAAAGTGACCAAACACATAATTATATAGTTCTAGTTTATTTCCAATCTTTCAAGTCAAATAAATTTAAAATATAAAAGAAAAAATATTTAAAAAAATTAAAAATACTTATTCATCAAGCAAGAAAGATATAAATCTCTTACTAAATTAAAGTGATATCAATTAAAAATTAAGTAATATCAATTAAAAATTAATTCAGTAGCGAAAAAAGAAAATAAAAAAATTTAATATTAAGAATAAAACCCGTTTCATGACTCAACATGTAATAAGAAATAAATTATATTAAAAATTGCCAATTTGAATTTCAAAAATCAAACGGTCTGGATATTCTCAATGGAAAAGTCATAATTTTAATGAAATTGTAAAAGTTGTGGACAAATGGAAAAAAATAAAAGAGACCAAAGCCAGTTTATTATAATGGAAATACAAAGCATAATTTCATATTGGGATCAAGTATTGGTCAGGTTAAATGGAGTTAATTCAAGTTATTTTATTTTTCTTTATTGTTCTAAGTTAAATAAATTTTAAAATAAATAAATAATTAATTATAGTACGTTATAAATTAATTAATTACTGAAAAAGATTACGTAAAAGTTTTATCATCTCCAAATAAACCTTCAATTTTCCTTACAGCCATAAAAAAAATTCCTTCTTTCCCATTTTGTTTGCATTGTTTGACAAAACACACATATTAAGAATTTAATTAATAAAAATTATTTTGCCTTTTTAACCCCTAATTCACTAAGATATTCATAAAAGTCCTTCATTTAATCAACAATCATAAAGGTCATTATGAGAAAAGTAATTGTTTAAATATATAAATTTAAAAATCTTGCAAACATTTTGAAACGTCCAAAAAAAGAATAATAACCAAACAAAATGGGCTAGAGAGAATATACTTTTTTCTTTTTTTATATCTTTTCTAAATAAAATATTATATATATTCTATTTGAAATTTATTTTTTAAAAAATGCATCCAATCAAATCATACAAACACAAACACAAAAGAAAAATAGAATTATATCTTTTTCTTTCTTATTCTTTTCTCTAATTATATAAAATATCTTTAAATTATATTCAAAATGAAATCAAAGATTTAAAAAATAAAAAATAATAAAAATTTTCAAATGTCTTGTTATCATTATATATTGATTAAAAATAAATTTTAAAAAGATAAAAACTTAAATATTTTGAAATTTCTTAATTTTTATATGTTTAATTAAAAAAAAACATTATATAAAAAAAAACATATTATCATCTCCTAAATAAATATACATAGTTTTTTCTTTTTTATCTTCTCTCCTACTAATAAAAATATTATATATTCTATTTGAAATTATTTTTTTAAAAATATATTCAAATTCAAATTATACAGACATAAAGAAAAAAAAAGATAATATATTTCTTTTTTATCTCTCTCATAAATAAGATATTTTAAATTATAATTTAAAATTAAAATAATAAAAATAAAATCAAAATATTTAAAAATAAAACATAAAAATTTTCAAATGTCTCATTATCGTATATATTTATTAAAAAATAAATTGAAAAAAGTTAAAATTTAAAATTTAAAATTCTTAATTATCTATTTGTATTTATTTAAAAATAATTATTATAAATTATATTCAATCAACTAATAAAATGTAATTTTCTAATTTGCTATAACTGAAGTTATTTTAGATATTTCAAATTTCATTAAGAGCGAAATTGAAAATCACATCATTCCCCTATTTTCACATTTATAGATATTTATTTATTTACCGGTATTATTATTATTTTTTTTTGACATGTATTTACCGGCATTGATTGTTAAGTTGAATTGTTAGTTTTTAATAAGAAAGAGATCTTTATTCTTTTAAACTTCCAGATAGTTTTTGTTTTAAATAGAATTCTGTAGAAATCAGGGTAATCTTTTGATTGTCAGGAAGTTACTTGGCAGGAAATTTTAATATTTAAAACTTATTTAACATTTAATAAGTAATTTTTTTCATATACTCATTCTTTGTCAACGGGAAGAAAAATTAGAAGAAGGATTTGAAGTTTTTTATTTTATTTGAAGTTTTATTCAGTTGTAATTTGTAAGGGTTTGGACTTAACATTAATTATTTTTAAAGCGATATAATTTTTCAAGCAACCCGCCAATAATTGTTCCCATATTATGGATTAAAAAAATAATTGTTCTTTATTATTAATTTGACTTAGTTAATTTGAGAGTTTGAGGATATAAAGTTTCAAGTTTAATTTAGTGCAATTTAGTTTTAAATTTATTATTATCTTTTTTATTAAAAATTTCATCGATTAATATAACCTAGGTTTAATTTATTTTTAATTCACTAAGTCAAAAGATTTTGAACCTTTTTGCTAAAATAACCTTAATAGTGATATTATTTTTTTTATTTTTTTTATTTTTATGCTTAATTATCTATATATATTTATTTTAAAATAATTTAATAAACTTTATCCATTCAATTAATAAAATGTAAAATTCTAATTAGCTATGACTAATGTTATTATAGGATATTTCAAATTTTATTAAGAGTGATATTGAAAATTTTATGATTTTCCTATTTCCACATTTCTATATATATATATTTGAGAATTATATAACCGCATTGACTATGAAGAAATAAATTTTATGCAGGGACGGTATGGACGGCAGTGGCACATATAACAACGGGAGTGATAGGGTCGGGCGTACTGTCATTGGCATGGAGCATGGCTCAGTTGGGGTGGATCGCAGGTCCATTAACTATGGTGTGTTTTGCTTTTATCACCCTTTTCAATGTGTACCTTCTTTCCAATTGCTATCGCTCTCCCCATCCTGAATTTGGTCCTGCAAGAAATCCCTCTTACCTTACTGCTGTTGATGCAAGTTTAGGTATGGTATAAATTAAACTTTATTTTCTTTATTCTTTTTCATAGAATTAAAACTTTATTTTCTTTATTCTTTTTTTTTTTTTTTCTAAAAAATATTAATTATTTTATACGCAATTTATATCAATTAACTTAAGATAATACGGAAAAACTAAAGATAACAAGTATATAGACTATGAATTTGATACTGAAGAATTATAAATTACATAAATTATTAAAAAATTGCTCTAAAAATTATTTAAAGAATTAGGTAATTTTAATTATATGATAATTGACAAATTTAGGTGATTGGGATTCAGGGCTAGCCTGGTGATTGGCAATTGCATGAGTTGACTCGGATCGATATTACTTCCAATCTCTCTTCCCCCTGTAGATTGATTACACCTATATAATTTCATATAAAGATATTAAACTTTAATTATTAAAAATTAACGCTTTTTTTTTTTTTTTTTTTTAAATTTTTTTTTTGTCAAAGCAACAATCATTAACTTTTATTTAAATGTTAATTATTGAGTGACGCCACTAAGTGGCCCACTCATATATTATAATGGAAATCACTATTATATATCAAAATTATATTATTTCCTTTTTCTATTTATTATTTACATTAGAAATTTAAGGAGAAAAGTGTGTGGAACTAATTAAAACTAAAATTGACACTTAATTATTGGAACTAATTGAAATATAGTTTATAGGAAATCAGATTTAATCAAATTGAATTTTTTTTAGTGAATGGTCAAAAATACTTTTATTTTAACAAAAAAATACTTTTATTTTAACAAAAAATAATTTTGACTGAATGTATTTGTAAACTGAGTCTAGACAAGTCAATTTTTTATTTCCTCAGAATGGTTTATTTGTTCTTTTTATATATGACATCATGAGAAAGGCTGGTAAGATATTTCTTGGAAATAACATAATTGAATTGTCCAAAGGCATTTGAATGTTAGTTGCACCCTAGGCCAAAATAAGGCCAGAAAGGATTTAGAAGTTGTCACAATAAGGATTAATCCCTATCTACAATATAATTATTATCAAAATGCAATTTTGAGGTGATTTAAATTAAATTAAAGAACATCTCTGTTTTCTGATTATTTGGTGTGCAATAAGTTGATTTTGATGATTCAGGAAAAAAGGCTTCTTGGTTGTGTGGACTATTTGTGGAAATAAACTTATATGGAGTAGGAATTGCTTATAATATTACATCTGCTATCAGCATGAGGTATGTTAATTGATGAACTGCTCCTTGTTAGGGCCCTCTATGCAACTTGCTAAAATTAATTCAAATCATCTAATCACTAATTCAAGCTGCTATAAAGCGGTTTGATGCGATTCAGTTTTCATTTTAGTGCTATACAAAATTAAACATAATGACTAAATTTCTTTCATTTTATAATTTCATTCATTGAAAATAATTTCATTCATTGAAAGTGTTATCTTTTTAAGTCAACAATTTGGTATAAAACCGAACCAAACCATTAAAATTAAACAGTATAAAACTGGCAGTTAGTATTTCTGAAGAATTGATATAATGCTGCTTTATTTTTCTTATTCTTCTTTTATGTGGATGAAGGGCAATTCAGAAATCAAATTGCTACCACAAAGAAGGGCATGAGGCTAGCTGTGAATATTCAGACACTTTCTATATGCTAATATTTGGAGCTGTTCAAATTATAATGTCTCAAATACCAGACTTCCATAACATGCAGTGGCTTTCATTTGTTGCTGCTGTCATGTCCTTTGCATACTCCTCCATAGGATTTGCACTTGGCTTTGCACATACTCCTCCATAGGATTTGCACTTGGCTTTGCAAATGTTATAGGTAAAGTTAAAACTCATCAACCATTTATTTAAATTTTATAATTTGTATTATCAAATCAATATCAACTAATATGAAAGAAATTTCATTTTCTCTATGTAAATGACAGAGAATGGATATGTTAAGGGTAGCATTACAGGAGTCTCTGCCTCTAGTGCATTGACTAAATTATGGAAGATATCTCAAGCGCTAGGGGATATTGCGTTTGCATATCCATATGCCTTAATTATTTTTGAGATACAGGTATTTTTTGTAAAAATATTAGTTGATTACATTACATCACATTCGATTATAATGTAACGGGCAATATTTTATATGTAAACGGGCAATATTTGAATTTGAAAAACCTGAAAGGGAATACCTTGAAATTCACCTCCGCCGGAGAGATGAGACATGAGGAAGGCCTCTACAATAGCAATCGCTCGTGACAACATTTTTCTATCGTGTGTTGTGGAGGTTTTTGGATATGCAGCTTTTTGGAGAAGATACACCTGGAATCTATTGACAGGAATTTGGGTTTAAATGAACCATAAATTGGCTTATTTGACTTTGCCTTAATGCTTGCATAGTGGCTTCCATCTAGTAAGGAGGCTATCAAGGTATTCTAATATATATATATATATATATATATACTATTATAATCTTATTTTATATATGTTCAGCCATTGTTATTGTCTTTGGCAGGTTTACACTCAGCCAGTATTTGCAACGATTGAAAAATGGTTTGCAGAGAGATACCCAGACAACATATTTATCAACAGGAATTTCAGCTTGAAACTCCTGTTGTTGCCAGCTTTCAAATTAAACCTCTTCAGGATGTGTTTCAGAACAATATACGCAATGTCAACAACTGCGATTTCAATGATCTTTCCTTACTTCAACCAGGTGATAGGATTGTTAGGAGCCTTAAATTTTTGGCCTTTAACAATATATTTTCCTGTGGAGATGTATTGTAGGCAGAGAAATATTGAAGCTTGGACAATCAAGTGGATTATGCTCCGAGCTTTTAGTATTGGGGTCTTTTTTCTATTAGTATTGGGGTCTTTTTTCTAGCAGCTTTTGCGTTGGTTGGATGCGTTGAAGGGCTTATAAGTGCAAAATTAAGCTAAGTATCATTCGCATGATGACTGTTGTTTGGAAGGAAAGAAAAATTGCATAGCTGAATGTTAAAGTACGTAAATAGATTGATGTTTATCTTATTATTTTAAATAGCTCAATTGTATAGCTGTAGTTAGTTCCCGAGATTATAAGGTTACATATTATTATATAAAGAATCAAAGTTAATGAAAATCACATGAATGATTTCCTTCATGGCATCAGAGCCCTAATTTTTTCTGCTGCCTATATATATATAGTATTATATATATATATATATTATATATATATATATATATCTAATATATATATATATATTTATATTTTCCCAACCCTTATTTATATTTTCCAACCCTATTTTTCTTCTTTCTCTTCTCTTCTTTTCTCCTAGATGGCCGGCAAAACCGATTTTCACTCAGCCCTTGCTGTCAACAATGTCAAAAATTTCATCCCCATTACTCTTGAAATGGAAAAAGGACAGTATTCATGGGCTGAACTTTTTAAAATCCATTGTCGTGCGTACAAGGTGATTAACTATATCATTCCTCCAAAGTCGTCTGAAAAAGGCTAGGAACAAGCAGCTGAAGTCGATCCTGAGTTATGGTCACGATTAGACGCCATAGTTCTTTAATGGATTTATGGCACGATTTCTAATGATCTTCTTAATACCATCCTAGAGCCGGATACAACTACACACCGAGCATGAGAACGTTTGAAAAAATATTTTTCTGGATAACAAAAACTTTCGTGTTGTTTATCTAGAAAATCAATTCACTCATGTTTATCTTGATGATTTTTCAAACGTTTCTGCTTATTGTTAGGAACTTAAGATGCTTGCTGATCAACTTTCAAATGTTGGTGCACCGGTCTCAAATCAAAGGTTAGTTCTCCAGTTAATTGTAGGATTGAATGAGAATTACGATGGTGTTGCTACTTTCATTCAACAAAGTGATCTATTGCCTCCGTTTTATGAGGCACGTTCAAGGCTTATCCTTTAGGAAACCCGCAAAGCTAAGCAAATAGCCACAGCCTCTAATGCTGCTGGAATTGCTCTTCTTACTACTGGTAGTTCGGATGACAATTCTGTCTCAAATCATTGACTTCAATTTCCTTAAAAAGACTCATAAATAAGAGATCTAAAAATTATAAATAAATAGTCTAAATTTTTCCCGAAAAATCAACTTTAATATGGTGTACCCAATTTTAAAGGAATAATTATCAGATAACCAATAGTTAATTAATTATTTCTTTATTTAATAAAATAATAAAAAAAATATAATTTAATTCTAAAAAGATCAAAATATATTGTAAAACATTGTGCGAATGATGAATGTTTAAAAATTATTATAATTATAACATTTAAATTTGTTATAACTTATATTTTGATATGTTTATTATAAAATTTGTTATAACTTTATTTTGATATGTTTTTATTATTTATTATTATATTGAATATATAATATTTGATTTGAATAATGAATAACATAAAATTAATAGTTATAAATCGATATTTGATTATGAATGTTACAGAAAATAATTATACACTTATAATTATGTCATTAATTTTTCACTACAAAATTATTTATAACTATATTTTGTTAATTTTGTATGAATTATTATAAAAAAATAAAAAGTAAAGATCCCTTGAACCGAATTGACCTAGTCTAATTGGAATTCAATTATCAAGTTAGTTTGATGTCCGGTTCCATTTAAAAAAAAAAATGGTCAAAACCACATTTCCATTCGATTTAAAAAAGGTTTTATTAGTGCTTTAGAACTCTATAAAGCTAATAACTTTTTTATTTACTTGTATTGTATAAAAAAAAAAAAAAAAAAAAAAAAAAAAAAAAAAAAAAAAAAAAAAGAAACAAGATTTAAGCTTGCTACGCAGGCCAAATTACAGAGAAAGAAAAGAAGAAACAATGGTAACAATACAAGTCGCCGGCGGTGGCTACAAACCACGAAGTGGACCCGTTAGAAAGAGAAGCGGTTGAATCCTACTACTATTCATGTGAGGAAACCTTTTAGTCCCGACTCTCTTTACAAGAGCTAGATCGTGTTCAGGTGAGAGGACAAAGAGAAACAATAATATTGTAACTGATGATCAGGTTCAAGTGTCTGATAATCCTAAAAAGATAGAATAGTTGATGTTGCTATAGAGCAGCCTACAACCAACCATAACAATATTGTAAATTTCAAGAGACAAAGATAGAATAGTTGATGTTTCAATTTGTTGTCTTTGTCTCTTCCTTTCAATAATTTTCAGATCCCTAACTTCAATTGGGTGGTTTTTGTAAATTTCAACAATAGAAGGAAATGTTATTTTAATAATTTTTATTTTTTTGGGTTTCACTCAAAATGACTAGTTATAGGTTGATAACTCAACATATTTTTAAAGTCAATAAAAATTCAAACGCGACATATTAGCTACCGGATTAGTTGTATTTTCGACATGCCATGTAAGTCACAGGCATTTGATTAAAAATTTTTAATGGGTTCAAACACCCGATTGCAAAAGTTTTCCATTGAGGCATCAAAATAGAACATTTTCCATAAGACACTAAAATTATAATTAATCCAGTAAAAAAATATTTATTCACTCAAAATATTTATTCACTAAAACACACATGTAATCTGGTGATTTTGGTGCAATACATTTGATATGTAATACGAACTAGACATTGGATATCATTTCGAGGTACGAAAGTTGGAGTTGTGGTAATTATTCGCTATTTTTCTGTCTTATCTTATAATTTCTTAATCTAATTGAACAATAAATTTTGCTCTTATTTCCATAATATTTTTTTTCTTAATCTAATTGAATAATATATTTTGCTCTTATTTCCATAATATTTTTTTAATACAATCAGAGGGCTCCAACATATATATCACAGCTCAACATCACCAACATGTAGTACTCCATCATTCAGTCGAAGATTATTTAGCATATTCGGTGCAATGAATGAAGAAATTCGTAATGAAACTCCATCATAGAGTGCATAGGGAGGGGCCACTCCACCCACTGACAGCGTTCTCACCATGTCTGTGCTCTCACCTCAGGGTGACCCACATTATTATAATTCCACAGAACATCACAAATAAGTCATATCCAATTATAAAATTTCACATTATACACGTAGTGTGCAATATCCAACATCTCCATATATTTCAATATATAAATATGTGTATTTGATGCGACTCATGACATACACGCCTATATGGTATTTTTATATGTATGCATGCTTCGTGTAAATATCATATTATTCATATATGCATGAATGTAAAATGCATGAGTGATGCGAATTATTTAACTCTGGTCATAGTATTTTATCGTTCTTAATAGGACTACCTTTATTCTAGCTTCCTTCCGGCTTTTGTTCTGTCATTCTAGAACCTTATAAGAATTTAGAAAAAAAAAAAATTCTATGTAAGAATTCTAATTCGAGGAATTTAATTCTCATTCATTTATCAATTTTAGCCAATATAGTCATTTATCTTAACTTATCAAATTGTATAATTGCTATTCCTTTATTTACTTATTTACTCTAATATATAAACTTCAATAAAGCTTATAGTCCGTTAGTAAGTAATGTTTTACAATAATAATAATATAGTAATAATAATAATAATAATAGTTTTAGTCATTAGTATCCATTAATTATATAGCTAATTTAATTTAGTTTTAGTTTTTTTGTTATAAGTGTTTTTGCCGTAAAGTCGGCAGTATTTCCTTTGTAAAGTTGGCAACATTTTCTTTATAATCAAACTGTCCGTATTTTACACATCACAAAAATAATCTATAGCACATCCATTGAGCAATTCATAAAAACTTCACATTCGCCATTATCAACATTTCACACTCACAATATCGATATTTCTTGCTGTCTTTGATTAATTCATTAATAAACTTGAACCATCTTAAATTTCAAATTCACACAGTTAACAAATCCTTGTTATCTTTAATTGATAATTTCTTTTTTTATTATTTGCTAATTTCACTAAGTAACTGAAATTAGTCACACCGATGATCTCTCACGATTTACTTACTACGTAATCAAAACCAATTTAATCAAATAACGACAATTTCTAATTTTGTATTTACACTAAAATTATTGAGTTGAATCTTAAAGTATGCTAATCGCCGCTTGCGGATTCGAGTTCAGTGCGAGGAAACGGATATTCTACCTACTAGGGTCTTGCCGAAACCTCATTGGCCTGTCACCGGACTGCCGCCGACACGGCGGTTTGAAAATCATGTATGCTTAGAATTCAGTAAAAATCCCACCATCCAACTCATAATTCAATGAGGGGCTCCTTTCTAATATCGATTTGTGGAGTTGGTGAGCCAATTGGCCGGAACTACTTCGACAGTCGACTCAAGAGGCACTGATCATGGTGATCTCACGAAATAAGACCAATCAGTTTGGTGGTAGGAATCGGCTCGGCGATGGTGGACAGGGGTGTCGTGCGATGAAGGTCGGGGAGAGAGGAGTGTGAGTGAGAGTTTCCTTCTTTCTCTTTTATTCTAGTTTCCTTTTTTTTTTTTTTAAATTCTTTTCTTCCTAAATCTCTCTTTTAATTACTCTTATTCATGTTTGAAACGTTATTTTAATATTTAAATGAATAATTTAGAAAATTCGTTTTTCAAGAGTTTCGACATTATGTTTTCGGGCTTGGGTCTAACTCTTTGAATTTGGACTTGGAGTTTAACTATTCAATATTTATAGCCATGTAATGAAAATTTTAGATTTTTATTTTAAATAAAAATTTGCAAGTTTTGAAAAATAAAATTATGAGTCGTTTCAATATATAATGTAATTTCTTATTTTATCAATAAAATTTAAATTTATATAGAAAATTAATATAATGAATCAAAATTGTTATTATTATTTAACCAATAAAATTAATATTTTTACTATTTTTATCAATTTATAGAACCGGTGGCCATGTCTAGTCACATGCATCCACATGCCTATGATATTTGGGGAGGGGTTCAATAATAGGGTGTTTTTGGTGAAGCTAATGTTTCTCTTCCTCATCTGTACTTTTATATGTACCAGTTTTCTTGAATATGCGTTCCACGTTATTTGTACTTGTTTATTTTTACTTCGTTGAAGTAAATGTAATTTAATTTATATATAACATTTTCTACTAATTTAAATAAATATTTTTTAATTAATTTTTTGTTATAAATTATAATATTATGAAAAATTTATATTAATAAAAATCCAAGAGAATTCAATCCAAGAGAATTCACAAATATAAAAAATATTTTATGAAAATAACAAAAATAATAAACAATAAATTTTATGCAAAAAGTGATGACTTAGCTTGATTTGTTTATTATTTTGAATTTATACTCCGTAAGATATGTAGATATTATATATTATAAATAGGTAGCTATTATAATAATTAATATATTAATCATTATTTTAGATATAATTTTGATATTTTTCTCTTTTTTTATTTTATTAAAGTCCGTGAGCGTATACTTAATTTGAGGATTGCTTTTTTGAGAAAAAATTATTATTTTATATCAATTACTAGATCTTATAATATTTTTTTATAAATAATATTACATTACATTTATTCCTTGTAAAATAACTATCACTACAAAAAAATCGCCATTTTGCGACCGACTCAAATCGATCGCAATTTTGCGACCGATTTGCGACCTATGAACAAACAGTCGCTAATTGTAGCGTGAACAAACAGTCGCTAATTGTAGCGCTAGAAATTTCCGGGAGTTTGTTTTCCATTTTGCGACTAGTGTACGACGGATGTGAGACCGATTTTGCGACCGATTTACGACCATATATTATACCGTTGCAAAATTGCGCGCTTCAACTTAAGGACCAAATTCTGCAAACGATTTGCGAATGATTTGCGACGGATAATTTGCGACCGACAAGGATGGTTGCAAATCGGTGACAATTTTGGTGCGAAGTAAAACGACGTCACAGAGTTAAAAATTGCGACCGATTTTAATGAAATTTGGTCGATCGCAAATTTTAGGGCTTTAAACACCAGCGATGCCCTCCTTCCTCTTTCTTCTTCTTTCTTTCTTCTCCTCCTCTCTTCTCCTCCTCCGTTCGCAGCGCCGTCCCAGCCTCTTGCCGCGCCGCTCCAAGCCACCTGACGCCTCCATCTCCGCTCCATTGCAACCCCGGTCGCCAGTGGATCACTTCTCCTCGTCGTTCGCAGTCGTCAGTCAGTTCAGGTACGTTTGATTTTTTTTTTTTTTTTTTTTTTTTTTTTTTTTTTTTTTTTTTTTTTTTTTTTTTTTTTGTGAAGTGCTATTTATGGGTTCCCATTCATCTTTTTATTATAATCATTCTATATATTATAATCATCTTTTTTATTGTAATATTGTTTAGTATAAATTAATTTGAACCACCGAAATTCCTTTGCAAGTGATAGAATTAATAAGTACAGTTATACTGAAGTTCACAAATTTCATTTTTAAGAAAAATTGAATTATTTTTCCATTTCTATCTAACATAAAATCATAAAATTTGAAATGAAGTCCATAAAATTGCGTGGAATTCATTTATTAAATTGAATTCATTTTTTTTGTTGCATGACAAAAAATGAGTTGTTATTTAATTGTCGACAGATTTGTAGTTGTGCTTTAGTTGGTGTTGAATTTTATACATGTGTTATTGAAAAGAATGATAAAATTGGAATTAGGCAAAATTATATATGTAATTTAATCAATGTAATTTTATGTAATGTAATTTTAAAATTTTAGTTGGTGTTGAATTGTGAATTGATTGAAAATAAAAATTACATGTTACTTAATTAATGTTAAAAAAAGAAACTAGATCAATTACATTATTGAAGAAACTAAAATAAATGACAAATAAACATATTCGTTTTTTTGTAATTATGAAATAATTAAAATTACTCTTTTTTTATAATTATGAAATAATGCATTTTTTTTTGTTATTATTGTTGTTATTATTCTTAAATATTTTTTTTTTAAAAAAATGAATGATTTGTTTGGGTTGGGGGCATAGTAGTGGCCATTTTGCCTTTTGGAGAATGTTGGTATGACATAGAAGTGTTTATTGAAGTGTCTTTGTATTTGAGATTTGATTGTGTTGTGCCGAAGTGCTGCCGAATTTTTTTACAAAAAATTCAATATGTGGAATCGTACACTTACCTTTATTATAGTAGGTTTATATATATATATATATAACCTTAGTATTGAATAAATGAACTTAGTGAACCCGTCTCCGTGGGCCGGACCGGCACTAGGGCCCAGGTAAAGCCTTAAGGCCGCCCCGAGGCCCGTAGTAAGCCTAACCACTAACTCTACCTATACATGCCACACCAGTAATAATAACAG
This sequence comes from Jatropha curcas, assembly GCF_014843425.1. The sequence goes on along the minus strand of NW_023591071.1, from coordinate 317,942 downwards.
TAAACCCATACCACTAGGGTTTAAATATAATTATTATACAATCCGGCCCAAAATTTAAATGTCTCAATTGAAGTTTAATTTGGGCCTAATTATGATACGTCATATTCAGAGTATGTGTGTACTAATACGCCTACGCCTAATATATAACATGTCATTTCAGTAGAACACATACGGCAAGCCTAATCAAAATACACAATCATATAACTGCGGAGATCAATAGTAATCTGATAATAGGATAATTAATACATCCAAATTTAAATAACAGAAATATAAAGTTTACATTTATAACCTGCGAGGAAAATTACAGAGTTTCAGTCGGTTCAGCAACTTCCTATTACCTGAGAAATTTGGACAGAGAGGGGGGTGAGTTTTGCAACTCAATAAATAATAATAAATAATACACATCACACACATTCACGCATAATGCACTCTAATATTCTAAAATGAGCATACTACAATCAATCATATGGCACAACACCAGCACCCACAAGTAATGTCACCTTCAAATAATCAAACAAGTGAAAATTAGTCAGTGGTGTCATCTAAAACCCCAAAGAGCCGTTTTCACACATGGCTCGCCCTCTCATACGTGTGCACCAGGGACACGATTCCCCATATCTGGTCGACTGGTCTAATCCTCACTTGACCAGCCCTCTCATTGTTTGTCCATTCTCTCTTTTCTTTTCCATACCAACAGGAGGCAACCCTTTTCTTTTCTTAATACCAACAGGATGGCAGAACTCGGTGGTCTCCCATCCAATCAGAATTATCAAGCGCTCACAACAGGAGGCGCACCTACGGGCTGCGATCAAATCTAGATTGTCCGGGTGCGCAACGACGAGAAGCTAAACCCATGGTTAAACAGGGTAACTTGTAATCGGTAGGTGCAGGGGCGCCGATCTCCCATTTACCCGGCTAACGGTAATCATATAGGATCCATATAACGGTACGGTCTGACAGTCCCATGGTGACCCACTTCATCCCAATTTCACACAAACAAATCACAATATATGCACAGCACAATTAATCAAACAATTCTTTCTCAAATGCAATTAAATAATTAAATAAATAATATTAACAATAACGACAACGATAAAATAAATAACAACAACAACAACAATAATAATAATAATAATAATAATAATAATAATAATAATAATAATAATAATACACAATGATAATGATATGGTAGTTAAAGCACTTTAATTATTATGTATCGAATTGTAAAAATTATCTAAATAAGCTTATTTGTTATGTTATCAGTTAAAATTAGTCTAAGTTCTACCGAAATTTCGGCAGCACCTCCCCTAAAAATTGGACTATCTACCTGCTCAAATATCACAATATTATTATATCTTTATCAATAATGATTTTTTATTTTTTTCTTACTTTCTTACTTAAAATTTATTCTCTATATTATTCCTTTTCTAACATAACTCTTATTATTATCATTTTTATTTTAATTTATTTAATTTATTATTATTATTATTAATTATTATTTGACTCTATTTTATTTATTTCCTTCTACCAAATTTATTTTATTTTTTTATAAACCCAATTTTGTTTTTTTATTTTTCTACCGATTGCGGCAACAATCTCCCCTAAAAATTGGGACCCTATCTACCTGTTAAAAATAATCAAAAACAGTTTTTCACAATATTCAATCCCACGGCCCCATACCGTCGGACATTAATCAAACAACATTTTCCCATCCTCCTTAATCTCAACAATCACACGCTTTATACATTACAATAACATTATATCTTAATTAAATTAACAATAAAATTATAAAAGCTTATTAATACTCACATCTATTAATTAACCACAAATAATAGGGTTAATTTAATTAACTAACATTTCTACCATTAACTTAGCTAGATTAATTAATTACAAATAATAAAATTGATTTCATTACCTAATATTAGTTAATTTAATTTAGTTTAATCAACTAATATTAACCTAATTAATTTAATTAACTATTATTTCATATCTAAATAACATTAACATTAACACAATTAATGTTAATTAATTAACTACTAACAACATTAACTAACACAACTAACTAAATTAACTAAATAACATTAACACTATTAACGTTAAACTATTAACGTTAATTAATTATGCTAGATCGAAATTTCTTACGCGAGTCGGGTAAAGAAGCAGTGACTGCCGGTGATCGAACTTGACTGGCAGTGGCTGAGAGAGGCGGAGAGAGGCAGCTGGCAGCGAGACTTGCAGCTGGAGCTGCTGCTGTGGGCGCGCCAGACCTGACAGAGGGCCTGACTGCGCGATCTATGGCGCTGCGTGAGCTAGGACAAGGCGGAACGAGCAATAGAGCTGCTCCGGTGACGAGCGGCAGTGAGAACGGCAGTGGCGCTTGACTGGAGCTGCTGGAGCTGCTGGACAGTGGTGCGAATGCAGGTGCAGGGAAGAAGAAAGGGGAAAGAAAGAAAGAAAGAAAGAAAAGGAAAGAAAGAAAAAGGAAACACACAAGAAGAAAGAAGAAAGAAGAAGAAGAAAGAGGAGAAGGTGCGAGAGATGGTTGTCGCCCGTGAATCGGCGGGAAGCCAGGAAGACAAAATGGGAAGGGGAGTGAAGCTGCGCTAGAAATAGAAAGAAAAGGGAAAATTCTAGATGGTTTGGGTCGAGACCAGGTCTCGTTCGGTCGGTCTCGGCCCAAATCTTCGGATTTTTCAATGGTTACGGGCAACTTTTTCAACTGGTTTTTGATTCGGTTTCTCACAGTGCTCGCTACTAAAATCAATTACTATGAATTTTTCCAGGCTGTCGGTACAGTTTTAAATTCAATTGGAAAGTGTTTTGAATTAGAACATTCGGGTGTTTCATATATATAACCTTAGTTATGAATAAATCAAAAAAACTTAGTGAGTTCTACAGTTGTATATATAGTTACCCTTATGATTATAGAAATAATCTTAGTAAGTTAGAAGTGTAAATTGAACATTACATTTGGCATGTTTTAAGGATGGTTTAGACTAATGCAATTACATATAATTCGCCCTTTATAAACATAGTGTTAATTAGGTAAAAAAAATGCAGACTAATCAAGATTGGATGTACTGGAGGTACGAGGTCAACGGGATATTAAGACAAGAGTTCTTGCAAGGATTGGAGGCATTTATACAGTTTGCAGCTGGTAATCCCAGTTGTATGGATGGTAATAAGTTGAGATGTCCATGTAATCACAAGAAGTGTCGAAATAGAGCCTTCTTAGATATTGATACAATTAAACTTCACATTTATACAAACAAATGGGTTCGTGGAAAAATTATTACGATTAGATGGACTGTACATCATGGCTGAACCTCGAGTTTCCAATGGGTCAGGGCCACTTTATTCCGGTAAGTTCAAAAGGCGTCAGCCTTACAATTTCAGTTATTGGTAAATAAATGCAATGATATGCTAATCGATGCGAGTTAGAGTAGAATGTCATTGGGATAATGTAGAGGAATCGCCAAAACTATGCCAGCACAACAATTGTTTAACATGCCTCAAGTGCAGCTAAAGTGAAAACTGTGCCTGGATGCAAGAATCATTCAGTTCTATCTGTTGTGGCACGATTATTGCACATGAAAGTGAATGTGTTACATTTGATTTTGTGCAGTATAAGCAAATGATTTTGTGCAGTTAGCAAAAGAAATATTGCCTGAAGGCCATTCAATGGTTGATAATTTTTATCGGACAAAAAAATTAGTTTGGGGATTAGGACTACCCTTGGAAAAGATTGATTGTTGTCGTAATAATTGTATGATATACTGGGGCCTTGACTCTGAATTCAGAGAATGCAAGTTTTGTAATCTTTCAAGATATCAATGGTGGGGTCAAGGGATTGGTAGAGTAAAAAGAGAGAAGGCTTTCAAGAAGATGTATTATTTCCCTCTTGTTCCTCGCCTTCAAAGGTTATATGCATCTAAGGCGACAGGTGAACACATGACATGGCATGCTTTGCATAATATGAGGATGGTATAATGACTCATCCGTCAGACTTTGAAGCGTGGAAACATTTTGATAACATTCATCCTGTGTTTGCTGCTGATATGATATGAGAAACGTGAGATTGGGGCTTTGTACTGATGGGTTTCTACCGTTTGGGCAATCAAGACAACAATATTCATCATGGCCTGTCATTGTCACGCCATATAATCTACCACCATCAATTTGTATGAAAGATGAATACATGTTTTGTGTGTTATTGTACCTAGCCCTATTAATCCAAAACACAAATTTGATGTGTTTCTGCAGCCTTTGATTGTCGAACTTAATTATTTATAGGAATATAGGGTTGAAACGTTCGGTATTTCGACCAATCAGAATTTCATAATGCGAGCCGCTTTGCTTTGGACCATCAGTGATTTTTCAGCATTCAGAATGTTATCTGGGTGGAGTACGGCAGGCAAATTGGCTTGTCCTCATTGCATGGAAAACACGAATGCATTTACACTAAAAAACGGAGGTAGACAATGTCGGTTTGATTGTCATCTCAAATTCTTACCAGAATCTCACCCTTGGAGGAGAAATCGACAATGTTTTAGAAAGAACACGACCATTGCTGAACTGCCTCTGCCTGTGAAGTCTGGAGATGAAATATTACAAGAAATTGAAGATCTGGGGCTTATGAAAGTTATAGATTTAAGTGCAGATGAGGTAAATGGAAGAATTGGCAGGAATAGCGGGTGGAAAAAGCGAAACATCTTCTGGTATTTGCCATATTAGAGTTCACTTCTTATCCGTCATAACCTTGAGTCATAAACCTTGATGTGACTGCCATATTAGAAAAAAATGTGTTTTGAAAATCTGTTCAACACTTGTCATGAATCATTGAAGGAAAACCAAGATAATGCAAAAGCGAGGAGGAGACATGAAGGAAAAATTTGTCGTCGACCAGAACTCGAGCAATCTTTAACTTACTTGGTAAGTATCAAAGATATGTGTTATTGTTTAGATAAACCAAAGGCCAGATTACTATACGAATGGCGTCGATCATTAAGGTTTCCAGATGGATACTGTTCACAATATGGTAGATGTATGGACATGAGAAGTACAAATTGTTTTGCCATGAAAGCCGATGACTGTCATGTTTTCATGCAGCAGATTGATCCCTTATGCATTTCGGGAATTATTGCAGGAATTATTGCCAGGGAAAATTTGGGAAGCAATGATAGAATTGAGTCTCTTTTTCAAGGAATTGACGATGACTGTTATCCGATGCGATGATATGAACAAGTTAGTGAGAGAAATACCAGTAGTTATATGCAAATTGAAACGAATTTTTCCACTCGGGTTCTTTGATTCTATGGAGCATCTACCGATTCATTTACCCTATGAATGTCGTGTAGCAGGACCAGTACAATATAGATGGATGTATCCATTTGAGAGGTGAATCACTAACATCCCATTGCAATCATTACATAATTTATTTCAACTCATATTTACATATTGGCTTTGTCAATTATAGACACCTACAGAAAATTAAAAAGAATGTGCGCAATAAGGCAAAGGTCGAGGGGTCAATTTGCAATGCATATTTGGTGGAAGAAGCTTTCACCTTCTGTTCACACTACTTCGAACCACATGTTTTCACCAAGCATCGGAGATTGCCACGTAACGATGACGGAGGAGATCGAATAGAATCTGAGTTTGAAGGAAATCTAACAATTTTCATCTATCCTGGGCGTACGATTAGTAAATAAAAAAAAAGACGATTGACTGATGCATAGATACAAGCGGCTCAAACGTATATTTTGTTAAATTGCAAAGAGATTACACCATTTGTACAGTAACCATTTGTACAGTAAGTATACATATTAGTGAGTCAGTCTAACCCAGTCTGGGGCATAGTTAAATCATATTTATGCTAATTTTCTTCGTTCATAAACAGGGAATATATCAAGCTTTTGCGGCTTCAAAATCCCAATTTGACTGATACTGCAGTTGATGCGAAACTGGACTCCGAATTTGTAAAATGGGTCAAATATTATGTAAGTTACTTTCAATGTACACAACATGGAATGTACATTATTACATCTCACTCGTGTCATTACTATTTCCCATAGGCTCGAAGCTCGGAAAGCGATATTGGTAACAGATTCATTACGGATCTAGCAAAGACTCTACCGGTTGCCTAATGCCGACCCTGGCTTACTTTTGTAAATAGTTACAAGTTCACACTGAGGTTATGAAGAAGCAGAAGACAATGAAACAGCGGTGTTTTTGCATTAAAGGCGAATCAAACTACAGTGACGTGTCAAACGATCTTTTACGGGAACAGTGGTTGAGGTTTTAGAGTTAGAATATCCAGCCTACCAATGAAGTGCCACAATCTTATTCAAATGTGAATGGTTTGATCCTACGCCAAACGTTTGGCATGAAGGTTCATGCCTAAGTATTAATCTGGTAGATATTAATCAAAGAGAGATATAACAAAGTATGAACCTTTTGTGTTGGCAATGGCAATGCAAGCTGCACAGGTGTACTATGTCCCATATCCATTGTTTAAACGAGATCGTTGTGATTGGATGGCAGTGTGTAAAATCAAGGCTAGATAAGTTGTTCATGCACTTGAAACCAAACAACTGCTTCACACGTAGTATCGGAGCCATTTCAAGAAGTTAGGGTTGATACGCAACCGATGCAAGTTGTTAAAGATTTAATGGATAGATTGGATGATGAAAGTCGATCTTATGTTGAAGTAGGAGTATCGGATGATGAAGAGGAAGAAGATCAAATCATTATGGGTACCTCAGAAGACGAATATGAAGAAGAGGAAGAAGACGAAGAGGAGGAGGAAGCAGATGATAATGAAGACACTTAATACTTAGAACAGTTTTACTGTTACAAATTGATAGATGTATATAATTGATAGATGTATATCTAATATTATTAATGAAGGAATTTCAATGTATTCACTTTCTTTACTCATATTTACCACCATGTTCTACAACTCCATATAATTGTATACATACATATCTAGATTCTGATAATCTGCAGTACAGAGGCTAGAGGCAGCACGGTTTTGATTCAAAGATGCGTTCGGCAGAAAAAAAAAAAATGGTTCGCGTGGAGGTCTGGCCTAGGGACGCCAAGCTACCCGTGGATGAGGAGGACTTATCCCCTCCTTCTTCTTTCAGGTATGTCTGGGGCTTCATCCTCTGCTCACGACCAGTTACTGCCGCCATTCGCTTCCTTCTGTTCCTTCTCTGCGTTACCCAGTTTCTGGACCAATAACACTTCCACAGCTGCACAGTCACCTACTGTACAGGTAATCATAAATGTCATTACTGTCATTTCAATTATATATTAATTATTTATCTGCATTTATAGCATTTGTCACTTCTTTTGCAACTTCATCAGATCCGCGTAACAGCCTCAGTTTGGTAGTGGGACAGTAAGTACTTCTTCACTTTTTCCTCTATACTTGGTTTTGTTCAGATTTTGATGCTTTCATCTAATTATATTTCACTTGTGTTTTTTTTCTCAGCATATATCCATCCTCTCGAGCATCTAGGCAAATTATGAGGATAATCATGCTACAACTCCATAAAGAAGGATACACATGGGATGCCGTACCACAAGAGGTGAGAGACTTTTATTGGGAAGAGTTTTAGGTACGATTTGGTTTAAGTTATATCGTTACGATTTGGTTTAAGTTATATCTTTATTCAATGTTTATAATTAATCAAGCTACCTCTCTTTATTAAAATTTTATTTTCCATTTTTACAGAAGCATTTTGTTTGGGAAGAGGCTATTACGGCTATGCTAAAAGTGGCATGAGAAAAATTGTGTGCTCTACGATATGCTGACTTCACCTATAGGATACGAAAAAGCGGTAAGAAGCAGCAGTGCGTGTCTCAAGAGATATGGGAGAGCTGGCAAAAGGCTTGGGAGGATTCTGCATTTATGAGAAAGCGTGAGATATTTGCACAAAACAGGCGAAGTGAGACTGGCGGTGATGGAGCAGGACCTTCTCGACAAACAGGCGGATCAATATTTGCTATAGAGACATCTCGATTATTAGTGAGTCAACTAGTCTAGTCACAGTATATGAAACTAATGTTTAATGAAAGGACACTATATTAATATATCATGCATAAAAATTCATTACATGCTGAAAAATTTGGTCATGAGCCCACACCGATTGAGGTGTTTACAGACACTCACACGAAGGACCACGATCTTAATACGTTTGTCGACAAACGTGCGGTGAGCGTCAATGTAAGTAACAATGAAGAATATTTACATTTAACCTCTAGTCGTTGCGAAGATGTACAAAGTTCAATATAATAAAGCTTGCAACTGCTTTGATTAATTAATTTGTTGTTTTCAGGAGAACTATACTATAGCTCGGGAGCGTCTTGTTTCTTCTCAGGCTGAATCTGAAGCTGATTCACGAATTGATGAGGTAGCACTTTATCTCGAGGCTGTAGGGGGCAAGAAGAAGAAACGAAGAGGAAGGTATATGGCATCGGCGGTCTCAGGGGCATCAACAGAACTTTTTACCATGCTCAGCATCTCACGCCTTCTGCGGTCAACCTCAGGAACCACCGCCCGAGGCACAGTGCTGAGGAGTTTTATTGCATTATGGGCTCGGCAAGACAGCTCACAGGCTACTGTTGCATGCAGCAGGAGAGAATAGCTGCAGAGCTTAGAGCGATGGTGTTGATGAGCAGGAGAGATAGCTTGCAGAGCTTAGAGCGCATGTCATGCGGCTGTCCGGTCAGCCCGGTGCTGGTACTTCTTCCTCTGATCCTGCGCTGCTACAGATCGAAATGTTTCAACATCTCAGCAGTAGCCACTACCGTCTCCTGATCCCGATGCTGCAGACGATACCTTGGTCACCCTGCCGACACTACAGCACATCCAGCAGGTAATCCTCCCAGCGATTCGACATTGGATCGTGCAGATGACCAACTGCGTAGATTTGATTTTGGACCTTTTTAGCTTTCCAGTTGTTTTTCGAAATTTTGTTCAGTACATTACGTACATTAGCAATTACATTTTTATATTGTTTTTCAATTGCATTTGTGATATATATATATATATGCCAATTTTTACAGGTGCAAAAAATTATGGTTTTATAATAATATTTAATTTTTTTTATTGTATTTTGCGACAGATTTACGACCGAACTGCAACCAAAAATATAAACTTTAACTTTAAAATTTGCGACCTAAGTTTTGCGACCAAAATTTTGCGACCAGTTTTTATAATTGCGACAGACTATTTCTGCAACCAATTTGCGATAGAGACTCAAAAGAAAACACGACCAAATTTTGCAACCGCTTTTTTAATATTGCGACCGATCGCAAAATATTTTGCGACCGATTACTTCATCTGTCGCAAAATATTTTGCGACCAATTACTTCATCTGTCGCAAAATATTTTGCGACAGATTGTGATCGATCGCAAATCGGTCGCTACTTTTGATTAGCGACCGATTTCTAGCTTTTTGCGACTGATTGGTCGGTCGCAAAATGCCGTTTTTTTTAGTATATAACCAATTAAATTAAAGATTTAATAAAAATAATAATAAAACATATTATATACTTATCATATTTAATATGTACCTTATATAGTATAATATAACCAATCAAAATCAAATTACTTTTGCCTCTTAAACAAATAAAATTAAAATTCTTAAATAATTAAAATTCTTAAATATTAATTATATTTTTAAATATTTAATTTATACCATTATTTAGTAATATTAATATTATTTTTGTGTTTATTTAATAGAAAATTAGAGTTAATAGGATTTAATATAATCAATTTTAAAATTAAATTACATTCTTTTCCAACTGGCAAAGTCAAATTTTAAAAAATACTATATTCTTACCATATTTAATTATATACTTTTATTTATTATATACAATATAATTTATTATTTATATCAAAAAATTAAATCTTATAAATATATTTTTTAATAAATTAATAATTAAATTAAGTTAAAAATTTAATCAATCAAATTAAAGATTAATAAAAGTAATAATTAAAACAAAATTACATTCTCACCATATTAATATGCTACTCTCATTTACCAGTATGAAATAAAACTATCAAAATCAAATTTATCTTTATTTTTTCAAACCAATTAAAATTTAAATTCCTAAAGATATTATAGTTTACCATATTAACTAGATACATAAATTAGTATATAATATAATTTCTTAGTTTATTTAAATATTAATTTAGATTTAAATAGGAAATTAATGTGAGAAATTCACAAATGGATTATCTTTATTTGTTCAATAAAAAGTTTTTAAGATTACTATATTATTTACCATATTAATATATACATTTATTTAGTGTATAATAGTTAATTCTATTATCTTATTCCAATTCAGATTTAAATAGGAAAATAGTATCATCAATTAAATTTAAATTATTTTATCTGTTGAAATCAATTAAAATAAATTCAAAATTATTTTTATCTGTTGAATCAATAAAATTAAAATCATTAAAGAAATAATTATGGTAAAATTATACATAAAAGATATGAAACCAAAAAGGTTAAAAAAATAAACAGATTCACTGAGATTCTTCAATTTTTACATATCAATTGTAGAATAATAAATTGTTGGTTTGATGTGATTCACATGCCTATCTTGCTAAGAGGTTTTTTTGGTAATTGCCAATACTAATTTTAGAACTCTCATCACAATATAAATATGCGATAATGCAATGGAAATTGAGTAGAGAGGAGCTAGAAAGCGTGTGGTTTACTTGCAGAAGAGAGCTTTTATGGTGGTGGAATCTGCTAGTGCTGCTGCTACTGTAATAAGGTACTATTAGACACTAATCCTTTCTTTTATTTCTTTATTTTTTGTATGGTTCTAAAGCAGTTTGAAGAAGGAAAAAATAAAAAAGATTAAAGCTGCTAATGTCTTCTTTTTCCTACTAATTGTTTTCTTGAAATAAACTAAATTAGATCAGTCTAAACTTAATTTATGATTGTAATACTGTTTTAAATCTTTTTTGGTTTTCAAGATCCGTGTTTTAAAACCTGCTGATCCAATTAATCTAGATTCGTATCGAGCATATCCATAAAATTCGAGCATATCCATAAATGGAAGCAAAAGACCTCTTTTAAAATGTTTAAAGGGACTTCATACTCAGGTCTGGATTTAAAGGAGAAGAATCCCTGCCCATCTCACCTCCAAAGGTTAAACGAAAGTATATCATGTATTCCATTCAACAAAAAAAAATTAAAAAAAAAAAAAAAAAAATATCCATATTAAAAAGAAATGAAGCTCAATTTGTCTTCTAAACTTGAGACAATATATTATTTGCCCAAAAATTAACTTCCATTGTTTCCTCCTCTTCAAGTGAATCTTTTAAGGGTATGTTTCAGAACAGCTTACGTGGCATCAACTACTGCTATTGCAATGGTCTTCCCTTACTTCAACGAAGTCTTAGGAGTTTTAGGAGCATTGAACTTTTGGCCGTTGGCTATATATTTTCCGGTGGAAATGTACTTTGTGCAGAAGAAAATTGGGCCTTGGACAAGAAAATGGATTGTCCTTAGAACATTTAGTGTTGTTTGTCTGCTTGTCACAATTTTAGGCTTGATTGGATTCAAGGCATTATCAGTGCAAAATTAAGATAAACAATCTACGTTGCCTTATTTTTTGCCGGCAGGGGGGCTTAAACGAAAAAATATTTTATGCATTTTCAAAACATGTATAAAAATGTCTGTATTGATTACTTGACATATGATACAAATATTTATAGAACATATGCATTTTTTGCGAAACTGCCATCAATTTAGTAGTATTGAAATAATGTTGTAGCACGTCTGGTTCATCATAATAAAAAGCACCGAGTGAGCAGATTACAATTATATAATATTATGGGGGATAAGGAGGACGTTTTCACTTCCTATATTCGTATATAGCCTCTTAGGATTTTCAAAGCTCCCCTAATTTTTCGCAAGGAAAAAGAAAATATTTATTAGCTCCCCTTAATTTTCCCAAGAAAAAAAAATATTATAAGTTTTGGGTTTGCAATTGTGTACATGAACAGTAATTGAGATTCTCTACATAATTTCTATCATTATGTATTGCTAAGATAAAATATATTATTGTTGCTAATAATTATGAGTGACATTGCTTGAAATTTTAACAAATCAATCTTAAATAAATTTTTTGAGCTCCACATCATATTTTTACTCACCCATATTCCTATATATAAAGTTACATATATGAATGCTTAATATATGAATTACAGCATCAATTTTATAAGAAAAGTCTTATAAAATCTCTAATTTTTAACTTAGTCGACTCGTTAAACAGCTCAAATTATAAAATTATATTTATAAAATACTTCAATTTGTAAAATCTCAACTAGTAAATATAAATTTAGATATTTCAATTGTGCGTGTTGCATTCACTAAGTAAGATAATATAATAGTATATATATAATATAATAATATAGTATTCATATTAATATATATATTAATATCAATTTTTAGATAATGACTTTCACATTTTTAATTTATAAGTTGAAGAAGGTTTTAATAGAATATAAATATTGCGAATGCCACTAAACTCACTCACACTCACTCATACTCAAACAATACATTGAGATCATCATAGCTTCATATATCATGTCTCATTGTTCGTTGGCTGAATATATAATTTAACCCCTTAAGTTTATTAAAAAAAAAATTTTGTGGCATTTTGAATTTTAAAATGAATTTTGTAACATCGTGAACTTCTCTTTTTTAATAATTTCACATCTCGTCATGTTAAAAATAATAAATTTTTAAAATTTTTGACTTTTATATGCAAAATAGTAATTTAGTATGCGGTTAGTACAAGTTTTGAAACAATAATTTTCACATTTTTCAATAATCCAATAAGTGTTTAATCAATCTAATTTTATAAATTAAAGTGTTCAATAAATCAATTAAAATAGATGTAATTTTATAAATAGAAATATTTGATAAATTAAAGTGAAATTTCAGTTTGCCGCAAGACGTTTCGTGAAAAGTATAAATTGAAATTTACTTATTTAACCTTGGTTCAAACTAAAAAAATCAACTTGCTTCAGGCCCAGCGCATACTATTATCACCATGGAGGCTCTCTCTCTCTCTCTCTCTCTCAATCTCTGAAAAGCACAACAACCGGAAGGACGTTGACAACTGCCTTTGACCTGTTTGGGCCTTTGACCTGTTTGGGTGAAGGAAGTTCTTTTGATTTGAAGTTTGACTGTTAAGAACGTTGCTAGATATTCCTAGTTTTTACGTGCTAGCAGTAGCACAATGCCAAGTGTTTCCCTTCAAAGAAAAATTTTTTGTTTATTAGGACGTTTAGTGGGTCGGTTTTCGAAATGTTTAAATATAATAAATCGAAACAAAAATTTAAAAAATAGCGGCTTGATAAAAAATTAAATTCAAACGCAATCATAAAAAATTTCAAACCAAAACCGGAATATATGGAGGCTCTCTCTCTCTCTCTCTCTCTCAATCTCTGAAAAGCACAACAACCGGAAGGACGTTGACAACTGCCTTTGACCTGTTTGGGTGAAGGAAGTTCTTTTGATTTGAGTTTTGACTGTTAAGAACGTTGTAGATATTCCTAGTTTTACGTCTAGCAGTAGCACATCAAGTGTTTCCCTTCAAAGAAAAATTTTGTTATTAGGAACGTTAGTGGGTCGGTTCGAATGGTTTAAATATAATAATCGAACAAAATTTAAAATAGCGGCTTGAAAAAAATTAAATTCAAACCAATCAATAAAAAATTTCAAACCAAACCGAATATTTGATGGCAGTTTGATTTGGTTTTGCGATTTGTGCCGTTTAGAATAACAGAAATCAAACTTTCTCATTCATTTAGTTAAAAAAAAAAACTAATATCATACTAAATATGAAAATGAATTAATAAAAATCATGCCACAAAATATACGGGACTTTTTTTCCGAAGGAAAATACACATGATTTTGAATAACTATTAAAAGTTTTCAATTAATTTTTTTTATGTATATTCTTAATATAGGAAAAAAATATTATATATTCAGTAAGGTAATAATTAAATAAATTATAAATATAGAATTTAAATTTTGATTTAAGTACATCTATTTTATGTGCATATAGTTTGTGTATATACTTATTAACCTAATTTTACATGAATCTTTAACATTTGATATTTTATAAAACAATCTATAATTTATTTAATTAATAAGAAATTATTTTTTAGTTATTATCCAATATAATTAATCTCATAATTTGCTATCCAATATAAATTAATCGATATAAAGAAAATTGAATTTAATATATATATAACGGTTTGGTTTGATTTAAACGGTTTTGACTCTAAAACTGTAAACCAAACCAAAACCTCAAATTTTAAACTTTACAAAGTCAAACCAAACCATCAATCCTTTAAAATTGCAGTTTTAGATTAGTTTGGATTGATTTGAATTGATTTGGACGATTTATGCGGTTTGAAGAACGCCCTCAGTTGATGAGTGTAATGAATCCGGCCCAAATAGTTAGAAAAGGTCAAAAGATGATTTTACTAATTACTGGGAGTAAAAGTAAAATATTCTCTTTCCAAAAATTTTTCACTCAAAAATTTTAAAAAATCTGATGGCCACAGCCCCTTCCAGACCCCCTGGGTCCGTCGTTCTTTCTGACAAACAAACACAGCTTTGAAAAAAAAATTAGAAAATAAATTACTGCTAAACAAACTATAGCTCACTGTTTCAAGTTGAAACTATTTTAACTCCAAACGTGGAAGTTAAAATCTCTCAATCTCTCCCTCTCCCTCTCCCTCTCCCTCTCCCTCTCTATCTCTCCCTGTTTCAAAACAAGAAGTCAAGAAAAGTGGTTGAAGGCTATGGGAGAAGAAGCTGGAGAAGCACAAGAGACACCATTGTTGTATGATCAAGCAACAGAAACTACTCTCGAAAGGACTGGTTAGTATCCATTCTCTTCCTTCTTTAATTCTTCATCTGGGTCTTCTTCTTATTCTTCATCTGGGTCTTCTTCTTCTTCTTCTTCTTCTTCTGGCTCTGTTTAACTATTCAAAAGACCTTGAAAGAAAAAAGATTCAGTTTCTGAAAACAAGTATACAAAGAAATTGGAAGGAAATCTTAAGTTGGGAATTAATTTATCTTTCTTTATACACTTGATGTTATTTTCCGGTTGGATTACAAGTTATGGTTCTGAATTTCTGATATATACACTTGATCTTATAATTTTCTTGGATTCTTGTTCCTTTGCTTGGTCTCCTCTCTGTATTAATTTAATTATTTAAGATAAAAAATATGTATGCAAGGAAATAACAGTAAAGATTCACTCAAGTTATAACTTTTGTACTATATCACTTTTTTTAACTATACAGTCTATACCAAAAAAACAAAAAAAAGATTTCGATTTTCTGTCAGACAGAATTTGGTCCTTGATCAGATTATAAATGAAAATCTCTTTTCATTATTTTATCACTATATTACTTATTATTATTATTATTATATTTTATCACTATATTACTTATTATTATTATTATTAATTCTATTTTTTCAATATTAATTTTTATTATGTAATAAATTTTGAAGTTCTTTAGATTTTAATTCTAGTTATTACGTAACTAATTTTATAGGTTTTTTTTTTTTTTTTGCTACAAATAATATGGCTGTTCTTTCTTCCTATGCATTTTTATTTTTCGATTGCAATCAAATAACATTTATATACTGCAGAATTAAATAATTTGCAAGTCAACGATAACAGAGTTCTATTATTGTTCTTATTTATAATACATTTTTCATTATAATTTAATTTATTATTTTCATTTATGGGTATTGCAGATGTTATTAGTTATGTTAAAATTATTGTAGATGTAGATAGGGTTAAACAAACCGACTGCATTGAACCGAAAATCAAATGATATTATTCAATTTGGTTCGGTTAACTTGCTCATGATAAGTTTAGTTCTTGGTTTATTTCGGCTTCAACTGAAACTTCAAGGTAGTTTGACTTATTTTATAAAAGATAATTTAGACTTTTATAACTAAATCATACCAACCCATAGAACTTTTATTTTAAGAAGAATTGATAGAATTGAATCCGTTTAATACGATTAGGAGTTCGGTTTGAACATTTAAATTTCAGTTCGGTTTGATTTTAGATTGAAACGTAATATTTGCTCACCCTTAAATGTAGAAGTTGTTAGTTGTTAATCATTCAAAATTGTTATAGATATGGAGATTTTTAGTTGATGGATATATCATATAATGTTGAAAAATAAAATATTAATTTCAAAATCTGAGTAATGTTCGGAATGGGATATTATGCGTGACAATTAGTCTGTAGTATTATTTTTTATTATATAAAAAAAACATTAATTGAAGGTCAAAAACATTTTTTATTTTTTCATCTCTGAATCGTACCAATTTGTTATATAGTCGGTTTAAATTTCAGTACATAATTAGTCGGTTTAAATTTCAAGTACATAATGAAGAGTTTTTTTTTTTTTTTTTTTTTTTTTTTTTTTTTCTGTTCAGTTATTTTCTATTAAGTTTTAAATATTAAATTCTGTTTTATTCAATTTATTTTAATATACTACTTGATTTTGATTGATTTATATTTCTAAAAATTTTGAATTATTAGGTCAACGTTAGAAATTCACTCGACTGAATGCTCGCCCTATACATATATATACTAGCATTTTTTATTTCAGTCATTATATACTCCATTTTTATACTCTTTTAATTTTTTTTTATTTATATAATATTAAAACATAAGTTGTTTAGATTAAAATAAATATAATTTGTTAATTTTTATTAGACTTTACTGTACAAACTATGTTACTTCTTATGTACTTAATTTATTTTTATATAACGATGAAAATAGTCTCAAAATAAACTTCAACCTTATTCCTAAACTAATCTTTCAGTTCCTAATTTATAAATGCTCATTCTTTAAACCCTAATAGATACCTAAAAGGAAAATCAAGCAATCACTCAATTTCTAACTCCGACCTCGAATCCCAAATCAATATCTACATATAAATGTAATGAAAAATAATAATCAATCATTTTTTACCACTAGATAAAAAAAAAGAAATGAGAAGATTATGTGAATTGATAATGGTAATCACTTTGATTATATTACTTACCTAGTGAATTAGAGAAAGGAATATATGCACATACACACAAATTCTTGAAACTCCAAAAAGTGACCAAACACATAATTATATAGTTCTAGTTTTTTTTCAGTCTTTCAAGTCAAATAAATTTAAAATATAAGAGCAAAAATATTTAAAAAATTAAAAGTACTTATTCATCAAGTAAGAGAGATATAAATCTCTTACTAAAAAAATCTCTTACTAAATTAAAGTTGATATCAATTAAAAATCAATTCAGAGTAACGAAAAAAAGAATTAAAAAAAAAGAAAATAAAAAAGTTAATATTAAGAATAAAACCCGTTTCATGACTCAACATGTAATAAGAAATAAATTATATTAAAAATTGCCAATTTGAATTTCAAAAATCAACATATGATGTTCTCCGATTGGAAAAGTCATAATTTAATGAAATTTAAAGTTGATGGACAAAAGAAAAAAAAAAAAAGACTAAAGTCAAGTTA
The DNA here is from genome assembly GCF_014843425.1 of Jatropha curcas. Next base: position 300,337 of record NW_023591071.1, on the reverse strand, counting down.
TTAAATGGAAATTACAAAGCAAATCATACTAGGATCCAATATTGTTTAGTTAATGAGTTAATTCAAGTATTTTTTTTATTGTTCTAAGTTGCAAATTTAAATAAATAAATAAATTAATTAATTACTGAAAAAAATTACATAAAAGAAACTTTTTATCATCTCCAAATAAACCTTCAATTTTCCCTACAACCATAAAAAAATTTCCTTTCTCCCATTTTTTTTGCATGGTTTGACAAAATACACATATTAAGGATTTAATCAATAAAAATTATTTTTCCCTTTTTACCCCTAATTTATTAAGATATTAATAAAAGTCATTCATTTAATCAACAATCATAAATATTTTTATGGGAAAAGTAATTATTTAAATATATAAATTTAAAAATCTTGCAAACATTTTGAGACGTCCAAAAAAAGAATAACAAGCAAATAAAATGGGATTGAGGGAATATATTTTTTTTCTTTTTTTATCTCTTTCCTAAATTTATTTTTTAAAAAATATATCCAATCAAATCATACAAACACACACAAAAAAAAGAATATACTTTTTTCTTTCTTATCTCTCTCCTAAATAAAATACTTTAAATTATAATCAATATGAAATCAAAGATTTAAAAAATAAAAAATAAAAAATAAAAAATAAAAAAATAAAAAATTTCAAATGTCCTTTATTCATATATACTTATAAAATAAATTTTAAAAACATCAAAAATTTAAAATATTGAAATTCTTAATTATTTATATGTTAATTAATAAAAAAAAACAGTATATAAAAAAAAACATTATATCATCTCCAAATAAATTCTTAAGTTTTCCTACAACCATGCAAAAATATATACATAGTCTTTTCTTTTTTATCTCTCTCCTAAATAAAATATTATATATATTCTATTTGAAAATTTATTTTTTTAAAATATATCAAATCAAATTAAACAGACATAAAGAAAAAAGAATAAGTTATTTATATATTTTTCTTTTTTTATCTCTCTCATAAATAAGTTATTTTAAATTATAATAAAAATAAAATCAAAATATTTAAAAATAAAACATAAAAATTTTCAAATGTCTCATTATTGTATATATTTATTAAAAAATAAATTTAAAAAAAGATAAAACTTAAATTTTGAAATTCTTAATTACCTATATGTATTTATTTAAAAAATAATTTTTATAAATTATATTCAATCAACTAGTAAAATGTAATTTTCTAATTTGCTATAACTGAGACTATTTTAGATATTTTAAATTTCATTAAGAGCGATATCGAAAATCACATCATTCCCCTATTTTCACATTTATAGATTTATTTACCGGTATTAATTGTTAAGTTGAATTCTTAGTTTTTAATAAGAAAGAGATTTTCATTCTTTAAACTTCCAGATAATTTTTGTTTTAAATAGAATTCTATAGAAATCAGGGTAATCTTTTGATTGTCATGAAGTTACTTGCCAGGAAATTTTAATATTTAAAACTTATTTAACATCTAATAAGTAATTTTTTTCATATACTCCTTTGTCTACGGGAAGAAAAATTAGAAGATAATTTTTTTCATATACTGTTTCTTTGTCTACGGGCAGAAAAATTAGAAGAAGGATTTGAATTTTTTTTTTTATTTGAAGTTTTATTCAGTTGTAATTTGTAAGGGTTTGGACTTAATATGATTTATTTTATTATAGGATATTTTAAATTTCATTATAGGATATTTTAAATTTCATTAAGGGTGGTATTAAAAATTTTATTATTCTCCTGTTTCCATATATATAAAATTTTATTATTCTCCTGTTTCCATATATATTTGAGAATTATATAACGCATTGACTATGAAGAAATAAATTTTATGAAGGGACGGTATGGACGGCAGTGGCACATATAATAACGGGAGTGATAGGGTCGGGCGTACTATCATTGGCATGGAGCATGGCTCAGTTAGGGTGGATCGCAGGTCCATTAACTATGGTGTGTTTTGCTTTTATCACCCTTATCAATGCGTACCTTCTTTCCAATTGCTATCGCTCTCCTCATCCTGAACTTGGTCCTGCAAGAAATCCCTCTTTCCTTACTGCTGTTGATGCAAGCTTAGGTATGGTGTAAATTAAACTTTATTTTCTTTATTCTTTTTTTTTTTTTTCTAAAAAATATTAATTATTTTATACGCAATTTATATCAATTAACTTAAGATAATACGGAAAAACTAAAGATAACAAGTATATAGACTCTGAATTTGATAGTGAAGAATTATAAATTACATAAATATTAAAAAATTGCTCTAAAAATTATTTAAATAAATTATTAAAAAATTGCTCTAAAAATTATTTAAAGAATTAGGTAATTTTAATTACATGATAATTGATAAATTTAGGTGATCTGGATTCAGGGCTAGTCAATTGCATGAGTTGACTCGGTTCGATATTACTTCCAATCTCTCTTCCCCCTGTAGATTGATTACACCTATATAATTTCATATAAAGATATTAAAGGTTAATTATTAAAAATTAACACTTTTTTTTTTTTTGTCAAAGCAACAATCATTAACTTTTATTTAAATGTTAATTATTGAGTGACGCCACTAAGTGGCCCACTCATATATTATAATGGAAATCACTATTATATATCAAAATTATATTATTTCCTTTTTCTATTTATTATTTACATTAGAAATTTAAGGAGAAAAGTGTGTGGAACTAATTAAAACTAAAATTGACACTTAATTATTGGAACTAATTGAAATATAGTTTATAGGAAATCAGATTTAATCAAATTGAATTTTTTTTAGTGAATGGTCAAAAATACTTTTATTTTAACAAAAAATTTTAACAAAAAATAATTTCGACCGAATGAATTTGTAAACTGAGTCTAGACAAGTCAATTTTTTATTTCCTCAGAATGCTTTAGTTGTTCTTTTTATATATGACATCATGAGAACGGCTGGTAAGATATTTCTTAGAAATAACATAATTGAATTGTCCAAAGGCATTTGAATGTTAGTTGCACCCTAGGCCAAAATATATAAGGCCAGAAAGGATTTAGAAGTTGTCACAATAAGGATTAATCCCTATCTACAATATAGTTATTATCAAAATGCAATTAAATTGATTATTTGGTGTGCAATAAGTTGATTTTGATGATTCAGGAAAAAAGGCTGCTTGGTTGTGTGGACTATTGGTGGAAATAAACTTATATGGAACAGGAATTGCTTATATTATTACATCTGCTATCAGCATGAGGTATGTTCATTGATGAACTGCTCCTTCTTAGGCATCTCTATGCAACTTGCTAAAATTAATTCAAATCATCTAATCACTAATTCAAGTTGCTATAGAGAGGTTTGATGCGATTCAGTTTTCATTTTAGTGCTATACAAAATTAAACATAATGACAAATTCTTGCAAACCATTTTATAATTTCATTCATTGAAAGTGTTATCTTTTTAAGTCAACAATTTGGTATAAAACCGAACCAAACCATTAAAATTAAACAGTATAAAACTGGCAGTATAGTATTTCTGAAGAATTGATATAATGCTGCTTTATTTTTCTTATTCTTCTTTTATGTGGATGAATTCTTATTCATCTTTTATGTGGATGAAGGGCAATTCAGAAATCAAATTGCTACCACAAAGAAGGGCATGAGGCTAGCTGTGAATATTCAGACACTTTCTATATGCTAATATTTGGAGCTGCTCAAATTATAATGTCTCAAATACCAGACTTCCATAACATGCAGTGGCTTTCATTTGTTGCTGCTGTCATGTCCTTTGCATACTCCTCCATAGGATTTGCACTTGGCTTTGCATATGTTATAGGTAAAGTTAAAACTCATCTACCATTTATTTAAATTTTATAATTTCTATCACCAAATCAATATCAACTAATATGAAAGAAATTTCATTTTCTCTATGTAAATAACAGAGAATGGATATGTTAAGGGTAGCATTACAGGAGTCTCTGCCTCTAGTGCATTGGCTAAATTATGGAAGATATCTCAAGCGCTAGGGGATATTGCGTTTGCATATCCATATGCCTTAATTATTTTTGAGATACAGGTATTTTTTGTAAAAATATTAGTTGATTACATTACATCACATTCGATTATAATGTAACGGGCAATATTTGAATTTGAAAAACCTAAAAGGATACCTTAAAATCACCTCCGCCGGAGAATGAGACAATGAAAATGAGACAATGAGGAAGGCCTCTAGCAATAGCAATCGCTGTGAACAACATTTTTTCTATCTGTGTTGTGGAGGTTTTGGATTATGCAGCTTTTGGAGAAGATACCTGGAAATCTCTTGACAGGATTGGTGTTTTTATTGAACCATAATTGGCTATATTGACTTCGCTAAATGCTTGCATAGTGCTTCATCTAGTAAGGAGGCTATCAGGTATTCCTATATATATATATATTAATAATAATCTTATTTTATATATGTTCAGCCATTGTTATTGTCTTTGGCAGGTTTACACTCAGCCAGTATTTGCAACGATTGAAAAATGGTTTGCAGAGAGATACCCAGACAACATATTTATCAACAGGAATTTCAGCTTGAAACTCCTGTTGTTGCCAGCTTTCAAATTAAACCTCTTCAGGATGTGTTTCAGAACAATATACGCAATGTCAACAACTGCGATTTCAATGATCTTTCCTTACTTCAACCAGGTGATAGGATTGTTAGGAGCCTTAAATTTTTGGCCTTTAACAATATATTTTCCTGTGGAGATGTATTGTAGGCAGAGAAATATTGAAGCTTGGACAATCAAGTGGATTATGCTCCGAGCTTTTAGTATTGGGGTCTTTTTTCTAGTCTTTTTTCTAACAGCATTTGGTTGGTTGGATGCGTTGAAGGGCTTATAAGTGCAAAAATTAAGCTAGTATCATTCGCATGATACCTGTTGTTTGGAAGGAAAGAAAATTGCCATAGCTTGAATGTTTAAAAAGTATGTAAATAGATTGAATGTTTTATCTTTATTAATAGCTCAATTGTATAGCTGTAGTTAGTTACCGAGATTATAAGGTTACATATTATTATATAAGGAATCAAAGTTAATGAAAATCACATGGATGATTTCCTTCATGGTATCAGAGCCCTAATTTTTTCTGCTGCCTATTTTTTTTTTTTTTCCAACCCTATTTGTCTTCTTTCTCTTCTCTTCTTTTCCTAGATGGCCAGCAAAACTGATTTTCACGCGGCCCTTGCTGTCAACAATGTCAAAAATTTCATCCCCATTACTCTTGAGATGGAAAAAGGACAGTATTCATCGTGGGCTGAACTTTTTAAAATCCATTGTCGTGCATACAAGGTGATTGACTATATCATTCCCATTCCCTCTAAATCGTGCTAAAAAAGGCAAGGAACAAGCAGCTGAAGTCGATTGCCTGAGTTATGTCACCATTACACGCCATAGTTCTCCAATGGATTTTTAGGCACGATTTCTAATGAGCTTCTTAACACATTCCTAAAGGCGATAGCCAACTGCACACCGAGCAATGGGAACATTTGAAAAATATTTTTCAGAATAACGAAAAAATTCTCTGTGTTTATGCGTTGGAAAATCAATTCACTCATGTTCATCTTATTGATGATTTTTCAAACGTTTATTGCTTATTGTCAGGAACTTAAGATGGGCTGCTGATCAACTCTTCAAACGTTGTGCGCCCGGTCTCAAATCAAAAGGTTAATTCTCTAGTTATGCACAGGATTTGAATGAGAATTACGAATGCGTGTGGCTACTTGCATTCAACAAATGATCCATTGCCTCCTTTTATGAGGCACGGTTCCAAGCTTATCCTTATGAGGCAGGCTAGTGGAGCGTAAACTCAAATGAGTAGGGTTAGACAACCCTCTCACCTCACACATTCAACACATATGATAATCATATTATTACAATCACTAGCCCTTCCGCTAATTATAATTGAGCAAGCGAGTATAAATGCACACGTTATCACATAAGTCACAACAGTTCAAGTACTTCAAAAATAATGGATATTAAGTCCTGTGTAGAAATCAACCACCCATATTAAACCAGGATCATGCGCTCACTCCCAAAGCATGCTTTAAAATAATGTCTGGAATGATAAGTCCATGATCCTTGTGTCAAAGTTAACTTAGGGAGCCCACCCCAAATTGGGGCTTTGACGGATCCAAATCCATTCTTATTTCTCCTTTCTTTTCTTTCCTTTCCTTACTATTATTTTTTCTTTTCTTTTTCTTTTTAGCATCGGATGCCTAATCGAAACATAATGCATTAGCGGAGCGCCACTCCACCCACTTATGGCCGCTAACAAACGTTCTCACCATGTCTATGGCTCTCACCTCAGGGTGACCCATATCATTATAATTCATAGAACAACAACAAATTAAGTCGATATCAATTTATAAAATTTCACATCATCACGTAGTGTGTAATATCAACATCTCCATATATTTCAATATATAAATAATGTTGTATTTGATTGCAACTCATGCATACGATGCCTATATGTATTTTATATGTGTGCATGCTTCGTGTAAAATCCATATTATTTCATTATTGCTATGAATGTTAAAATGCTATGAGTGATGTGAATTATTTAACTCTGCTCACAGTATCTTATCGTTCTTTAATGAGGACTATCTTTATTATAGCTTCCTGTGCAGCTTGGGTTTGTCATTCCTAGAACCTTATTTAATTCTCATCATTTATCAATTTTGGCCAATATAGTCGTTTGTTCTTAACTTATCAAATTCGATAATTTACTATTCCTTTATTTACTATTATCTTGTAATATATAAACTTCAATAAAGCTTATGCCTTTAGAAGTAGTGTTTTACAATAAATAATAATTAGTAATAATAATAATAATAATAATATTTTAGTCGTTAGTATCCATTAATGATATAGCTAAATTTAATTTAGTTTTAGTTTTTTGTTAAATGTTTTTTGCCGTAAATTCGCCAGCATTCCTTTTTAAAGTCGGCAAAACATTTTACTTTATTAAATCGAACTGTCCGTTATTTTACATATCGACAATAATTAACTACAGCACATCCATTGGACCAATTCATAAAAAAATTTCTCATTCGCCATTGGTCAACGTTTTCACACTCACCAATAAAATCGATTTTCTTTCTGTCTTTGATTAATCTCATCAAAAACTTGAACTTGTCTTTAAATGTCAAACTCACATAGTTAACCAAATCCTTGTTATCTTAATTGATAATTTCTTTTATTATTTGCCTAATTTTCACTAAGCAAACTGAAAATTAGTCACACCGCTTATCGTCTTATGATTTACTTACTACATAATCAAAATCAGTTTAATCAAATAAAACAACCAATTTCTTAATTTTGTATACACTAAAAATTATTGGAGTTGAATCTTAAGTATTACTAATCGCCGCTTGTGGATCGATTCAGTTGCGAGAAACGATATTTTGCCCACTAGGTCTTGCCGAAACCTCATTGGCCGGTTCACCGGAGATGCCGCCGCTACGACGGTCAGAAAATCATATATGCTACAGAATTAAGTAAAAATCCCATCATCCAGCTACAAAATTCAATGAGGGGCTCCTTTCGAATATCGATTTTTTTGAGTTGGTCAGCCAATTGGCCGCAACACTTCGACAGTCAACTCAGAGCCACTGTTCATGTTGGTCTTGCAAAATAAGACTAGTCCGTTTGGTTTAGGAATCGGCTAGCAGTGGGGACAAGGGTGTCACCGCGATGAAGGTCGGGGAAGAGGAGTGTGAGTGAGAGTTTCTTCTTCTCTTTATCTACTCCTTTTTTTAAAAATTTCTTTTCTTCTAAATTTCTCTTTTAATACTCTTATTCATATTGAAACGTTATTTTTAATATTTAAATGAAACAATTGAGAAAATTCGTTTTGGAGAGTTTTGATTTATGTTTTCGGCTTGGGTCAACTCTTGAATCTTGGACTTGGAGTTTAACTATTCAATATTTATAGCGCATGTAAGAAAATTTTAGACTTTTAATTTAAAATAAAATTGCCAGTTTTTTTAAAAATAAAATTACGAGTCGTTTCAGCAATATGTAATTTCTTATTTTATTAATAAAATTTAGGATATTATAGAAATTAATATAAATGAATCCAAAATTTTATTATTATTTAACCAATAAAAAATAAATTTTTTACTATTTATCAAATTTATAAACTTAATAGGGTGTTTTTGGTGAAGCTACTTTTCTCTTCCCTCTCCGTACTTTTATATTATACCCAATTTTCTGAATATGCATTCCAAAATATTTTACTTCGTAAAGAAGTAAATGTAAATTAATTTAATATACCATTTTCTACTAATTTTATATAAATATTTTTTAATTAATTTTTTTGTTATAGAATTATAAATATTATGAAATTATATAATAAAAAATCCAAGAAGAATTCACAAATATAAAAATATTTTATGAAATAAACAAATAATAAATATAAAATTTATTCAGAAGTGATGAGTAGCTATTTGACTTATCTATTTTGAATTTATATTGTAGATATTATAATTATTAAATAGGTAGCTATTATAATAATTAATATATAAATCCATTATTTTATGATATAATGATATATTTCTCTTGTTTTATTTTATTAAAAGTCCGCGAGCGCCATACTTAATTGGAGGATTGCTTTTTTGTAGAAAAAATTATTATTTTATTATCAATAAAAATTTATTATAATTATTTTTTATAAAAATAATAAATTACATTTATCCCTGTAAATAACAATAAATTAGTCAACATTAAAGGATTAATAAAAATAATAATAAAACATATATAACTTACCATATTTAGAAATGCTACCTATATCTAGTATAATATAACCAATCAAAATCAAATTACTTTTCGTTTAAAACAAATAAAATTAAAAATTCTTAAATATATTATATTTTATATATTTAATTATACATTATTTAGTATATAATATTAATTTTAGTTTTTTATAGAAATTAGAGTTAAATAGAAAATTTAATATAATCAATAAAAATTAAATTACATTTCTTTTTCAACTGCAAAGTCAATTTTTTAAAAATTATTATATTCTTACCATATTTAATATATACTGTGATTTATAATAATATAATTTTATTATTTATATCAAAAAATAAATCTTATAATATATTTTTTAATAAATAATAATAAATTAATAAAATAAAATAAGCCAATCAAATTAAAGATTAATAAAAATAGTAAAATAAAACAAATTACATTCTCACCATATTTAAATATGTACCTTATACTAGTATAATAAAACCAATCAAAATCAAAATTATCTTTATTTTTTCAACCAATAAAATTAAAACTTTTAAAGATATTTATAGTTTTACGATATTAGATAGATACGAATTAAATTAGTATATAAATATAATTTCTTAGTTTATCAAATATTAATTTAGATTAAATAGGAAATAATGTGAGAAATCAGAAATTAATATCTTATTTGTGAATAAAAAAATTTTTGAAGATTACTATATATTACCATATTTAATTATATACATTATTAGTTATAATATAATTTATTTATCTCATCCAAATAGATTAAAATAGGAAAATTACAGTATCATCAAGCAAGATTTAAAATTATTTATCTGTTGAAATCAAATAAAATTAAAATCATTAAAGAAATTAATTATTGATAAAATTATTACATAAAAAGATATGAAACCAAAAAGGTTTAAAAAAATAAACAGATTCACTGAATTCTTCAATGTTTAACATATTAATTGTTTAGAATAATAAATTGGTTGTTTGATTGATTCACATGCCTATCTTGCTAAAGAGGTTTTTTGGATAATTTGCCAACACTAATTTAAACTCAGCAATCACAATATTAAATATTGCAATATGCAATGGAAATTGAGGAGAGAGAGCCTAGAAAGCGTGTGGTACTTGCAGAAGAAGAGCTTTATGGTGGTGGAATCTTGCTACTGCCTGCGTACTACTGTAATAAAGGTAACTATTAGACACTAATGATTCTTTTTATTTCTGTATTTTTTTTGTATGGTTATAAAGCTGACACAGTTGAAAGAAGAAAAAAAAAAAAAAAAAAAAAAAGAAGAAAGATTAAACTGCTAATGCTCTGCTTTTTCCTACTAATGTGTGTGTCGTGAGAAAAAAACTGAATTGAGAGTCGGTCTAAACTTAGAGTGAGAGGCTAGAGGTTATGATTGGTGCGAATACTGTTTTAACAATCTTTTTTTGGTTTTCAAGATCCGTGTTTTGAGAGAGAGCGCGGCGTGAGTGGCGCGAATTAAGTCGTAGATTCGGTATCGAGTAGATCCATAAGCGGAGCAAAAGACTCCTTTAAAATAGTTTAAAGAGACTTCGATACTTAGTTTGTTAAAGAAGAAGAGGTCCCTTCCCATCTGTGCGAGCGGCGTTCAAGAGGTTAGAGAGTCTTTAATAGTTATCTATTCATAGTTCCCTTCAACAAAAAAAAAAAAAAATTATCCATATTTAAAAAGAATGAAGCTTTCAATTTTGTCTTCGAACTTGAGACAATATATTATTGCCCAAATAAATTAAACTTTGAGTACAATTTGCCCCTTGAATTTCCAGCCTTAAAAGAATAAAATGCTCTAATTTTTAAGAAAAAAAATTTATTTAATAGTTTTGACTAATAAAATACGTTAAAAATTTTAAAATTAGAAAAAAAGGTTATTTAAAATATAATAATAATTATTTAAAAGATTTCACGGTATTTGATTTTAAAAATAATTTAACAAGTATTTGATTTTAACAAAAATATAGAATTAGAAAAAGAATTTATCATATTGAAAACATTTTGTTGGAAAAAAATTATTTTTTATATCTTTTGTTGATATTTTAATTATAATTTGATAAAAAATATTTAATTACTTTTCAATCATATTTGCATTATATCAAATAATTTGTTTTGAAAAATAAAAAATTGAGCATTTTGTATTTTTGGTGCCGATTCAAGGGTAATATATAAAAAAGTAACTTTTGAGACATAATTTACGTTAGTCTAAGTTTATGTGCAACCTTATAGAATTTTAAATAACAAATTGTATATTTTCTTATTTTTATTCATCATTTGTGTAACTTTGTTAAATCTAAGTATTTTGAATGAAATAATTTGGTTCCATCAAAAAAAAAAAAAATTCGATTCATGACATCATTTGTGGGATAAAATTGTGTCTACACTCGATTGAAACCACCAACATTAATCATAAAATTTTTTAAAAAGATATCCTATAATTGATTGAGGTAAAAAAAAAAAAAAAATTTTTTTAATTTGACTCAGACTTGATAATTTCAAAATCATGCGGCTCTTGATACCGTGAAAAATATAATATATTTCCATTATATAAAACTCCACAATCTATTCATGCCATCTAGTTAATTCAAGATTTTGAAAGATTATTTTATAAGGAACGAACAAAGTATGTGAGTCATCTTCCATTTAGTTGCATATATTCTTCTTATGTATAACATTGTTCATATTACTATTATTACTATTATACTACTGAATTAAAAGACCGCAATTTTGAAATCATGCTAAGCAATTTTAATTTTAGTGTTCTATAATTGAAAAATGACAATTGATAGAAATTTTAACTGTCAATTACTACTATTTTGATAACAAAATCATCTTTCTTACAACAAAAAAAACTTCAGGGAAAGAAACGTAATTTTAATTAAAAAGTAAAATTACGCAATAACTATAATTATTAAACTATTTTCATTTTTAAAACCGTCAATTTTAAAGTTTAGATTATAAAAAGGGTGAAATGGAATGGACTGCTCTTTACACTAAAATTATCATATTCTAATTTTAAAAAATCAAGAATTGAACCAATTACAGATTACGGTTTGGGAAATTGGAAAACCATTTTCACCAACAATCTTGATTTGAGTTTGACCCAATTTCCCATTTTTATCGTTTCTGTCTCCACACCCTGCAAAATGTAACTTTTTTTAAGATTTTTTTTTTTGCTGAATTTGAGGCGTCCCCCAAAAAACTAGCGAGTGCGACCGCGTGTTGGCCGCAAAATAAATTATTATATTGAGTGATGTGTGTGAGAGAAATTCCAGTTTTTATAATAAGTTAAGGAAAAGAAGGAAAAAAAGAACACATATTTAACTTAATGAAAAAGGTTGTTGTAATTTTATTTACCGTATTAAAAATAAAACGAAAACCTATTATAGTATGCAAACTTAACTAGTTCTATATATGAAAATAAAAAAAATATCTCAACATATCCTCCAATGCCTTGGCTTGTAGGGTTTCTTCTTGCACGACAAAAATGGATATCCATGAATCTTCCTGATAGAAAGATCTAGTCAGTGGCCATACATCCACCAACCAAACAAACCCAACCAAACTTTTGGCTATGTAGGGCTAAATTTTCAGACAATATCTGTGCAAAAAGCTGACGATCTCGTTTGGAAGAACTAATAGTATAGTGACTAACAGGAAGTTACAATCAAATGACCAAAACACATTGAATTATCTGTGCAAGATTTCAATATATAGTCTAATATGTGTGTGCGCGAGTGTTAATCTTAGACCACCTTCTTTTTATTTTTTTTTTTTTTTTTTTTTTCTGTATCACGATGTATTCTGATATAGACCCAGGAGATAGTACAAATTTTTGCGTTCTTAAGAATTCATTAAGGAAAGGAAATAAAAATAAAAGCCAATTTTGACAGTTTACTTAAAATAAGAATGCTAATGATAGCTTTTATTAAAATACTTCTGAGTTCTCCCATTGGCTGTCTCCATGATTAAGTACTAAGTAGGCTTGACATGGTTAATCTGCTGCTCAGGTGCTTCATCTCTGTGCTTAGTTAGTTAGGCCAAGGATTGAACTAGTCTTCACATTGCAAACGTACCCAACAGTACATATGCAAGATTTAATCTATTATATGTATTGATTGATCACACCTAAAACTCGCGTGATTGAAGTAGTTCATAAATGTTGTTTAAATTGGTAAAGAATATTAATCTTATTATTTGTTTAGAAAATAAAAAATACTGAAGTTAAAGGGTATGATTTAAATAAAATTAAGTGAATTAAATTCCATCATTTTATAAAAAAATAAAATTTAATAATATATTTTTTTTCTCAATCCAAATATCAAATTCCATTCGCTCAAATTTCATCAAGCAGAAACCAACTCGTAAAAAAACGTTTATTGAAAGAGTTTAACAGCTGGAACCTCATGTGGGACAATGAAAAATTGAAAAGAAAAAAATGAGTTATACAGAAAAGTTGCTCATTCATTTCTTACCATGATTTAACAATTCTTACCCATGATTTTGGGGTTAAATCAATAGCCGTTCGTGGTATCAGAATGCAATTTCCTGCATATATATATTGGACTCTTTTCTACCAAATGATAGCCACATGGCTTAAAGTTCATTACGAGCCAAGAAGGCTTTCCTACATGCAAAAGTCAGACGTCTATCACTAATATACTGCTTCTGCTGCCTTCAAACATTCCAATTACCAACTGAGAAATTATTTTGTAAGAAAGGAGTGTTCCACATATTTCATTATGCTATTTGGATATGGTTCAGAGTTAAAGCTTTCTATACAGTAATAATAGCCTCGTGCATAGTTTCATTTTCCTTCTGTCATTGAACCCAAGCATGCTAGTTCAAAACTCTATGGAGACTAGCAAGGCAGTTCTTGTGATGATGATGGGAATCCTCAAGAACTGGTAAAGAAAAATTCTTTTCTTATTTTTTGTTAATTAATTCATCTCAGATTGAAGTTCCGAACTTTTATTTTTCCCATATTAGGAAAACTTATGGAAGTTGCGTAGCACATATAATAACTGCTGTTATTGGCGTCTGGAGTACTGTCATGCATGGATACAGCACAGCTAGGATGATTGCAGGGCCAATTTGCCCTTCTATTGCTGCACAATGTCCAACCTATATTCTGCATTCCTCTTATCAGAAGTCTACAGGTCTCCTACCAGTAACCGAACGCGAAACTACTTTTATATGGCGATGCGTCAGAAGTAAACCTTGTAGTGTATTGAACATTTTCTTTCTGTTTTTCCTGTTTCTTTCTTTTAATTGGTTTAATCATTATAGGGTGAGTTGTTGTCTAGCTTAATTTGATTAGTGATATTCATGTAAGACCCAGACATAGGTTTTTGGCTTGCTTCAATAACTTAAGCATGTATGGACTTGTGTTGCTATATGTTATTTACTACTTCAACCAGCATGAGTACTTAATCATTCCTTCCAAGTACTTTAAATTAACTTAATTAATATAGGGTTTTGATCTTACAATTTCTTTGTTATTTCATTATTGTAGAGCAATTCCAAAGCGTTCCAAAATTGCTATCACAGAGAAAGGGCATAAAGGCTGCATGTGCATATTGGAAGATAATTTCTTTATGCTTGTAGTTGACTTGTTCAGATAATAGTTTCACAAATACCAGATATTCACAAACATAGAATGGCTCTCAGTAGTTGCAGCTATCATGTCCTTGCCTTACTCTTTTATAGTTTGGACTTGGCTTTGCAAAAGCATAGGATGAATTTTCCAATTTGGCCTCTTATTTTTCTTGAAATAAGGGTTTGTTTGAAATTAATCATTGCTATTTCTTGTTCTCATTTTTAATTTCAAGATGAATCAAATAAGTCTTAGAAATTTACAAAAACCACGATAACTAAGCCCTTAATTCTAAATTAGTTGTGTTGGATATACGAACATTTGCTTCCATTTCGTATCTGTATAGTAAATCTGACCAATATCCAAAATCAATAAACACTCTTCCACCCACATAAGCGTCTGCGTAAGATATGGCCAAATTATCTCAGATATTTTTTCTCTATTTTATCTGGTAGGACTAAAAAAATAAATAATTAATAGTTCAGTAATCGAGTATCATCGAATACCTTACAAATTGTAGAAAATTGGAAGATCAAGGGGAGCATTACAGGAGTTCCCAAAGCTGCCAATGTTGCTGATAAAACTATGGCTAGCCTTTTTAGCACTAGGCGGGATATTGCTATTTTGCCTTATCCATACTCACTCATTCTTCTAGAAATTCAGTTGCTCTGTTGAATTTTATAATTCAAATATGCAGATTAAATTTTTTGAGGTTAGCTAAAGAACAGAGAAGTGAGAAATAAACTTTTAATTAATGAAGACCACTGAAGTCACCTCCTGCAGAGAATAAGACAATAAAGAAAGGATCAATGTTGCAATTTTCATTACCACTTTCTTACCTCGCTTGTGGAGCTTTGGATATGCAGCTTTTTTGAAAAACCACCTGGAAATTTTTAACAGATTTGGGTTTTTGAGCCTTAATTGCTCATTGACTTTGAAAATGCTTGTCTTCTTATTCATTTGGTAGGAGCATATCAATACTCTTACTTCATATCAAACTTTCTTGGATTTCCTATTTTGCTTTGCTGAAAATTAAAGTTTTTAATGTGGTGTCCCATATTTTAATCCTCACAAATATTTATATTCCATATTGTTTTAAATTATTTTTAAAAAATAGTGTTATGTTTAAATATTCATTAGATTATTAGGATGTGATTTACTATAAATTTAATACTATGTTTTAATTATAAAAACTTTTAAAACATGCCATAAATTGCCAAAGTGTGCTTCTGATTTTTCTCACTTATGGTGGGAGTTCTCGAATTTAGTCCTCCAGCCACATAGTTCACCAATTTGATGAGCCAGCCAAGGGAGTGAATTTTGATAAAAATTATTTCATTGGATGCCAAAATTTCTCAGTCCAAACATTGCCATCTCATATTTGCGTGGCAAGTACAATTAATTTCTATAATCATTAAAAATGTTTGAATTTTAAATATATGGTCCATATAAAAGCAATGAGAATGTAAAAATTTGTGAATAAGAATACATATAAGTTAAAAAATTTCATTTTACCGAAAAAGCTCTCAATAGTTTTGCTGATGGTTTTGAAGTTTCATTATGTGGTAAATTTGTTCAGAATTATAGCCACCAGTGTTTATCATTGTAGAAGATGGTTGTTCCGAACAAGTAATCCAAGAATGGGTTTGAGTATGAATTTTTTATACCTTTAAACTTCATTTTCCCTCCTCGTCAAGTGTAATCTTTAAGTATGTTCAGAACAGTTAACGTGCACAACTACTGCTATTGCAATTGGTCTTCCCTTACTTAACCAATCTTAGGATTTTAGGAGCATGAACTTTGGGCCGTGGCTATATATTTCCGTGAAATGTACTTTGTGCAGAAGAAAATTGGGCCTGGACAAGAAAAATGATTGTCCTTAGAACATTTAGTGTTGTTGCTGCTTGCACAATTTTGGCTTGATTGGGTCGATTCAAGGCATTAGTCAGGGCAAAATAAAGATAACACATCACGTTTACCGCGGCCTAAATATTTATGCATTTCAAAACATGTATAAAATGTCTGTATTGATATATTGACATATGATACAAAATATTTATATACATATGCATTTTTGCAAACTGCATCATTTGTAGTATTAAAATAATGTTGTACACGTGTCATCATATAAAAAGCACAGAGCAGATTTACAATAAAAATAGGGGATAAAGGCAACGTTTCACTCTATATTCGTTTAATATCCTCTAATTTTCAAAGCTCCCCTTAATTTTCCAAGAAAAAAAATATTATAAGTTTTGGGTTTGCAATTGTACATGAACCAGTAATTGAAGATTCTCTACATAATTTTCATCATTATGATGCTAAGATAAAAATATATTATTTTGCTAATAAAAAAAAAAAAAAAAAAAAAAAAAAAAAAAAAAAAAAAAAAAAATTATGAGTGACATTGCTTTGAAATTTTAACAAATCAATTCTTAAATAAATTTTTGAGACTCCACATCATATTTTACTCACCCATAATTCCTATATATAAAGTTTACCATATATGAATGTTTTTTGTTACTTAATATAAATTACAGCATCCAATTTTATAAGAAAAGTCTTAGAAAAAATCTTTCTAATTTTTTAACATTGACTCGTTTAAACAGCTCAATTTTACAAAATTATATTTATAAAATACTTCATTTTCTAAAATCTCAACTAGTAATATAAATTTAGATATTTCAACTGTCGTGTTGCTATTCACTAAATTAAGAGTAATATATATATGAATTTTTAAAATAAAGGATTTTCACGTTTTTAATTTATAAGTTGAAGAAAGTTTTAATAGAATATAAATATTGTAAATGCTCACATAAAGTTATTTTCATTTATACCATTTGCCATGTCTATACTCACTCATAACTCAAAACAACACATGAGATCATGTAGCTTCATAATCATGTCTCGTTGTTCATTGCTAATAATAATTTAACCCCTCAAGTTTATAATAAAAATAAACCTGTGTCATTTTTAACTTTAAAATGGGAAATTTTAGTATCTTTGTTTAATTAATTTCACATCTCGTCATGTGAAAAGAATAATCAAAATTTTTTAAAATTTTTGCTTTACATGCAAAAATATGTAATTTATATGTGTATTACAAGTTTTAAAGAATAATTTTTTATATTTTTCAATAAATCCAATAAATATTTAATCGATCTAATTTTAAAATTGAGCGTTAATAAATCAATTAAATATATGAATTTTATAAAGTAAAAATATTCCACAAAATGAAAATTTCAAAATGCTTACAAAGATTTTTCATTTTCATGATAAAGTAACAAGATCAAAAATTTACTTATTTAACCTTGCGTTCAAAACTAACAAAAATCAAACTGCTTCAGGCCCCAGCGCATAACTATTTGTCACCATGGGAGGGCCTGTTCTCTTCTCTTGTCTGTCTGTTCAAAAAGGCAAAAACTACCGAAAAGGACGTTGGACAACGCCTTTGACGTTTTGACCTTGTTTGGGTGAAGAAATTTTCTTTTGAATCCCT
>NW_023591071.1:196147-281970 GCF_014843425.1 Jatropha curcas | reverse complement strand
GAATTTTTAATTACATATGTTTAAAGATATAATTAACTTCTCAGTATAGAATATACTATCGATTAATGTATCTTCGTACTTATTAATAAAAACCCGATCTTGTTAAATATTAAACCTAATTTCTTATTTCTTTTGATAATTTCAATAAGACAGATTTTAAACTTTAACAGGAATAAGTGAATATGCATATGTAAATTAAACTCAATGAATTAATCTCTTTGATCTTTACTAAACTATTTCCTTGCTGAGAATATTAATGGCAGTAACCTTGATTAAAACAAAGATCAAAAGATAGCTTAAGGAATTTTTATTGAATGCTACCAACCTTTAAAATGGGTTGCTTTGCATAGAAGAGTTATGAAGAACAAATACAACAAATCTATAAAACAAGAGACAAGAAGTAATCTAACTCAAGCCTCCGGAGGGCGTCACACCTCGAGGAATTCTTGAGTTCTTGGCACAATCAATAACAAGGACTCTGTCCAACTTATTCTAAGTAACTACTATCACACTCTCCTATACAATCTAAAGTTTTTCGTTTCTGAATCTAACTCTCCAATATGAACCAAATTTCTTCCTTCCTGCTTCCACTTTGATTGCTGATTTATACGAGGAGGAGAGTGATTGGTGTTTGGTGTGATTGGTTGGCCAAAAGGGTGCTTGAGTGAACGTCTCTTAGGAAGAGTCACCGACCCCTTGGCAGTGGAAAGATATTGTATTTCTGATGAAGTGGCAGCAATTACGTCTCCTGGGAAATCTCGGACTCGCGCTCGGAGGTTAAAGGATCGCGCTCACGACCTGTGCTTCAAATGTTCTGACTCTCAAGAGTGGCTGGGTTACGCCCGCGCAGATGGATGTCGCGCTCGCGGACTTTCCCTTGCAAACCTTCTGCCTCGTCAAAAGTTGCTTTCTCGCGCCCGCGCATGTGAATGTTGTGCTTGCGATTGTCCTTTTCTGGGTGTAGGTTCACCGCACGACCTCAGGTAGCGCGCGACTTTGGGATTTTATTTGTTTGCGACTTGCTTGCGGCGCGAAGCTGGATCAAGGATTCTTCCATTTTTTTTCCCAACTGTTTTGGCTTCTTTGTATTAAAAACTAAATCTTTGCTCCAACCGTGTTCCTGAAATTACTTGAAACAAAAACAACACGAAACAAACGTAAAATATTATAAAAAACAATCATGCATTCAATGCAATTTATATAAAAAATAACCATTAACAAGATTTGCCCGCTCTTTGCGAGGGCTTATCAACAACATGTGAAAAATGAAAAAGATCCCCAAGTTCTCTAGAAGAAATTAAAGAATATGTATGAGGGGCTACGGATGCTCAAGGAAAAGTGTTCCATGATTTTTTAAAGTCAATGAACTTGAAGCTGTTAGAGGGGCGATCAGTTACACAACACCTGAATGATTTGAGGACTCGTAACTGGAGTTAGCAGTTAGCGGTATGTCCTTAGATGATGAG
This sequence comes from Jatropha curcas, assembly GCF_014843425.1. Next base: position 280,504 of record NW_023591071.1, on the reverse strand, counting down.
GGCAAGCATGCCTACAGTTGGGATCTCTATCGGATAGTTGGATTACCTCTTGTGGTATCATTGAGTAACTTAGCTCCAAAATGGTGTGGTAACAATTGTCTATGGTAAAGAATAAACTACTCAATGAAAGAGCTACGAGAAGGAGACGTTGCCAGTCTCTCCCTCCTTGTCAAAAAGAATAGGGCCAAAGCAAGAGTAGAGGTCCAAGGCATGAAAAGGTCAGGTGGTTAGTCCAAGTCCAACAGAAATGAAAGGAAAGTGTTATCAATTGCGGGTACAGGAGGTCATCTTAAAAGGGAATCGTCGTTACTCAAACAGGTAATGTAAACCGAGACAGAGAATGACAGAAATACATCTGCTACGGTCTAGTAGAAGATGGTGAGGTGACCTTTAGTCACTCATGATGGCAAATTGTGTCATGTTGGAGATTGCAGATACCGAGGGATAGTAAGACTCCGGTACGTTCATACCACTTTGTTACAAAAAGGGAATACTTTTCATATTTATAAAGCAGGGGGATTTCTGACACTATTAGAATGGTAAATTAATAGTGTCTCTCAAAATGGTGGGAATCGGTGATGTCTGCATAAAGACACAGTGTCGGGTGCACATAACCTTAAATGTGAGACATATTCTGATCGTCAGTAACCTATTGTCTTGTCAGTGAACGTGGACAAGGAAGGCTATCACCTACCATACAGGTGAACAGTAACGGAAACATCACCAAAGGTCTTTGGGGGTGGCGAACCAACTTGTTATTACCTTAGAGAGCAAACAAACTTCTTATATGTGTGTGATGCCGTGAGCATAATCGTATAAAGACGCACGCCAATATTATGTGTGGGGTCAGCTGAATAACAGTTGCGATGATGGCTTCACCAAATTTGTTGGCATAGGCGACTGTGCGGCCACATTAGTGAGAATGGGTTGAATAGTTGGCTAAGAAGTTCCCTCATCCATTAGCCAAAGGTAAATAACCCTTATGATCATTGTTTATTTGGGATAGCAACATCGTGTCTCATTTCAGAGGAAAGCTCTAGACAAAGAGACAACATTGGAGTTAGTACACTCTGACATTATGTAGTCCCATGGAGGTAGAATCACTTGGAGGAAGTAGAATTTTTTAAACCTTCATTTTGATGATTCTCTCACGAAAACATGGTATATTTGTTGCGCACAAAGGGACCAAGTATTCAAGAACTTCAGCAATTCATGCGATGGTGGAAGGGAGCGCCCTTGGAGTGGCGTTGAAGTGTTTGCGCACAGATAATGGTGGTGAATTATCTCTAAGGAGTTTTTAGAGGGTATTGAGTCCTGGTATCAGGCAATGAAAAGACAGTTCTGGTATGCCTCAACACAACGGCATTGCCTGAACGGATGAATCGCACAATTGTTGAAAGGTCAGATCCTGCTTTAAAAAATGGGCCAACTTAACTAAACCATTTTGGGGAGAGTTGTCGAATTACTGCCTGTCTACCAATCAACCGGACTACCTTCAGGCAACAAAAAGGAAGCCTACAGACCTTTGGGAATTTTGATATCCCGGGAGAAGGTCTGGACAGGGGGTAGAAATATTTTCATACTCTCACCTAAGGGTATTTGGCGCAAGGCATTTAATGCATGTTCCGAGGGAGAAAATCAAAGCTTGATGACAAGTCGTTCCTTGCACTTTGTCGGTTTGGAGACGAAGGTTTACTATAGGTTGTGGACCCAGTGAAAAAAAAGTTATCCGGAGCCGAAGACGTTAGTATTCCACAAGAATGACGATGTGGCAGATAACAAACTTGTGAAGAATCCACAAGTGATTGGTGTTGTTTGATATTACACCAGGGAAGCATCCTACAGTGATGTCACGAAGGAGGAATGCAAATCAAACGGAAGAAGAAGAAGAGCCAGTCATGGGGGATCAAGAACGATTGTAGATGAGAACAGTGATGCAGAGGGTATTGAGCAGGGGGAGGCAGAGAACCCCATTGCCAGCCAAAAGGAGTTGAACCTCCAGTTAAGAAAGGTCATCCAGGAACGCCAACCATCTACAAGTACCTAGTTTTGATTATATTTTGATTTCTGATGAGGGGAGCCAGAGCTTCCAAGATGTTCAGTCTTAGTAAAGATAAAAGATTGCTGGACAAAGGCCATGCAAGAGGAGATGAATTCTTTGAAAAAGATGATACATATGAGCTGGGTCAAACTTCCAAAAGAAGAGAACACTCAAGAACCAAATGGGTGTACAAAACTTGAAAAAAGATGGATGGCAACCTAGGTGAGATACAAAAGCTCCAATTGGTCGTCAAAAGGCTTTACTCAAAAGAAAGTTATTGACTTTGATGAGGATTTTTCAACCAATTGTAAAATGAGTTATTTTATATTCGAAGTTGGTGCTAGGTCTAGTAGCCAGTCTTGAATCTTGAAGTTAGCAGCAGTTTGATGTAAGACCGCATTCTTGCATGGGGATCTAGAGGAAGAAATCATATATGGAACAAACCAGAAGATTTCAAGGTCAAGGGAAAGAGACCATGGGTTGTCACTTGAAGAAAGAGGCTTGTACGGGTTGAAACAAGCACCACGACAATAGTCTAAAACAGTTTGATTCTTTCATGGTGAATGAAGGATAGCTACAGGATAGATGCAATACTTGTGTATATATCTAGGAAGAGTCCCTGATTGGTAAATTTAGCATCCTCTCTTCATAATTCTTGATTGATATTGCTAAATCATTGGACCAGATCGCAATATGATTAGCAGGTTAAAGAGTGATTTGTCAAAAGCATTTTTGGATTGGCAAGGAGAATTCTTTAGAAATTGGAGGATTGATCCGAGACAGAAAAGTCCTGCAGGTTATGGTTATCGCAGGAAAAATATATTGAACGGTTCTAGAGCAGATTCAATATGAAGGAGATGCTAAACCAGTTAGCACTCCACTTTTGCCGCTCACTCAAGTTGAGTTAAAGAAATCCTTACCCCATCAACAAAGAGAAAGAAAAAAAGGAGTATTGTCAAAGTTCCATATTCTTAGCGGTCGGAAGTTTGATGTACGCAATGGTGTGTACGAGGACCAGATATCGCTCTGCAGTTGGCGTTGTGAGCCAATTTTATCAAATTCCCCACAGCACATTGGGAAGAGTAAAGGTATCTGCAAGATACTTGAGAGGAACTTCAAAGTTATGGTTTAACTTTTGGAGGTGAAAAAGCGCACTTGGTGGTTACAAGATGCAGATATGGCGGGTGATCTTGATGAAAAAAAATCTATCATCAGGATATCTATTTTACATTCTCAGGGGGAGCTATTTCATGGCAGTCCGAGATTACAAAAATGTGTTTCGTTATCGGACGGACCGAAAGCAGAGTACTATGCAAACAATGGAAGCAAGAAAGAAATGCTTTGATTTAAAGCGATTCTTTCAAGAATGGGTGTGCATCAGCAAGAATATATAGTTTATTGGTGATAGTCAAAATTGTGTTAGACTTGAGCAAAAATAATATGGATCATACATGGATGAAGCACATTGATGTAAGATATCATTTGGCTGAGATATGCCATTGAAGAGAAGCAGTTCAGGTTGCGCAAAGACCAAACAATGACAAGAATACTGCGGATATACTTGACAAAGGTCGTTCCAAAGGAAAAGTTCGACGAACTGTGGGTGTCAACAGCGGCAAATGGAGAGTCCACCATGTAGTCGGGAGAGGGAGAATTGTTGTGGGTCCTCCGACATGTGGGCACACACAAGTTTGAAAGACAAAAAAGGAAAAAAAACAAACACGTTTTGTTTTGCAGTCAAAAAGGCTACGGAAGGAAAGAAGAAAAAAAAGAGGAAAAGTGGACGCTGATTAATGCATTCCATTCGGTGGATGCATTAATGACGCAGTCTCCTTCTCCTATTTATAGGAGAAGGTTTCTCACTAAACAAATGTACAAAAACAAAAACGAAAAAAGTTTACACCAGTTAAGTGTAGAAAAATTTTAGGAAAAGGTTCCCTAAAATGAGAAGAGGAGGAAAATTAGTGAGGATTATAATTTTAGGGTGTTTTTTTTTGGTGGAAAAACTTAGAGTACCCACTATTTTGGTAATCTCTTTTGTACCTACTATTTTTTGTGTGGAGGAATTATTTGGATTTTGTCCGTGGACGAACCCATAACAGTTGAAGGGCTGAACCACGTAAATCTCGGTGTCTTTATTTTCATCTAGGCATTTACAGTAGTAGTTATTTAATTTTTACGTGGTTATTATTTCTGGTGGAATCACGTCAATGTTTCCAAATACGTAACTTATTGAGGTATATGTGGTAATGTAATTTAAATCTTATCGACGCTATTAACTTATCATCGGTAATCTTTATTTTACTTCTACCACAGGCATTTTTTCGGCGTACCCCATACGGATCCAATTATAATCCAACAAAAATAACAAAATATATATATTAAGAATAAACGTCCACTTGACAAACTTATGTAGGATTATTGATCATGGCAGAAAACTAAAAAAAGCACCAGCAAGCAAAAAGAGATGAGCTAAATGCCAATTGGATTCTCAGTGAATTTAAAGCCTTAGGACTCAATTGGATTTATGAACAATAGAAAAAGATAACCTCAGATTGGCTGCATCCTACATTAGCACAACTTAGTAACTAAATGTTGTGGCTAACTAAGATTTATAAACAACTAATTTACATTTTGCAATATAACATAAGAAAACCCAAATTTAAAAACAATTAAAAGTATAAACAACTAAAATGTAACTGTCAGGGAAGTACATCGCAAAAACTTGAAAAAATCAGGAAAACACAAATTTATCCAAAATACTCATTTCTCACTTACCAAATTAAAAAACAGACAAAAAAATTTAAATTTAGCTCTTGAAAAAATTAATTTCTAACTCTACCTAGAATTTTTCCACTAAAGTTTCTTTTGGTATGAATCCCACTCCCTTTCCCTTGCTCTTACTTTGAAATCTGAAGGCAAAAAAAAAAAAAAAAAAAACAAAATCAGAAGGAAATCGAAATCAAAAGCAGAAAACAAAAAGAAGCAAAGAAAAAATACAAACGAAATAAGGAGAAGAAAACAATAATTAAAACAAAAATATAAGAAATAGTGTTAATATTAAAGTACAAAGTTTTGAAAACGGTGTACCTAACCAAGCATCGTGGAAAGAAAACAAGCGCAAGAAAGAAAAAGAAAATAGGAAAAAAAAAAACGTGGCAAGAAGAAAAACAATTGGCTGACTTGCAATTCAACCAGCTGTTACATGAGTCACCCACGCGTGCGCACACTTAAAAAAAAAAAAAAAAGGCTGAGGAAAAAACCCAAAAAACCCCAATCAATATGGCCTTAAACCCACACTCCTCTCTTACAAAAACCTGCACATTAATCAATCATCTACAGACTTACTTTCACAAAAGTGCCAAAACACGATTACATTAAATTCACATCGGGCTGGAGTACAGAGAACGTGAATAGTGGAGTGAAACAATACTCACCGCATCCTCTTTTAGTGTTTTAAATTATGGTTGTACAACTATATAATATGATTATCATAGAAAAGACTTTAACTCTTAAACAGTCAATTATTCCGGCAAAAATAATTATTTTTTTTCCACTTGAAAAAATTGTTTATGCCTTAAGAGTAACAATTTATTTGAAAGGTAATTTATAAAATTAATTAAAATATATTACTTCAGTAATAGAATTTGAAAAATTTACAACCAAAAATTTTCCGTATATTCAGTGGAACGTCATTATTAAAAAATTGATTGAAAAAAGTTAATAAAATGTGAATTTTAGACCATAAAAATTTAAATATTAAAAAATTGATGAGAGCATAAAATAAAATAAAAACCTAACAATTCCACCATGAAAATAAAATTTAGAATTAATTATAATTCTTTTTTTCTTTCTATTTATTAATTAAAAAAAATTGTCTACCACTTTCGATTAGTTTTACATATTTCATAAAATAAATTTTATAGGAATTCAGTAAAAAAGGACAAATTAATTTATATAAATAAAGATATTTTTGTATAGAGATTTAATTAAAACTAAATTTTAAAATTAAATGAAAGTTATAAAAGAGGTCTTACAGCCAGGATAATTTACTTGTTAAATTAAATATAAAGCCATTGGATATTATTGAAAAGCGTTTTGGCAAATTCATAATTGCGGAATTTCTCGAACAAATTTAAGATTTAAAACTAATTTTAACCAATTATTGACAAAAAATTTTTAACATTTTTCAGCCTAATATCATATGACCCACATTTACCACCTCAAAACTTAAAACACATAAGCAACTTTAGTTTATTAGTTAAATTTACTAATTGAAATAAAAAAACAAAAAAGCAATTACGTTAACAAACAAAGATCTGGATTTGCGTGATAAAACGGATGATGATGAGCAGCCACATGGACCTCGGGATGACGTACGGCATGTTTTATCATGCGTCGGTCTAAAGCGTGTACGTTTTTCATGCTGTCCCCGTGCTACTAGTGGCTAGCGTGTCGTTTAAAATCTGGTTAATAACCACCGATGTTACTTATGTTTGTCGTTTTGCTTTGCTTTTGCCAATGGAATTAGTCCAGGTTTGTAATATCTGACTGTCCGGTGGCATTGCCTTTCCGTTTGTAAAATTTCTTTATATAACATACGTTGGATGTTTGATTCTTAATGCGCTCTTACACCGGCAACTGGGGTGGGACCCTCTTTAATCATTGATATCTTTGAGGATTGATTGACTGAGTGAAGCTACCTCCAAACATGGTTAGGGCAATAATTTTTGTTTTCATAAAATTAATTTACACGTAAATACTTCCTGTTCTGAAAAATAAAAGATAATCATCTTAAGACTTATCAGGACAAAAAAATTAAAAAAAAATAATTAATTTTATCTTTCAAAAAGGAAGTAATGTAATTTTCTTTACTTATAATAAATTCAGAAATAATTTGATTTACAATTATTTTTATCTAAAAATTAATAATTATTTATAAAAGTATTTATTATAACTAATCTAAATAAAAGTATAAAATATCATATTATTCATTTTTTAACAAAGTACTCAAAACAAGGTATATTCTGGACAAAAATATCACAAAACCACTTATATCCATAGAGAGAGTATATGTTATAATTAAAAAATTTGTAGAAAATTAAGTTAGATGGAAAATAAGTTAACAAAAAAAATAAAATTATTCTCTCTGTCCAATTTTGTTGCTATTATTTTTAGTATTCCAAAATGTTCTGCAAGTTTCTAAATTTATATACTATAAATAATTATTTTTCTGCATAATAACTTAATGTTATATTAAATGGAAAAACGTTTTATTAATAATTAACAACGTTAAGAGTTAAAAAAGAACAAAATAATTTCTATTAACTAAATTCTTAACATCGTGTGTTATCAAATATGAAATAAAAATGGGACAATGAAGCTATTTTTTTAAAAATTAATTCCTTTCCGTTTATATAAGTAAGCACTTTTCCAATATTTAATCAAATATATTTAATTAATTTCAAAATAATAAATATTAAAAAAGTTTTGATTCTATTATTTAAAAATTAAGAAATTTCGGGTGAAATTAAATTTAAATTTTCATAAGGAACTCATGAATTTTCCGTCTCATCCTAAAGTACAATAGTATATGAAAAAAAAATGTTTTCCTTGTCAATAATATGAGTCATTTTAAGGAAAGTAGTTAATGGTTGTTAAAATAATATAAAATAGTTATTAATCTTTAATTAAAATTATTTGTAAAAAATTATAGATGATTTTATAGTTATTGTATTAAATATAAATTAAAGATTAAAAATTATTTTTAAAAAAATAAAGATAAAATTAAAAATATTTTAATTATTTTTAATTAAATTATTGAGACAGAAAATGTTTAAATATTTAGTGAACATTTTCAACTTTGATCTTTAAAAAAAGGATGGCGAACTTATGAGACCAAATTCCATACTAATAATAGTTTACCTTACATTATTTTTTCACCTTCTTGGGGCATGAGAAAATCATTTCATCAATTTAGCTAATTTAAACTTTTTGGATCAAAAGTTTTCTTCTTCTCTCTCTGTCTCTGTGATTGTGAATACGATAAGAAAAGAGATAGAGAGGGAAAATATAAATAAACGACAAATACAATACACAACAAACAAAAACGACAACAAAAGGAAGAAAGAAGAGAAACAGCGGAGAAAGAAGAAGTGCCCATAAAGCAAAGAAGGTGAAATATTGGCCTCTCCTCCTCTCATTCTCTCCCTATATCCCAAAAGCTAGAGAAAAGAACAAGAAAGGGGAGGGATTCTGAGAGATGAGAACAGAAAACGGCAGGTAGAGGAGGAGAGAAAAGAAAAAAGAGGAAAAGTGGGATCTGCTTTTCCTTTTAAGCTTTTGGGAGGTAATGGGGGTGCTACTGTTGTATTCGGGATTTGTGATTGGTCTTTGGGGGTTAACCTCACCATGCCCGGCTTCGGATTACCAGCTTTCTTAAGCTGCCTCGGGGACACCGTGAAAGATCTTCAAATCCTCAGGTCTTTAATTTATTTTCTTTTTTTGATGTTAAATCACGCCTGTTTGTTTCCCTGGAAATATTTATTTTTTTTTTCAGCATTTTGGGCGACTTGAATTCAAGATATTCATTGTATCGTTGTTTCCATTCATAATATCCATATATATTATTCCCTTTTGTGTTCTAAATGGGGCCTTCAGATAATAACATTAATTCATTAAATTTGTTTGGGTGAAGTGGAAAAAGGTATATCCTTTGTCATGTGGATATGAAAATGTTCATTTCATCTTGCCTTTATATCGATGCAGGTCATGCTCTGCATGGCTCTTTTAGATTTTGAAACTTTATCTGATTGCTTTCTTAAAACATAAAATTGGCGTTGGTTTTTGCTGATGAATTGTTGTTTCAATTTGGGGAATTGATTTGGAAGTAATTAATGGAAGACCTTCAAATAAGAGAAGTATTATTGAATTAGACTTTATTTAAATACTGAATTGCACCTTGGAGTGACAAGGAACAAAAGGATGCAATATGTGTGGGTGGTTAGAAATGAAAACCTTTGACATGATTACATCCATTTTAGCATTTGGTCGAACATAGTGTTTGCTAACAAGTCTTGTGTGTGGTGATTGAAGTGGCTAATTCATTACAGCTTAAAGAAGAACTTGATTTTGTAGTGAATGATTACAAGCCGTTTAGAGACATCTTTCTCGGGAAGGGTATAAAATTTAGGGGAAAATTACATTAAGACTGTTGAAGTAGTACTAATTGGGATGGGTTGGCACTCTATTTGGCAGGGATGCAGCATGCTGTAGTGTTACCATATCTATGTTGGTACTTATTCGTACGCTATGAATATGTGATTCATGGCTTATTTTTTACTTAGAAACAACATGAAAGAAGGTGAGACAGGGGCTGACTCTGCTGAATCTTGTAGTTTTTTTTAAAGATTGGGAAAGCCAGCTATGAGTTGATTCAGCTGATGCAACTTTGAGATAGGCAGTGGGGACTGGTACTGTATCACCATCTAATCTTGCATCTTCATTTCACCAAATCCTTATAGTGCAGCTTTGACGGAGGAAGAACGTGTTTATTATATCTTTCAGCTCATCTTCGAACTTGCGGGAGAGTGGCTTTGATGTAATGAAAATCACCTTAAGCTATGGATGTAAGTTTCTCTGCAAAAGCAGGGGGGGCTGATCCATCAAACCCCAGAGCCTACAAATGTGAAGGATGCTTTCATGCGCTAGGTCTTCATTTATTCTTGACCTAGGACTGAAAAGGGGAAGAAAAAAGAAAATCTTACAAGTATGACCTATAAGAAAGTGAAAAATACGTAAAAAAGAAGGAATTGGTGTATCTTTACCCCTTGGGGCAACAACATTTCCTACTTTGATGAGCGTTTGGAAGTTGGTCTACGTATGTTGCTAATATTGTTTTTTGAACTGGATAAGATATTAAAATAACAATGTTTTCTGTTTCCTCATTTGTGGCCAAAGAATGGACATTTGGCCTCAGTTAATTTGTGAGAGTGTCCAATTGGCAATTGCTTATTACGTAAGTTACATGTCGTTTTGAGATCACTTGAGAGCCTACACAAGTGACTACATCTGGTGCCCAAGTTCCTGGTTAGGATACTGTGCTGGTCTACATTTTTAAATTGCAAGACTTTTTATTGATTCTGGACTGTTGTTTATTGTATTTTGCTTGCTGGAGCTCTTTTGGAGATTTCAAAGGTGTGGGGTTTGGTAGGTGTCTCACTGCCTTACTGCTGGTGCTTCTTTCATTGCTATTTCCTATCCAAACTGATTGGTCGATCCTCGGGTGTATTCTCTTTGTGGCTGACAAGCTGAGTTTCTTCCAAGAAACAGCGTTATTCTGCCTCTCTTTTTTTCATGAGCTATTATTTCACTTGCTTATATTAACCCAAAAAATAGGGTGAAATTCATTTCCTTTTTATTCTCAGGTGGCTAGAAGAAAGACACATGTTTGTGAACTACATAGCTTTTCTTGCAGGGCTACCCCAACGTTGCCAAATACAATTCATAAAATGTGTCACCTAGGTTTGATGTGCCATTCATACTTTCTTAGTTAGGAAACTTGCATTGGACTTCAATTCCTGCTGTTATGTCCACTTGTCAAGGGGTTGTACTTTGCTGGAGAATTTATTTATGCTGAATTTAGTTTAGGCCAAATATGGAAGTTGTGATACCTTGATCATTAATTTAGCAATATTTTGGTTGAAATTGGAATGGATGTACGTACTTCCAAATGATTTGCATTCTTGTTTGATTGCATGAGGGATTCCAATTTTTTTACTTTACTTTTATTTTCCGAAAGGTTTTAATTTATATTGAAATGTAGAGTATCTTCTTAATATAACCAATACCATTTTGTTTTAAAATTTAAAAAAATAATCCAATTTTGCATACATCTGATGTAGGACAGCAAACTTGAAGTCCTATTAGGTGGAATGATTAGGGGTACTATATGGGACATAGTGCTAAAAGAGGCAAAAGCTACACCTTAAGGATGTTATGGAATTTATTGTACTATGAATTGTGCCATAGACTAGTAAATAGTAGGATAAGTGTTTAGGCATGCACACCCCAAATTCCAACAGGCTACACCTAGGGTGAATTGCATCATCAACCTTGTTCAACTCGACAGTTAGCATAAGAAGTTCTGTCATTCATATATATGATGCCCATTTTAATTCCGGAAAATCAAGCAATAGTAAAGTAACAAGTAAATGGGAGCTTGACTTGTTAGTGTCATGGGAAAGAATCTAATATGTCAGTGGCGCTGCCTAATAAGGGATACTTGATTTGTTGTGCAGGCTGGAATTAGCTCTTGGAGAATTGCAATCGCGGGAGATCTTTATGACTTTCAACTCCGTCTGCCACTCTATTCCTCATTGGTGTTGTCTCTATCCACCCTACACTGATGAGCAAGGTAAATTCATACACATGATAACAGAAGAACTTGCTCTTGTACATCGGGCTTTTAGTATCTGGCAACTGTATCAGCGCCTCTTATCCTGTACAGATTGGCATTAATAAAGCAAATGAATTTGACTTGAGGTTCGATACTGCAGGCATTGATATCCCAGATCTAAGGAAGGTGCATATTGTAGCGGAAATTTTACGAGTTTTTTATTCATCAGTTATGTTTACTGCTGTCTAGTATTGGGGAGCAATTGTTATAATCTCAGTTAGCATCTGGCTTAATCCCAAAAAGATATGTGTAAGTGTGTATGCAAGGCCATAATAGTAATGAGTCTTATCATGAGATTGGAGTGTTAAAAGTTAAAACTAGTCATCGTTTGGAAGATACATTTCGCAGTTTTATCATTAATTCCAGCACCAATCTGTTATGTTCATGAATCTTGTCTTAAATTATGGGAATGAACTGAGAAAATTTAACTTAGTTGTGATGACTCTTGGTTCTGCTATTGAAAAGAATAGTTTGTATTTTTGTAAATTTTTCGAAAGCCTTTGCAAGGAAATGTAAATATTAGTTAATTATATTGTTCAGTAAAACTTTTTCTTTCTTTTTTTACAAAATTTTTAAATATTATCGTAAATTTGTAAATATTTTACAAAATATATATTTCTTTTTTTGCCTTATTTATTATTTTTACTCTCCATTAGCTTTAATGTGCCTTGCACTTATTATACTATAATACTGATTAAATATTTTTAAATATTAATGTTTGGATGATGGGTTTTTACTAATAAACGATCGGTTCAACTAATGTTTGTAGGGCTGAAACTTGGTCTCTCCTCAGCCGGTTTACAGCTGCTCGGAGTCAACCGTTTCAACTTGTGGTGAATATATAATATTGAGCCTTGCACGGACCGGAACTTGTTTTCAACCTTGTGGTTTGAATGTTGATAATTTGATTCTGTGCAATTACGAAGGGCTTGTTCTTCTCTCCCCCAACTGGATTCCATTCTCTGGTTTTACGTATCAAAATATGTGGATTGTGTTTTGATTGGATATTAAAGTATGTTTCAATCCCTGCCTTTGGGCGTAGAGGCTCTATAAGAAATAAACATAAAATAAAAAGAACTAATTGTAAAAATAAAAGAAAATAAAATAAAGCCAATGAATAAAAATCAAAGGGCAGTGATTTAATGAAAATAAAATTAAGGATAAAAAAGCAACTAGAGATTTTGAATTCATTTAATTCTATCCAATTCTATTTATTACCTTTGTAATTAATTATTACCTGTTCAAAGTATGGGAAACAACCCTTAAATCGCCTAATAAGCTCTCCCAATATATATTAGCTATTTTACCCGAACTAAGTACCTCTCATTTCAATAGCGCAATCAACATGAATTAAATTATTAATTATGTATTGTTTTATATTTTTAATCTAAGATGTTAACTTAATGAAAACCCCTGTAATCAACACCATATAGCTTCTGCCATCAAGTTAGTATTCTCATGTAATCTTATTATATTTTTCTATCCAAAAATCCTCTCCCAATAGTGATTAAAATAAAATAAATCAATTCATTAAGAAAATCTCTGCATAGAAAGCATTAAAGGTTCATATATAAATTAATATGAACAAGAAAAAACAAATCTAAATATTATAAAATTCGACATAGAAATAATACATCAAATACTCAGTATGAGAGTTAATTCGAACATAGTAAATTAAATAAAAAATTCAAATTAAACTTTGAAAATTAATTCCATAGTCAATAATAAATAAGAAATAAGAAACAAGAATAAGAGATAAAACTAGTCAACGAAATTAGCGTGGATGATTTCCTTTGATTCTTAATACACAAACTTGAAAAGCTTGAATGTTTTGAAGAAGCTTTTGGAAAGAAAGAAACTAAAAGAAATAAAACAAAGATCTAAGATCCACAGAATTCTGATAATATATATATATATATATATATATTATTAATATATATATATATATATATAGAGAGAGGAGAGAGAGATGAGAAGGAGAGAGAGAAGGAGAGAGAGAGAGAGAGGAGAGGAGAGAGGAGATTCTTTTAATGTTGTAGTGAATCTCTCAGACTATCGTAGGGTGTTTTGAGAGAGAGAGAGAGAGAGAGAGATTCTTTTAATTGTTGTAGTGATCTCTTAGACTTCGTAGGGTGTTTTTGAATCCGAGTAGGAAATTAGATGGCCTAATTAGGAAGAAATGTTATTTGAATAGAAAACTGATTTTTTATTGTATATCTTCTAATTAAGAGTCTTTAAATTCAGCCCACTTAAATTTTCAGTTTTCTTGTAGATACAGTCGTGGTGTCTGACATGGCCAACCTTTTACTTTACTGACTTGGTCATGTTGAGCTTTGATTTCTATTTTTCAGCTCCAACCTTCTTTGATGCAAATTTTGGCTTTTTTCCTATTAAAAACCCTTCAAATCAAGCATATCAAGAATCAAAGAAACTTAATTAAAAACATAAATAAATCTAAACAAAAATTAATAATTAAAAACACAAAATCCTAATAAAAAATCTTAAAATAATAGAAAAATAACACATATCAAAATTCTCCAAGCTTAAATTATTGCTTGTCCTCAAGCAATAAAACAAAAACTAAAACAAAAACAAAACCTAAATAAACTAACAAAACTAGCTTAATATGGTTGGGAACAATTATTCACAGTCTCAAAAATATAAAAAATTTCTTAACATGAGAATAAACTAAGAGTTTCCTAAACTAGTTATTTTCTTGCAAAAATTTAATTATCAACAAAACACATTCCCTAATTTAAACATGAGTTAGTAAGATATTTAACACCAATAATTAAATAAAGTATGACAAGTAGAATATGAATTTTCACAAAATTTATTAACCTTTAAATAAGATGATGATGAATATAATTTCAACATTCCCATGGGCAAATTTATTCATCCATTTTCCACAATTTAAATGTAATACAATTAAAAAGATCAAAGGTCTTTTATTTAGTTTGTAATGGGATTTTAGGGGTATAAATTTAGTTTAACAAATAAAAATGATAAAGGTAAACCAAAAGCATAAAAAATACATAATATCAAGATTTTCATTACATCAAAATATATTTTTTTCTTTTTTAATAAGGAGACATTTCTTTGGAGTACTTTATTAGCAAAACATTAGAGGTGTTTTCAGCAAGGACTCTTCTTAATATTAATACTTCGATAATAACTTCCTAGCTATAATTTTCCAAACTTGAATTTTGATTACTTTTTATTCCATGGGGTGATCTTTTTTTTTTCTCTATCTGCAAGCATTAATGAATTAACTCTACTTTTTTTTTTTTAATGTTTTGATGTAGTTAAATCTCATAATTATACATTTTTGAACTTAGGGTAAGGAATTGAATTTAGTTTAATGGCTAGGTTAAATGAAGGTAAACAAGAAAAATTTGATATAGGCTTCAATGGGTTCCAAAGGCCATACTTTAACTTACCATGACCTAGGATAAATATGAGGTTCAATAAAAAATGCCTAAATTATCTCTTCCTAAATTTAAGTTTTTAAAATTTTGCTTCAAAGGAAGTTCTAATTTGTTCTAAAAATGTCAAGGTTAAATAAATTTTGATTAAAACATACGTATATATCATAACAATTTTAAAAATTGGTGTTTATGACCTTAAAAATAAATGCTTAAACTAAAGAATCATATTAATTCAGGAAATAAAATTAAAGCTTAAGAACAACTGGCTTCGAAAAAAGGCTCAATTTATTACTAGTTAACAAATTTTGAAAATTTTCAAGGTTGCTTATAATTATTCCAACCATATTAACCTAATAAAAATAAAAAATTAAAATTTTAACAAAAACTTTCCTTCTCCCAACTTAATCTAGCACATTGTCCCCAATGTGTGTAAAAATAAGACTAATTCCCTAAACGTATCATATATTATTAACAAGGTGTAAAAAATAAAAATAGAGTTGAAAACAACTTACCACTATTGTATTGAGAAATACGATAAAATTTAAGGAAACTAAGAGCACAATTCCAATGCCTAAATTTTGAAAGTGAGAAAGGACTAAATACCACAAAAATAAGAAGATATTAAAAAAAAAAAATTGTTGGAACATAAAGAAAATAACATAGTTTTGCGAAAATACATAAAAAAAAATGATAGTAAAAAACAATACAAAAATAAAAAAATAATAATAATGGTAAAAAAAAGTACTTCACTTAAAAGGAAAAGAAAGAGAAGAAAAATAAATAAAAACAAAGAATGCATGTGGCGTTAATAATGGAGAATAAAGAATGGATGTGACTTTCACGCACAACATGAAACGGGTAGAAAAGATAAATAACTAAGTAAATAAATAATAAAAGAAATAAAATATGACACAACGAGTGCAAAGAAGCAACTGGTTTTTGCACGATTGTGCTTCAAGGCACGGTCTGACCATGTACAACACTGACTTATATACTGGATACCTTCATTCTGACACGGTCGTGTTACGTAGCCATGTACTTTATTGTAAAATCAAACTTTTCTCTCTAGACCGACAAAACTGATTAAGTTTGGGTTTTAAAAAGCTAATGAAAAATTTAAAATTTTCTAAGTTAACATTATAGGCTAAAGAGAAAAAATTAAAAACTAAAAAGTAAAGAAATATGGATTGCCTCCCGTTAGCATTTTTTTAAAGTCTTTAAACTCGACTTTTGGAGAAGTATTCGTCAAATAATGGCTTTCGCCTATAGTATGTATCATGTAACATCATATACTGGTCTTGGTAGAAAACGCTCTCAAGATTGGCTAATTTAGAAAAAATTTTGCTCATCTTATCAACAACACTTGGCTTCGAATGATGAATTTGAGAAAAGAATTGTATTAGATTATAGAGAACACAATTTATTGGTGGTGGTAATAATGGAAAGAAAGGATTTTCCGGTGGTGTATATATTAAAATCACTGATGAGCTCAAATCAATAATTTCAATTATTTTCTCATCCACCGATATTATTTTCTGTTTGTATTCGTTTAAAATCTCTCCCAATATCCCTTCCAATTGTACCTCACTTTCTTTATTGTCATTAATAGTTGCGTCTGAAAACAAGAAAGTGAGATTTAATCTGTTTTCAAAGGAGTTGTATTCTTTACATGCAGGCTTTATTTCTTCTAAAGGTGCAACTTTCCATGGAGTTTCCTCATAATCTACCTTGCATTTCTCATCTTGATATTTATTAGCCATTAGGTTTGCAAATTGCTCTCGTTGTACCTCCAAATTTTTCATTGCCTCTTGTTAGATCTTAAAACTCCTGTGAGTTTCATTCATAAATTCCATGTGACATTTATTGAGGGCATCAATCAAATCGTCTAAATTCTTCTACTTCTCTTCTTCATACTCAAAATTTGGAGAGTATTGGTGCTTCTAATCCCGTAGAGAAGGATCTCAATGCCAACAGTATTCGAAATCCACCATATCAATTTAACATGTGAAGTACATCTTCATAGCTATTTTCTGGAAGGTGAATACCGATTGCGGAAAGTCCACTATCTACCCAACTTTTTGTTTCTTCATCTAATCCAAAGTAGAATATGTAAGTGAGACATTTATTTGTAAAATTATGATAAGAAAATCTCTCCGACAATTCGTTAAATCTTGCCTAGGCGGCATAAAATGGCTCTGAATATTGTTGACTAAAACTTGCAACTACTTGTCGATGAAACATCTCAAAATATTTACAAGAAAATAACAAAAGTAAAATTAATAAAATAAAGAAAAACTACAAAATAATATAAATAAATATTTCAATTAATAAATAAAAAATATCTAAATTAATAATAGGTTAATTGGTATTGATATTGGTAATGCCAATCTCCAGCAACGACACTAAAAAACTTGACAGCGCAAATTCACAAGTGCACGAAATCACAAACAAGTAATAAAGAATGAGTAGAGTATCGTTTCCACGAGAATTCTGTACCAAGTACCAAAATTATATTAACCTACTATTAACTAAACAACAATAAGAAGAATAATTGTAGAAATAAAATAAAGCAACGAATAAGAAATCAAGTAGGATAATTTAATGAAAAGAAATCTAAGATAAAAAACTACTAGAGATTTTGAATTTACTTAATTCTATCCAATTTATTTTATTAGTTTGATAATTAATTTTAATTGTTCAAGTAGGGAAAATAACCCTAAAATCGCTAATAAGCTCTCCCGATGTATTATTAGCTATTTTAACCCGATCTAATTACTCATCTTCCAATAGTGTAGTCAAACATGAATTAAATTATTAAGTTTTATGGTTTGTTTATGAATTCATAACCTAAAGTCGTTAACTTATGAAACCCCCAATAAGTCAAATCATATAGCTTCCACATCAATCATAACCTAAAGTCGTAAACTTATGGAAAACCCCCAATAAGTTCAAATCATATAGCTTCCACATTCAAATTATTATTTCTATTGTAATTTATGGCATATATAAGAATATTATTTTCTTGCAACATTTGTACTTGCCAATCGAGTTAAATTATTTGCATTAATTTGCTTTAAATAATTTTTCATTTGTATGTTTTGATAACAAGTTACTCCTCCGTCCATAATTTATCATGCTTTTTTTTTTTTTTTTTTTCTGGCGATTCCCAAATGTTTTTTTTTTTTTTTTTTTTTTCTGCATTCCCAAATTGTTGTCATGTTTTTCTTTTTAAAATTGAATATGCTTATTTAATATTGACCTTTAATCTTTCAACAAAATTCTATTTAATAAAATATTTGGCTAATTTGAAGAATAATTTAATATGCATCATTTAATTTTAATTGGTACTAACATAAGATTATATTAGAAAAAAAATGAACCCTTTGTTTGGATGAGAGTAATTCTTTTGAAGGAAGAAAAACATCTATAGAAAATATATAGGGAAAAGTATTTTCCCTTGTTTGGAAAAGAAGAAGAAAATATTGGACGAAATAATATTTCACTTATTTTCCATCCGGATCCACATGTGTTCAATCTCTCCAATTTAAATAAAAATAATGGTGGAAAATGAAAATTTCACTCATTTTTATTAAATTCTGATAGTTGAATCAAAAGCAGACAACAAATATGAATTCTCTGCTCTTAATTTCATTGACAATTTTTGCTTTAGTTATTATGAGCTCAGATGCTACTGCCACTACCGCCATGGCATCACCTATGTATATTCATTGAACATTATTTGAAGTTTTTGTATTTTTAAGGTATATTCCAAATTTAAAGACATGATGTCTTTCAAAAATTTTAGGGATACAATCTTAAAAAATTCAGGGGCAATTTAATGCATTAGCCCAAACATAGTGATGGATAAGTTTAATGTTATATGGATTGTTGATTTTGGAGGTGATGATGCTCGATGATTCTAAGTTGAGTGGTGGTTGTTCATTTCTGTCCAGCCAAATAATATATATATATATATATATGAGACAAACAGTCAACCGCTAGTCTAATTAATTTCAATGAATTAATTACTTTTTACACAATGAGTATAATATTGAATAGGTGAAAGAGAAATGAATTACTATTTATTGGGATTGATTTGCCTAGACCTGGTTCATAACTCACCGATAGCCATATCAATAAAAATCGTGATTTTTGTTAAAACGATGATATTTTTTATCATACACTAGAAAAAATAGATAAAATAGGAACATTTTTTAAAAAAATCTTATTTTCATTATTTGATTCATAGGTGAAATTATGGACTCAGTTTAGGCAAATATTTTTCCCTATTATTGGTGGTCACTTACAATATAGAATTTTCTTATTCAGAGCAAGTTGTTAGCTGCTGCTAGGACCACTACAAAGTCTTGTGTGTCCTTTTTTCTTTCTGATCATAATCTCTCTTTAACAATTTAGTCTAAGAGCCATACACATGAAGTAAACACACACACACACACACACACACACACACACACACACACCACACACACACACTATATATATATATATATATATATATTATATATATATATATATATATATATTTCAATTCAAGAAATATATTCAATTCAAGAATTCAATTCAAAATATGAAAATGATTTACATGGACCCTTTACAAACATATACATATTATTGGTGCCTCACATATCAAAATCTGGCTTAGCTGTGAGTATATCTAATATTTTTCAATGTCTTTTCCTGTCGGTTAAGTTAGCACTATCAAAACGGGTTGTCCGACCAGCACGCATAGACTCGATTCCAAAACAGGCTGAGCCAAAAAAACTCGTTAAAAAATGCACCTGTAATATTTAAGCTCGGCTAGCCCGAGGATTTACCCGGACATGTCTATTTCAAAAAAAAAAAAAAGCTTTTTCACTACTTTAAAAATAAAACATTGTCTCTCTATAGGATTTTGACGTGAACCTTTTTTTTCTTAAGATATAGTTACATGAGATAATTATATACAAATACACACACGCACATATATATATATATATATAAAGAAAGAAAAAAAGAAGAAGGAAAACAAAAATTCTACTTTTCTTTTCACACACAATCTGCCTTTTTTTTATTAAAGAGGCCCCATGCCCCGGCCCGCACGAGCTTTGATAAAAAACAGATTGGATAAAAATTACGGGGGTGTCCGGGCTGTCCATGAGTTTAGGCCGGTTTTGACAGTACTAGGTTAAGTTGTCATACATATGAGTCAATTTTTTTATATCCATTTATAATTTGAATAAAATGCTTAAGGTAAGATGATTAGCAAGTGACTGTTTGTCTTAACGACTTTAAAAGCTTAACTTCATGTTTACACGTCTCCTGTGTTAATCATATTACTAGAGAATGAAGAAATTGTTTGGGTGGAAGAAATTCTATCAAACATTGATTTGGTAAGTTTGGCTTTGAAATAGAAAAGGCTTGTATGTGTTCGGAATTGAAATTTGCTTGATTAAAAATTGAAACAACAATATTGACAATTTTTTGATTGACAAGAAAATATGGACAATTCTTGGAAATGTAAAGATGATGATTTGAGAAATTGAAATTGATTTTTTGTTTGCAACTTGAGTTTGATTTGCTTTATCTATTTTTGTTGTAGATTTTATTATTGATCGTTTCCATTTATGCTTCTTACTTTTGTAGGTGCTCCAAACGGTCGTGGGCTCACTTAGACTCCATATGCTCTTTTATTTATTTATTATTATTCATTAGAAAGCTAATAGTCTCTAATAACGCGTGAGTTACATAATATGGACGATCCTCTCTTTGACTCGCTACAAACTCTTATATTAAGATGACTTGAATCCGAAGCTTCTTACTCCTTACATAACGAGAAGATCAACCAGACCCTTGCCTCCATATTGTAAAAGTCCAGCCCTAGTGTGATATTGTCCGTTTTGGGTGCCAAACCTGGCCTGAACCCTCACGGTTTTGTTTCTGAGCCAGGGAAACCTCCGCTCTGCCAGCCCAAAACGCGTCACACTAGTTCAAGGTTGCCACCCTTTATGTATAGGACTTCCACCTTGTGCGTAGCCGATGCCTTTATGTATAGGACTTCCACCTTGCGTAGCCGATGTGTGGATTCGCCTTAAGTGTTTGTGCCCCAAAAACCTGGGATGTCACATAACACCACCCCTTAGGACTCAGCGTCCTCGCTGAGGTTTGCCCCACCACTGGCCAGAGGGGAACAACGGCCTTGGCTCTGATTACCAAATTGTAACAGCCCAGCCCTAGTGTGATATTGTCCGCTTTGGGTGCCAAACCTTTTGGCCGAACCCTTCACAGTTTTGTTTCTGGCCAGGGAAACCTCCGCTCTGCCAGCCCAAAACGCGTCAACACTAAGTTCAAGGTTGCCACCCTTATGTATGGACTCCACCTTGTGCGTAGCCGAGTTGCCACCCTTTATGTATAGGACTTCCACCTTGTGCGTAGCCGATGTGGGATTCGCCTAAGGTGTTGTGCCCCAAACCTGGGATGTCACACATATGCTATTTAATACTCCTCCCAAAATAGAAGTTGTTTTTTAGTGTTTATTTTGTCTCAAAATATAAGTCATTTTGAGTATTTTAAGCAGTAATAAATGATGATTTTTCAATATTATTCTTATTTACATTAAATACAATAACTACTTTTACAAATAACTCTTAATTTGAGATAGAGGATAAATTGTTCAAATTACTCTTAATTTTGTTATAACTTAGAAGAATTAATTGCTTTCTTAATCTCTGTGAAAAATCTTAAAACGACTTATATTTTAAAATAAAGGGAGTAATCTATTTCTGGCCAAGGAGTGCTCCGCCATGTCCTATTTTCTCTCCACTTCTTATATTTATGCTTATCAAAATAACTTCCCTTGAAATTATCTAATAAGACATGTGTTTTATAATTTGACAGGCTTTACATAAATTACAATCATTTATCACATAGAACTAGGCTTAATTTAATTAATTTAAGCCGAATTCTAAAAGTTCATAAAAAAAGGTGAACAATTTATTAAAAATAGAATGGCTGAATACATAAATTCTCTTTATATTTTTGATGAAAAAGTTTTATCACTTTTAATTTTTATTTTGATCTATTAAATGCATCAATTTATAAAATTGCACCTATTAAATACTTCAATTTGATCCATTAAATGTTTACAATTGTAAAATTAGATTAATTACACACTTATTAAATAATTAAAAAATATAAAACTTATTATTTTAAAAAGTTATTTTAATCACATAACAAATCAATATTTTATATATAAAAATTAAAAATCTTAAAAATTCTTATCGCCGGAGAGGAAGAATGTGCACTGTGAGCGGGATAGGTCTTCCATAAAGTCTTACAAAAATTTCATAGATAAATCTATGTATTTTATTAAAATAAAATAAACTAAATTAATTCATATAGAAATAATTACAAGCAAAACTATGAGTTCTAACACTAAGTTTTCCTGCGAGTAATAAACAAAAAAGGCAAAATGGTGAAAGAATAATTTGTAGCTTTACGCTTCCACAATAGTCCAATATAGGATTGATGGCATGCTAATAATTGAGCAACAATTTGTTGACTTTGTAATCATATGTGAGACATAAGCCTTTTAATAACATTCACCTTTACACTTCTTTAATATAATGGTCCAATATTTTATGATTTGGACATTTTAGTTTAAAAAAAGAAAAAAACGAGGACTTGATAACAGGTGTCATTGATTTGAAATCAAAATCTAATCAAATTGAATTCACGTCTCGGTTTTTCTAAATGACAAGATGGAACTCTTACTTAGCGGTGTTCGATAGCAGCTTTTTATATAATTTTTAATTTTTTAATTGACGCTATTATTTATAGTGTTCGATAATATAGAATTTGAATTAACTTTTAGAAATTAAGATAACGTTTTGTGAAAAGTTAATTTATATAACATTTAGCTTTTAGCGTTTCATAAACAGCTATTCGAATAGCTAACAGTTAAACACAAATAGCTAACAGCTAATTTTGCCGAAATTTTATGCTACTTTTGGAAAGTATAATCAAATTTTTAGTTCTCTAATATAGTATTATTTAAAATGATTTATTATTAATAATTTTTCATTTTTTTTTGGTAAAACTATCAAATATACAAAGTTCATTATTTCGATTAATCTGTATTCGCGTTGAGTAGGTTCAGTAAGAGGCAAATCACTTCTTACTGAGTTTTATTTTTTATTTTTATTAAAAAAGTGACATATAATATTAGTAGAGGCACGGGCGGAGCTCCCTTGGGATCTAAGGAGGTCGAGGCCTCCTCCAAATATTTTTTAAAATTTTTTTATGAAAATAATATTTTAATCTTTCAAAATATAGAAAAATTAGGTTTGGTTCTCTCTAAAAATTTCAAAAAAATTTCATTTGATTCCCCAAAATAATTATCCTAACTCTGCCCCCTAAATAGAGGAATATATTGAGAAAAAAATATAAAAAGTTTATTGTTCAAAAATATTAAATCTTTTTTCTAATTTATGTGAAAATAACAATAAGTTAATTTTTATGAAATGGAGGGATTGTAGTAAAAATATAAATTTTAGGAGAAACAGTAGTCTACATCAGCCTCAATGTTACCTAGAGCTGATACCTGCTGCCATTGGAAGCTTAGCTTCATGTTCACACATCTCTTATGGGTGAAGGAAATTCCATCAAACGTTGATTTGGTAAGTTTGGCTTTTGGGTCTCCTTAACTAGTCTTATCCACAAAAATACGTCCATTAGATATCAACCCTCACCCATAAATATTTATTGAAATATCAACTAACTTTTCCTTGTTACCCTTTTCTTCTTTCATTTAATATAAGGAGAATTACTATTTAATCCATGAGATTTATCAAAAAATATCTTATTCACTCATATTATTTAAGATCTGTTCGACAAAATTAGCTGTTTTAGTGGCGTTTTAATTGTTAATTATTTTAGTAGCTTTTCATGAAACGCTAACAGCTAAACGTTACATGAGTTAACTTTTCACAAAATACTACCACGGGTTCTAAAAGATACTCCAAACGCTATATTACCGAACAACTTTTTAAGTCGCATTTAACATTTTGACTAATCAAAATGTTTAGAAGCTACTTAAAAAGCTGTTGTAGAACACAATCTTAATAAATTTATTGATTTATTCTTAAATGTTTTAGTGTCATTAAATTATTTAGTCCTTCCACCCGAAAAAGCATGCTTTAATAGATAAGTACTAAAAAAAATAGTAAATGTATTATAGACAGAATAATAATGTTATATTAAATATGAAAGACCAAATATTACAATATATTTAAGAGCAAAAATGATATTTTTTTTATGAAAAGACTAAATAAGTAATTTTACTAGATAGGTGGGATGAGTTATAATTTCAATCAAATTTAAAGGACTAAATAATAAATCAACCTTTAGCGTGTTATCCAACAAAAAGACAAATGGAATTTCATACAATCACGAAGTGCAAGCGTGAAACTTCCTCTCTGTTTCTCTCTGTCCTTTTTTTTTTTTTTTCATTCATACAATCACGAAGTGCAGCCGTGAAACCTTCCTCTCTGTTTTCTCTCTGTCCTTTTTTTTTTTTTTTTTCAAAAATTTTTTGAATTTATATATATTTTGGTTTATTAACTAGAAAAATAAATGTTTCTCTCTTTCCTTTTTTTTTTTTTTTCAATTTTTTTGAATTTATATATATTTTGGTTTATTAACTAGAAATAAATAGGGGATTTTGATAAAAATAGTGCTATTGTAAAAACTATTTGTAAGTGAGTGCAAAATTGAAATTAATTTTAAATCTAATATTTGTGAATCATGTAGAGAGAATGTTGTATTAAAATCACCAACTCAAATGGTTTCATATAATATAAAAAATAATTCGTACCGGCCAGTCAACAAAAAGTGATTCGTGATTAGACAATAATTTTTATTTTGTATTGAAACCACCAAATCAATTGGTGATTTCACTAAAAAAAATTATAATTAGGAAATGAGTTTTTCATTAAGACAAACAATGCATTTGATGGTTTTAATGCAAATATGGATGTAACCATTGGTGAGCAAAAAATGCATAAGAAAATAATATTTTGTTAAAAATCCATCAGGTTAATTAACGATTTTAATAAAAAATATTTATTTACTCAAAATATTTTTTACCAAAACACACATCATGGTGAAATATTTATGCACCAAATGGATTGGAGATCTCTTTGATTATTAATACGAACATTTTGAAATTAATTATTATACACTTTCAAATAATTTTAGAATTATATAGATGAAATTAATTTTTTTCCTCAATTAGGTAATGATTTAATTTTATTATATTTATATTTCATATTAAACGTATAACAAGTCGAAACATTTTTAACTAACTAAATTGATAGTTATAAATAATTTAATAATTTTAAGAATTGGTTAAACTAATTAAGGAAGGAGCAAATTTATTTCTAATTCAATGATCATAATTTTAAAAGATAAGAATTGTCTTTCTTTATAATAAATTTCTAAATGTTATGATAAAAAAAATTAAAATCTTCTATTATAAAATAAT
This sequence comes from Jatropha curcas, assembly GCF_014843425.1. Next base: position 255,038 of record NW_023591071.1, on the reverse strand, counting down.
CTAAATTATTTCTTAATACAATATCAATTGCTCATTTAAAAATTAAATAATCATGTTTGTGTTTGCTCAAGGTTCAATTTACCCTAAGAATTTGATGATTAAACAAATCAAATAAATTTAATATTCTTGTATGTACTAAAGTTATTTTATACAGAATTTTAATGTTAAAGTTATTGAAGAAATCAAGCTCCTACAATCCAAGATATTTTATTGAAGACCATGAAGATTATTGAAGATCTTTTAGTGGTTAGTACTTTATTAAGTTTTAGGAAATACTTCAGGATAGAGAAAAAATTCCATTATAAGCACAAAATATCTTTTATCTCTCTTAAAATCATTTTTGAGATATTCTCAATAAATGTCTTAAAAGAAAAAGCTCAAATCTTTTTCTTCTATGTTTACCCAAATGGAAAAGATTTTGGAAAAATATTTTTGGTAACTATTAAATGAGTTTCTGTACAAGTTACCCATGCATTGACCCTTCATTTTAAAATATCAAAAATATTCATTGCTCATTAAAGCTCAATCCCAATATCTTTTATAACTGGATTATCATTCCTCTTATAAAAAAGTTTTCTTCTTTTAAAAATTATGTTGGCAAGAGTAAGAGTCCATTGTTCAAAGTTTAAAATATTTCAAAGCTCTATCTTCAACCTCCCTTTAATTCTTTTCATCTATTTTCCTTCAAAAGATAGTTTTTTCAAGAGAAAAGAAATCTGGTAACAACTCTTTTTGAAGAACAGTTTTGGACTTTTTTCTGTTTTCAAAATCTATTTTCTGTTCTTCCTGTGCTTATAATTGCATTTCTCTCTGTCTATATAGATGGTTGTAATCTAATGTAGACTAGAGGTTTTTAAACAAAAAACATTGTGTAATAGCTTAAGTAAAAAGCTATGGTGTAAAAGGTTCTTAAGTGACTTTCTCCTTGTGAAATGTCTTAATCTGAGTTTTCTATTCTCTGCAAAACAGAAAGGGTAGAGATTGACTAGAACATTCAAAAATCTAGTGGAGCAAATGTTAGATCTAGGTGTTAATCTATTTTGTTATGAAGTTTGTTTGTCTCTTAACCTTGAAAAAAGATAATTTAGTAGATGATCTCAAGATGAGTCTTGGGGAGCTAACTCGAACCACTATAAATATCTGTGTTTATCTTCTTTTATTTTCCAAAGTGTTGCTTGATTATATTTTGCATACACTTATATTAATCATTTCAGAAAATGCAAAATTGTTAATTAGTTTCTGTTTCTAAATGTGTATAAGCTTTATCTTTATAAAACCTTAGAACTCTAGATTTCTGTATTGTGATTTTATCAAGTTCTAATCTGTCCTTTTATATTTAGTAGAAATCATAATCTGAGTTTTAGTCAGTTTTCTAATCTTGCATAAGCTTTGCGAAGTAGTTTTAAAACGTAATAACTATTTTTGACAGAGTCTTTCTAATCTTACAAAAGCTTTATGAGGAAGTTCTGAACTTGATAACTAACTCTGACAAGTGTTTTTTATTTTTGCTGCTACAAAATTTTGATCTTGTGTTTTAAAAGATAATTTTTTAGAAAATCCAATTCATCCCCCTCTTGGGTTGTGCCATATAAAATGGGATCCACAATTTGGTATCAGAGCTCGTTTCTTAGCTTACCAAAGCTTCACAGCTTAAGAGAAAAGATCTCATGGTAGCCCCACTTCTCACATCTTTAGAAGATCAATTTATTTCTAGAACACCTATGTTCAATGGTTCTAATTAATCTTACTGGAAAAGCAGAATGGAAAGCTTTATAAAATTAGTTGTTCAATGGTTCTAATTACTCTTACTAGAAAACCAGAATGGAAAATTTCATAAAATTAGTTGACATAAACTGCTGGAGGAACATCATTACTAGTCCTCATATTCCTATGAAAACTATAGAAAATGAGAGAGTTAGAAAAACAGAAGGAGAATATACTGATGCTGATTGGCATAATGTTTCTATGAATGCAAAAGCTATTAATATTCTTCACTGTGCATTAGATCCAACATAATACCAAAAAGTGTCTAGTGTAAGTCCGCAACGAAGTCTGGGAAAAACTTAGAGTTACCTATGAGGGTACTGATTAGTGAAGGAATCCAGAATTAATATCCTTTGGAGAGAATATGAAATGTTTAGTATGAAGAAGGAGAGACTATAGATGAATTAAATTCTAAATTCACTAATATAGTCAATCCTTTGAGAACTCTCTTAGAAGATGAGCTTGTTAAGAAAATCCTTAGAATTCTACCAAAAAAATGGGATTCTATAGGAATTGTCATGAACTACAAGGAGACTCCTGTAACCTATGATTATTTGATGGGAGTTCTTGTCTTAGAAGAGATGAAATCTTCTTTGACTGTAGAAGATAAGAAAAATAAAGGACTGGCTTTGAAAGTAGTTTCTAGTGAAGAAAGTTCTTCTGATCTTGACAGCGATGACCTATCTCTTGTTGCTTGAAAGTTCAAAAAGTTTTATAAGAAAGGTGGAAGGCCACAGAAAAAGTTTAACAAAAAGAACTTTTCACCTAAAAATAGTAACTTGCCTAAGAAAGAACCCTTTTAAAGTGGTTTGTTATGAGTGCAACAAACCCAGTTATATCAAGCCAAACTGCGCTAAGCTAAAAAAGAAATCAAAGAAAGAAAAGCCGAAGCAGGCATTTGTAGCTGCTTGGAGAGATTCAGACAGTTCTAATTTCGAACGTCAAAGTGACCAGGAGGAAGTTGCAAATATATGTTTGAAGACCATTACCAATTCTGACTCTGAAGGAATCAACACTCTGACTTCAACATAGAAAGCTGAAAGTAGAAAAGCAGATGCAGCAGGCCAAAAACAAAATGAAAGCAATGTAAGTATCTCTAAACTTGAATCTGAAAGTGATCTTCTAGATATTTATAATAAATGCACTAAATTTAAAAAGCTTGCTAAAAAGCATAAAGTTCTAAAGAAGGATTAGAGAAAGTTGAAAATTAAATGTAATCATTTGAAAGATGCTTTTATCAAGAAGTTACATGCAAAGATCTTGTTATAGAGATCAAAGATCTTAAAGATTGCAATGAGAAATTTAGCAAAGTTGAAATATAAAGTTGTAATCAGATCTTGAAAGAAATTATGCTTTTTTTATCAAGGAGTATCATTTTACAATGCATAAGATCTTGTTAATATTGAGGATCAATTAGTATTTTGTGAACGCATTTTGAGCTATGTAGAAAATTTTTCGTGAAATTCTGTAAACTCCACTTTTAACAAGAAAAATTGCAATAAAATCTTGGAATCTTGCTTTAAATTACGCGAAGTCTCTTAAAATCTGAGATTTAGAATTTTAAAGTCAATTTTTTTAGAGATACTATTTTACAGAAGTTACAATAAGAACCAAAGTATGTAAAGCTTATCAAGAAGTTACATGCAAAGATCTTGTTATAGAGATCAAAGATCTTAAAGATTGCAATGAGAAATTTTCTGAAAATCTGAAACACTTCGAAGAAAAATGCAAAAATCTGAATTCTAAATACGAGTCTTTAAAATCTGAGATTAGAATTTTAAAGTCAATTTTAGAATCATTTACAGAAGAAAAGACAAGTTCTAGCTATGATAGCACTTCAAGTTAGAATCAGTTTTTTGTTAAGAAAAATGCCATTTCTAATGTTATGACTTTAGAACATCAGAAACACTTTGAAAAATCTAGCAGTCTTGACAAAAAGAAAAATCATAGCAAAAAAAATGAAAAAGGATCTATACCTGCTACCACTAACCCTTTAGGACCCAATACATATTGTGTACCTAAATCTGCATAATATTTTCAGGTGTGCCTCAGGAGTGAGCTAAAACAAAAATGTGGTACATGGATAGCACCTGCTCTAGGCATATGACTGATGATAGAAAGAAATTTCACCAGATTAGAAAAAAAAGGAGGTACAGTGAACTTTGGTGACAAAGCCAAAGGTAAAATTGTTGGTATTGGGGTTGTAGGTTCTAATCCTTCAATAGAAGATGTATGCTTAATGGAAGGATTGCATTATAACTTATTAAGTGTAAGTCAGATTTGTGATAAAAATAGAAGAGTGACCTTTGAACCCTCTCATTGTGAAGTACAGAACATGCATGATAACAAAACTCTATTTGGAGGAAAAAGATTTGGAAACATTTACCTAGTTGAGCTTTATGATATGCATAACCTAGGCATATGCTTGATTTCTGTTGATAATTCTAATTGGTTATGGCATAGAAGACTTGGATATACAAACACGCACCTTATTTCTAAACGGCCAAAGAAAGATTCAATTCGTAGTTTGCCAAAGTTGAAACTTGAAAAGATCACATTTGTGATGCTTGTCAATTAGGCAAACAAACTAGAATATCTTTCAAATCTAAGGGCATGGTTTCTACTTCTAGATCTTTAGAATTGCTGCACCTTGATTTGTTTGGACCTATAACTCCCTCTAGCCTTAGAGGAAAATCATATACACTTGTTATTGTTGATGATTATTCTAGATTCACCTGGACACTCTTCCTTAAAAATAAGGATGAGTCATATGACCTATTTTTTCATCTTTGCAAAAGGATACAAAATGAGAAAGGACACAACATCTTTGCAATTAGAAGCGACCATGGACGAGAATTTAAAAATAAGAAATTCTATGCTTTTTACAATGAATCAAGAATCTTCCATAACTTCTCAGCACCTAGAACACCCCAGCAAAATGGAGTAGTGGATTGCAAGAATAGAACACTTCAGGAAATGGCCAGAACCATGCTAAGTGATTCTAAGTTACTTATCATTTCCATAACTTTTCTCATGCTACCTAGAACACAAAAACCCATGCTAAAATGGAGTTTAGTTGGATTTAGGCAAAAGAACTAAAGCACCTAGAACACCCCAGCAAAATGGAGTAGTGGATTGCAAGAATAGAACACTTCAGGAAATGGCCAGAACCATGCTAAGTGATTCTAAGTTATCAAAGTACTTCTAGGCAGAAGCTGTTAACACTGCCTCTTATATTCTAAACAAGGCTTTGTTAAGATCTTAACTTAAAAAGACTCCAAGTGAGCTATACAAAGGTAGAAAGACAAGCAATGGATATTTTCACATTTTTGGGTGTAAATGTTTTCTTCTAGATAACAAGAAAAATCACCTTGCTAAATTTGATGTAAAATCTTATGGAGGAATTTTTCTAGGATATTCTAGTAATAGTAAAGCATATAGAATGTTTAATAAGAAAAATCTAGTTGTAGAAGAATCTATCCATGTTGTTTTTTATGAAACTGATTCTACTTCTAGAATTTTAGAAAATGATGATGTTATAGATTTTAATCAAGAAATACAGAATGAACAGTCAGAATAACTAGAACACCCCAAAAAATGAGCAGAATGTTGATAATTAGGTTGAACCAGAAGATGAACATGAAGATCAGAACATAACTGAAAGTCCAAAACCAGAAAGTGAGAATTCTAACTGTGACGATTCCATAAGAATCATCCTCAAGAGGACGTTATTAACAACCGTTCAGAAAGGATGATGATTAGAGCTCAACTTAAAAGATATTTTGGTAATGTTGCTTTCGTTTCTCAATTAGAACCTACAAATTTAGAAGATGCTCAAAATGATGAAAACTAATGATTCAGAAAGGATGCATGAATAGAGCTCAACTTTAAACAGATATTTTGGTATGTTGCTTTTCGTTTCTCAATTTAGAACCTACAAAATTTAGAAGATGCCTCAAAATGATGAAAGTACATGGAATTTGCTATGCAAAAAGAATGAATCCAGAATTGGAGATAAATGAATTTTAAAACTTTGTTTTTCTAGACCTAAAAAGCATTACTCTATTAACTTTTTGAAGCATAACAGGGTAAACAAATTGGTTGGTTTTAGGACCACTCTTAAAAGGCTTTTGATTGAATATGGGTAAGTTGGATTCTTGCTATGCAAGAAGAACTGAACCAGTTTGAGATAAATGAATTTTGAAAACTTGTTTCTAGACCTAAAAACCATTCTATTACTGGAACAAAATGGGTGTTTAGAAATAAGCTTGATGAATATGGTAATATTATGAGAAACAAAGCAAGGTTAGTGGCTCAAGGTTACAACCAAGAAGACAAATATCACAAATATCACAAATAAATTGGGTTATCCGTATTTTGTATATCACAAATATCAACGCTGTACACACAGCCCATCCATCAAGACAATCCAATCTAAAAAGCCCATCCTCCATCATTATAATACCATCTATTATACTCAATTGTAATAACTACATATAAATATATTTCTTATTATCAGTCAATTCAAGTTTATAAGTATTATCAATTAAGGATATTCATTTTTAACTCAATCCATTCTAGAGTTCACACTTAAATGTTTCAAATAGATTAATCATTCAAAACATTAAAATCGACAAGGTACCGAGTAGTTATGCATATAGTAATAACAATATTCTTAAAAATTCCAATTTCACTTTCACGTTTTGATTCATAACGATTATTCTAAATGACTTTTATTCTTAATTTCAGAATTAAGTGTATTCATCTATCAAGGTTCCTTAACAAGAATCATATTCAATTAACTATTTAATCGAAATCAACTTAATCAACTAACAGTTTTAAATTTGGAATTTATACCGAAAATGAGGAACTAGTCTTAGAGTGTACCAATTAAAAATTGGACTATGATTCCATGACCAGCGTGAGGAGAAAGATGATTCTGCTTCTTGAGCCTTCGCTGGAGACTCGTCGGCCAATCACTAGATCTCTACCACCGGTGGCCGAAAAATCAAGCCTGCTCAGAATTTATCAACGATCATACCATTCGACTCAAAATTCATTAAGGAGTTCATTTTCGGCGTTAGTTTGGTGAGGCTGGTCCTCTAATTGGCCGAAACAAGCTCGACAGGAGCTTTAAGCCGCTGTTCATGGCGGTTTTCTCATTTTTCGATAAACCCATCGACTGAGGGAAAATGCTTGCCTAGTCGCAAGGAGCCAATTTGAGCTGATCTTGTCACCCTAGCTCCTTGAGAACGGAGAGAGTCGCCGAAAAATGGTGTTGCAACAGTAACAACCCCTTTAGCTTGCGATTTCTCACCAACGGTGCAATAACAACACTATTTGAGGCCATGTTCTCGATCCTTGTGTCGAATAGGTGGATTTAGAGCATTCATTCGTCAAAAATGGTTGCCGGTGGCCGGAGAACGAAAGAAACGAAGGGGGAGGAGGTTTGGTGATTGGAGAAGGAAAATGAAAAAAAAAAAAGATTTTCTCTCCCCTCCTATTGGCTAGAAAGGCTGATCCGGTCTGATTAGGAGCTCAGTTTGGTTCAAATTGTTTTCTAGAAGATTCCTCTTGATTTTTAATATGGTTTGACTCCGATTTACACTACAAAAAAAACGGCTTTTTGCGACTGACCAATTGGTCGCAAAAAGATAAAAATCGGTCCCTAATCAACAGTAGCGACTGATCACAATCTGTTGCAAAAATGCTCGTCGCAAAATATTTTGCGACCGATGAAGTAATTGATCGCAAATTTGCGACCGATTTAAAAAAAGCGGTCTCAAAATTTGGTCATGTTTTCTTTTGAGTCTCTATCACAAATTGGTCGTAGAAATAGTCTGTCGCAATTATAAAAAATGGTCGCAAATCGGGCTCAAAATTTTGGTCGCAAATCGGTCGCAAAACATAGGTCGCAAATCAGTCGCAAATTTTAAATTTAAAGTTTATAGTTTTGGTTGCAGTTCGGTCACAAATCCATCGTAAAATACAATAAAAAAATTAAATATTATTATAAAACCATAATTTTCTGCACTTGTAAAAATTGGCATATATATATATATATATATATATATCACAAACACAATTCAAAAGTAAAATAAATAAAAAATTAATATATTATATAAACACCATAATTTTTCTGCCAACTTGTAATTGGCATATCATATATCTAATAATATATATAATATATTCTTACTAAAACACAATTCCATAATAACCTAATTATTAAAAATTGTTAATTGTTTAATGGTATGTAATTGTACTGAACAAAAGTTTTCGAAAACGAACTGGAAAGCTAAAAAGGTCCAAAATCAATTCACTACTCAAAAACAAACAATATAAAAATGTAATTGTTAATGTATGTAATGTACTGAACAAAATTTCGAAAAACAACTGGAAAGCTAAAAAGGTCCAAAATCAAATCTACGCGGTTGGTCTTCTACACGATCCAATGTCGAATCGCCGGGAGGAGTGCCTAATGGATGTGCTGTAGTGTCGGTAGGGGTGACCAAGGTATCGTCTACAGCATCGGGATCAGGAGACAGTAGTGGCTGCTGTTGAGATGTTGAAAGATTTTGATATGTAGTAGGCGCAGGATCAAAGGAAGAAGTACCAGCACCGGGCTGACCGGACAGCCGGCGCAGGATCAAAGGAAGAAGTACCAGCACCGGGCTGACCGGACAGCCGCATGACATGCGCTCTAAGCTCTGCAAGCTGTCTCTCCTACTCATCAACACGAGCTCGTAATACAGAAAACTCCTCAGCACTATGCTTGGGCGATGGTCCTGAGGTGGCTGCAGAAGCATGAGATGTTGAGCCGTAGTAAAACTGTGATGCCTGAGACCCGATGTCATATACCTTCCTCTTCTTTCTCGCCCCCTACGGCCTCGAGATAAAGTGCTATCTCATCAATTCTTGACTCAGTTTCAGATTCACCCTGAGAAGAAACAAGACGCTCCTGAGCTGTAGTATTATTCTCCTGAAAATAAAAAATTAATTAATCAATGCAGTTGCAGGCTTTATTATATTGAACTTTGTACATCTTCGCAACGACTAGAGGGTAAATGTAAATATTCTTCATTGTTACTTACATTGATGCTCACTGCACGTCTATCGATAAACGTATTAAGATCGTAGTCCTTCGTGTGAGTGTATGTAAACACCTCAATCGGTGTGGGCTCACGACCAAATTTTTCAGCCTGTAATGAATTTTATGCATGATATATTAATATAGTGTCCTTTCATTAAACATTAGTTTCATATACTGTGACTAGTTGACTCATTAATAATCGAGCTGTCTCTGTAGCAGATATTGATCCGCCTGTGTGTCTTAATAATCGAATGCTTGTCTCTGTAGCAGATATTGATTCCGCCTGTGTGTCGAGACAGGATCCCTCCAAGTATTTTGCCAGCTCTCCCATGAATATTCTTGAGACTACGCAAGCTGCTAGGAGCGCGCTGACAGAAAGTTGAAAAATACTATAGGGTTTCTATTCTTCAATTTCCTATAGGGGTAAGGTCAGCATATCGGTCAATCTCTCTGGCATTAACTTTTCCTCCCATGCCCACTTTTTAGCATAGGGCCGTAATTTTGGCCTTGGGTCCCATACGAATTGGCTTTCTGCAAAAATTGAAATAATTTTCAAATAAAACGAGGTATCTTGATTAATTGTAAACATCTGAATGATGATATACGTTAAACCCAGCATAGCCGAAAACTCTTCCCAATAAACGTCTCTCGCCTCTTGTGGTACGCATCCACCCATGTGGCATCCTTCTTTATAGAGTTTGTAGCTTCGATTAATCCTCATAATTTGGCCCTCGATGCTCGAGAGAATGGATAGCTGAGAAAAAAAAACACAAGTGAAATATAATTAGACGAAAGCATCAAAATCTGAACAAAACCAAGTACAGAGGAAAAAGTGAATAAGTACTTACTCTCCCGCTACCAAACTGAGGCTGGAACGTGGATCTGATGAAGCTACAAAAGAAGTGATAAATGCTATAAATGCAGATAAATAATTGAAATGATAGTAATGACATTTATGATTACCTTGTACAGTAGGTGATTGTGCAGCTGGTGAAGACTGTACTGGTCCAGAAAATGGGATAGAAGAGGAAGGAGCAGAAGGAAGTGATGGCGGCAGTACTGGTCACTGAGTAGAGGATGAAGCCCTAGACGTACCTGAAGAAGAAGGAGGGACAGTCCCTCCTGATCCACGGGTACTGCATCCTAGGCCACGACCTCCACGCAAACCACTGCCGCTCCTGAATCCACGGTAACTGTTGTTCGAGGCCATCGACCTTCCAACTGCAAACCACTGCCGAGGAAGTGCGTTCTTGAATCAATTGAACACTCTGCCTCTTAGCCATTCTTGTTACTTGCATGGATTTAATTCAGAACCTAGATTATATCAGAACCTAGATATGTATGTATACAATTATATGAATTGTAGAACATGTGGTAAATATGAGTAAAGAAAGTTAATAACATTGAAATTCTTCATTAATATATTAGATATACATCTATCAATTTGTAACAGTAAAATTGTTCTAAGTATTAAGTGTCTTCATTATCATCTGCTTCCTCCTCTTCGTCTTCTTCCTCTTCTTTATATTCGTCTTCTGAGGTAACCATGATGATTTGATCTTCTTCCTCTTCATCATCTGATGCTCCTATTTCAACATAAGATCGGCTTTCATCATCCAATCTTTCATCATCCAATCTAACCATTAAATCTTCAACAACTTGCATCGGTTGCGTATCAACCCTAACTTCTTGAAATGGCTTCGATATTGCGAGTGAAGCAGATTGTTTGGTTTCAAGTGCATGAACAACTGATCTAGCCTTGATTTTACACACTGCCATCCAATCGCAACGATCTCGTTTAAATGATGGACATGGGACATAGTACACATGTGCAGCTTGCATTGCCAACACAAAAGGTTCATACTTTGTATATCTTCTTCTTTGATTAGCATCTACCAGATTATACTTAGGATGAAACTTCATGCCAACGTTTAGCGTAGGATCAAACCATTCACATTTGAATAAGATTGTGCACTTCATTAGTAGGCCTGGATATTCTAACTCTAAAACCTCAACCAATTAAACCATTTCCCATAAAAAATTCGGTTTGGACATTGTTCACTTGTAGTTTTGATCCCTTTATGCAAACACCTGCTGTTCATTATCTTTCTGCTTCACCCATAACCCCTCAGTGTGAAACTTGTAAACCATTTACAAAGTAGCTAGAGGTAGGCATTAGCAACCGGTAGAGTTTCCCCTTTTGCTAGATCATAATGAAATCTGTTTACCAATACTCGCTTTCCGAGCTTCGAGCCTATGGGAAATAGTAATGACACGAGTGAGATCTTAAACGAGTGAGATCTAATAATGTACATTCCATGTTGTGTACATTGAAAGTAACTTACATAATATTTGAACCATTCTGCAAATTCGGAGTCCAGTTTCGCATTAACTGCAGTATCAGTCAAATTGGAATTTTGAAGCCGCAAAAGCTTGATATATTCCCTATTTATGAATGAAGAAAATTACCATAAATATGATTTAACTACGTCCCAGACCAGGTTAGACTGACTCACTAATATGTATACTTACTGTACAGATGGTGTAATCTCTTCGCAATTCAACAAAATATAAGTTTGAGCCACTTGTATCTCTGCATCAGTCAATCGTCTTTTTTTTTTTTATTTACTAATCGTACGCCCAGGATAGGTGAAAATTGTTAGATTTCCTTTAAACTCAGATTCTATTCTATCTCCTCCATCATCGTTACGTGTCTCCTCCATCATCGTTACGTGGCACTCTCTGATGCTTGGTGAAAACATGTGGTTCGAAGTAGTGTGAATAGAAGGTGGAAGCTTCTTCCACCAAATATGCATACAAAATTGACCCCTCAACCTTTGCCTTATTGCGCACATTGTTTTTAATTTTCTGCAGGTGTCTCTAATTGTACAAAGCCAATATGTAAATATGAGTTGAAATAAATTATGTAATGATTACAATGGGATGTTAGTGATTGACCTCTCAAATGGATACATCTATCTATATTGTACTGGTCCTGCTACATGACATTCATAGGGCAAATGAACCGGTAGTTGCTCCATAGAATCAAAGAACCCGGGCAGAAAAATTTGCTCCAATTTGCATATTACTACTAGAATTTCTCTCGCTAACTTGTTCATAGCATCGCATCGGATAACAGTCATCGTCAATTCCTTGAAAAAGAGACTCAATTTTGTCATTGCTTCCCAAATTTTCCCTGGCAATAATTTTCGAAATGCCACAGGGATCAATCTCTGCATGAAAACATGACAGTCATGGCTTTTCATGCCAAACAATCTGTACTTCCTCATGTTCACACATCTACCCATATTTGAATAGTATCCATCTGGAAACCTTAATGATCGGACCCATTCGCACAGTAATTGCCTTTGGGGTTTATCTAAACAATAACATGCCTTTGGATACTTACCAGTAAGTACAGATTGCTCGAGTTCTGGTCGACGACAAATTTCCTTCATGTCTGCTCTCGCTTTTGCATTATCCTTGGTTTTATCCTTGGTTTTCCCTTCAATTGTTCTCAATGTTCATGACAGTGTTGAACAGATTTTCAAATGCATTTTTTTCTATATGCATCACATGAAGGTTATGACGGATAAGAAGTGAATTCCAGTATGGCAAATCCAAGAAGATGCTTCGCTTTTTCCACCCGCTATTCCAGCCAATTCTTCCATTTACCTCTTCTGAACCTAAATCTGTAACTTTCATAAGCCCTAGATCTTCAATTTCTTGTAATATTTCATCTCCAGACTTCACAGGCGGAGGCGGTTCAGTAATAGTCGTGTTCTTTCTAAAGTATTGTCGATTTCTCCTCCAAGGGTGAGATTCTAGTAAGAATTTGCGATGACAATCAAACCAACATTGTTTATCTCCATTTTTTAGTGTAAATGCATTGTGGATCCATTGCAAATTGAGGGATAAGCAATTTGCCTACCGTACTCCACCCAAATAACATTCCCGGAATGCTTTGAAAAATCACTGATGGTCCAAAGCAAAGCAAGCTCGCATTTATGAAATTCGGATTGGTCGAAAATATCGAAACGTTTCAACCCCATATTCCTATAAAATAATTAAGGTTCGGCAATCAGAAGGCTTTGTAGAAACACATCAATTTTGTGTTTCGGATTGGTTAGGGCTAGGTACAATAACACACAAAAAACATATATTCATTCTTTCATTATACACATTGATTGGTTGTAGATTAATGGTGTGACAATGATAGGCCATGATTGAATATTGTTTGTCCTGATTGCCCAAATAGGCTGAAACCCATCAGTACAAAGTCCTAAATCTCCACCATTTCTCATATCAGCCAGCAAACACAGATGGAAATTGTCTTATCAAAATGTTTACACGCTCAGAGTTTGACGGATGAGTCATTATACCAATCCTCATATTCATGCCAAAGCATGCCATGTCATGTGTTCAGGCTGTCTTTCGCCTTAGATGCATATAACCTTTGAACGGCGTTAAAAAGAGAGGAAATAATAACATCTTTCTTGAAACAGCCTTCTCTCTTTGTACTCTTACCAGTCCCTTGACCCGCGTTGATATCTTGAAAGATTACAAAACTTGCATTTCTTCTGGAATCGGAGTCAAGGCTCCCAGTCTATCATATAATTTTATTACGACAAACAATCAATCTTCCACGGTAGTCCCAATTCCCGAACTAATTTTTTTTGTTGGTAAAAATTATCAACCATTGAATGGCCTTCAGACAAACAATTTATTTTGCTAACTGCACAAATCATCGTAACACCTTTCTTGAAAAATGGTTTGGCTCCGCTTATTATGTGCAGTAAATCGTGCCACAGTGCCACAACAGATAGAACTGAATGATTCTTGCATCCAGGCCACAGTTCACTGTTAGCTGCACTTAGCATGTCAAACAATTGTTGTGCTGCATAGTGTGATGATTCCTCCATATTATAACAATAACATTCTACTCTACTCGCATCGATTACCAAATCATTGCATTGATTACCATACTGAAATTGATAAGGCTGACTTTCTAAACTTATCGGAATAGAGTGGCCTAACCCACTGGAAACTCGAGGTTCACCATGATGTATCCATTCGTAATAATTTTTCATGGACCCATTTTTGCATAAATGAAGTTTAATTGCTAAGAAAGGCTCTATTTCGACACTTTCTGTGATTACATGGATATCTCAACTTATTACCATCCATACAACTTGGGATTTACCAACTGCAAACTGTATAAATTGTAATGAATTTTTATGCATGATATATTAATATAGTGTTCTTTCATTAAACATCAGTTTCATATACTGTGACTAGTTGACTCACTAATAATCGAGCTATCTCTATAACAGATATTGATCCGCCTGTATGTCAAGAAGGTCCTGCTCCATCACCACCAGTCTCACTGCGCCTGTTTTATGCAAATATCTCCCACTTTCTCTTGAATGCAGGATCCTCCCAAGCCTTTTGGCAGCTCTCCCATATCTCTTGAGACACGCACTGCTGCTTCAATATTAAGGTTATATATAGTTCTATATATATATATAAACCTACTATAATAAAGGTAAGTGTACGATTCCACATATTGAATTTTTTGGAAAAAAATTCGGTAATATGACCTACTATAATAAAGGTAAGTGTTTACAATTCCATCATATTGAATTTCTTGAAAAAAATTCACGGGCAGCACTTCGGCACACACAATCAAATCTCAAATAAAAACACACTTCAATAAACACTTTTTATTATCATTAAACAACCATTCTCAAGGGCAAAAAGGCCACTACTAGACCTCCATCCAAACCGCATTATTATTTAAAAATATATATATATTTAAGAATAATAACAACAAAATAACAAATAAAATGCTTTATTTCATTAATTACAAAAAAAGAGTTAATCTTTAGTTACAAACCTATGTTTATTGTATTTATTTTTAGTTACCACAATTATATTTAATTTACCTTACAAACATATTTTAAATTGATTTAGTTCTTTTTTTAACATTAATTAATAACCATGTAATTTTTTATTTTTCAATTTAATCAACACAAACTAAATTTTAAAATTGACATTAAATAAAATTACATTTGATTAAATTACATTAATTTTTTATTTTTCAATCAATTCAACACAAACTAAAATTTTAAAATTGCATTAAATAAAATTACATTGATTAAATTACATATATAATTTTGCCTAATTCTAATTTTATCATTCTTTTCAATAACACGTGTACAAAATTCAACACCAACTAAATCACAACTACAAATCTGTCGACAACTAAATAACAACTCATTTTTTGTCATGCAACAAAAAAAAAAATGAATTCAATTTAATAAATGAATTCCACGCAATTTTATAGATTTCATTTTGAATTTTATGATTTTATGTTAGATAGAAATGGAAAAATAATTCAATTTTTCTTAAAAATGAAATTTGTGAACTTCAGTATAACTGTACTAGCTAATTAATTCTATCACTTGCCAAGGAATTTTTGTGGTTCAAATTAATTTATACTAAACAATATTACAATAAAAATATGATTATAATATATAGAATGATTATAATAAAAAGATGAATGGGAACCCATAAATAGCAATTCACAAAAAAAAAAATGAAAAAAAAAAAATCAAACGTACCTGAATTGACTAGCGACCGCGAACGACGATGAGAAGTGATCCTCCCGCGACCGGGGTTGCAATGGAGCGGAGATGGACGTATCAGGCGGCTTGGAGTGGCACGGCAAGAGGCTAGGACAGCGTTGCCAACGGAGGAGGAGAAGAGAGGAGGAGAGGAAAGAAAGAAGAAGAAAGAAGAAGGAGGGTGTTGCTGGCGTTTAATGATCTAAAATTTGCGATCGACTGGTCGGTAGCAAATTTCATTAAAATCGGTAGCAATTTTTAACTCTGCGACATCGTTTTACTTCGCATCGAAATTGCGACCATCCTTGTCGGTCGCAAATCGTTCGTAGAATTTGGTCCTTAATTTGAAGTGCGCAATTTTGCTACGGAATAATATATGTTCGCAAATCAGTCACAAAATCGGTCGCAAATCCTTCGTACACTAATCGCAAAATGGAAAACAAACTCACGAGAATTTTCACCGCTACAATTAGCGACTGTTTGTTCATAGGTCGCAAAATTGCGAACAATTTTAGTCGGTCACAAAATGATGATTTTTTTATAATGTTAGATGGGTTCTTGATTTTCACTTTCGGTTCAATTAGAAATTTATGAGTATAATATTATTTGAAATTATTCCTAATTAAATTAAATTCAAAAATTTGTGAAAATGAAAATTCGAGTTGTTTCAATTCTCCCCCTTAAAGAAAATTCGGCCTCGAATTTCGAATAAAGCTATCTCTCGGAACCGGATTTTTCAATTAAGAAATCAAATTATATATAAATTAATGAAATTTGAATAATAAAATATAAATGTGTTTATTTGAGGGAAAAAAAAAACTAAATCTATAAATTGATAAATTTTATGAATAATCAAAAATTTTCAAAATCAATCTTTTTATTAATGATAAAATTTAAACCACTTAATTTATTCTACAAACACCATTCAAAATGAATGAATTTTATTTTCCAACCAAACCATTGAACAGAAATTCCATGAATTTCAAATTCCATTGATCCAAATAATTCTTATATCCTTTTACCCTATCTTATTTTTTTCTCAGATATAGAAATTTGAAATTAATTTTAGGGTTTACTCAATTTTTTTTAAAATTAATAATTGACATGAATCATTAAATAAGAATATGACAGAATGCATAGGTCAGACTAAATTTCCCTCTTCCCAAATGCTAAGAAAGATGGAAAAGGTAATTTTACAGTTGGGAACTGAGATATTAATTTTATGACCATATATGAATAGCAGCAAAAGTGGATACCTAAACTTAAACGAGAAGACTGAATTATAATCTGCTCCAACCATCACCAGAGCAGAATTTAATGCACATAAAGACACAGAAGAGAGAAATGTGTTTATGAAGCCTTCTCAATATATAGAGACAGAGAAGGTTATGAGTTCCTTAATTAATACTGATTTCAAATCTCTCTTCTTTCAAATCTATGAGTTCTTTTTCTGCTAAAGAAGAGACCGACATGGATGAAGATGTGGAGAAGAAGAAGAAGAAGCAAGAAGAACAAAAGAAGCAACAGAAAGTTCCATTGCTAAAGCTTTTTGCATTTGCAGATTTTTATGACTATGTACTGATGGGGTTAGGATCTATTGGTGCTTGCGTTCATGGAGCTTCAGTGCCTGTGTTTTTCATTTTTTTTGGCAAATTGATTAACATTATTGGATTGGCTTATCTCTTTCCCCAACAAGCTTCTCACAGAGTTGCGAAGGTGCCTATATATATATATATATATATATATTATATATTATATATAATACACGCACACATATATTCAATTCAAGAATTATATTCTTTCTGTTCATTAAATTAAAAATTTATATACACGCACACATATATTCAATTCAAGAATTATATTCTTCTGTTCATTAAATTAAAATTATGGATGTTTTTGTTTGCAGTACTCTTTGGATTTTGTATATCTCAGTATTGCTATATTATTTTCATCATGGATAGGTAAGCATAAATTTATTATTATCAATTTCTTTTAATTAATTATTATGAAACATTCAAACTTAACGTCACAACCAACAAAATAAAGACGAAACGAGCTCTAAGACCATATCAGAAGTGTAAACTTAACCTTAAAACCCTGGTGTTTGAGTGTCAAAAACTATAAGATTTTGAAATTTTTGCGAAACCCACGTGAGATTGAGAGATTGAAGAATGTTTTTGAGAAATTATAATTAGGTTGAGATTTTGTTCTTAATTTATTTTAATAAATGATGGAAATGGAAATATATATATATACACAGAAGTGGCTTGTTGGATGCATACCGGAGAACGGCAGGCGGCAAAGATGAGAATGGCGTACTTAAGGTCAATGTTAAATCAAGATATCAGTTTATTTGACACTGAAGCCTCTACAGGAGAAGTCATTTCTGCCATTACTAGTGATATTATTGTGGTTCAAGATGCTATTTCTGAAAAGGTATTTTTTTTTCTCTCTCCTCTTTTAATTATTTAATTTCAAATACAATTTTAATAAATAAAAAATTAATTTTATTTCGAGATTCGTAAATATTCTAGTCTCCATAAATGAAAATGGTTTTCTCCGCTAAATTTTATCATCATTTAGATAATATACTAATAATTCAAATAAAAGTACTGAGTATTTTATAATATATTTTTATTGAGCATTTGTTTTTAAAATTTGTAAATTGAAATTTCTATTAATAATCTAGAACGCGTATTTTTACGATCATTATCTCAAGCCTTTTTCTAGTATTGAAGAGAGGTTTGAACTATTCGGCTCTTACAAGGACCCATCACGTGTCAACGTATCTCCTATTGAAAGCCTACTTTCCCATCACTTGTCACCGCTATTTCCTATCCGAAGCTAGCTTAAGGGCTTGTTTGGTGCGGATATTTAGTATGTCAGTTTTATCCGTCACGTCGCATATTCTGTCCGACCGGTTCTAAATTGGACGGATAAAATTCACTCCGTTTAAGAATACATGAGCTCGATTGAAATAAGATTCCACCTAATTCGTGCTATATTTTTTTTATCAAGTTATGTTTTTAATTTTCTTTTAAAAAATTAAATAAATTCCAATTTAAAACTAATCATCCCCAAATACAGCAAATACGTGTATTTAATTTCATGAATTGCTATAAACATGGAAAAAATAGAACAATTATAATTCTGCACATTCATATTTTGATAATAATCATATTGACCGCCAAAATAAAATGTGAAAATATACAAGGCAGAGGTATGTGTTAGAGAAATAGGGCAATTGCCCCTCTTCTATTTGTTTTATTTAAAAAATTTCCCTCAGTAATACCAAGGTTCAAATGTTGGCAAAAAAAGAAATTTTAACATACATTCAATCATTTTGCCTTCATTTCTACACAATATTCTTTTAATTAATTTTATATTAGCTTGTATCATTCTTTTTAAATTCTATCTTCGTCCCTTAAAATATATAATTATAATTATTTTTAAAATATAAAAATATAGGTTTGACAGTTGTATTCCGTAACGTTCAGAGGATTATAAAAAAAATTGTTGAAAATTGAAGGATTAGGTCTAATAACAATCATAAAAGCATGAGGTAATTCACGTGATAACATGCATAACCATAAATATAGAAAACGACTAACCAAATTGACACATTTCATTCAAAAATAAATAATTAAAGAAATTGATTTTTTAAAAAAAAAAAAAAAGAAGAGAGAAAAAGAATACAGTTGAGAAAACATTTATTAGCCAGTTGGAGTTGTTTGGTGAGTTGTTTGAAGCTTTTATTGATGGACCAGCTTTTACAGATATTTAGGATCCCATTTCCATTCTGTCGCCAATGCTACAAGCTGCAGGCTCTTCATGCTGTAACACCATATTATTATTAGTGCAGTAAACATAAACCCACGAATATTCTATTTCTTATAATTTTGACTTTAATTTTCTAATTTTGGTGGGAAAAAAACATAATTTTGTTTTATTTTTTTTTTGTTAATAAAAACATTAATTTTAAATTTTTTATCTTAATGGTTAACTATATTTCAAGTCATTTTATGCACATGCATCTTAAGTGAATAAGTCTTATCTTTTTTTTTTTTTCTTCCTGATACGTGAAGGCCAAAATGATATCACGAGCTACAAAGCTAGTGGGGGAGCTAAGACAAATATTTTAGGAGAGTCTGAATGAAATTTTTTTAAACTTTTAGAAAGTCAAATGTAATTTTTCTATATTTTCATTAATAACGAGGATTCGGAAGATCACACATTGATCGATCAAAGAAGGATTAAAATATCAATTTCATAAGAAAATAAAAAAAAAATTTTTTTGGGAGGCCATGGCCTCCTTAGTCTTAAAGGAGTTCTGCCCGTGTACACAGTAGAGGATACGCTCTTTTTTGACTAACATTCACCGAATTGGTGATAACTTTTGTAGTGTTGGATTCTTTTTATTCTTTAAATATTAATATTTTGATATTTTATTTTAATATTTTTTATCTTAAATTATCTACATCTCCGAGTCAATTTTTTGCAAATGCAACCTAAGGTGAGCTCAAACATGTAATATTTACTTCTAGGTGTTAATAGCAAAAAACTTTATCAATAAGGTGCTAAGCAAATTCTAGATTTTTTTGATATTTCACATTATTTCTTAATTAATATATTTTTTTTTTCATTAAAATTTTATTAGGAAAGCTTATTGAATTTTTTTTTTACTTTTTTTGAAATATAAATATAGATAAGTAATTAAATAACTAACTCTCATAACAAGTAAGTCTTTTTATTATGGAAACATAATGTTATAAATACATAACAAAATGTTTTTATATCAAAGATTAAAATTTATTTTTATAGATGTGTGCTTGTATGCGATTATCGTAATTAATTTTTCATAAAAAAAAGTAAAAAATGATCATGTTACAATGGTGGTGCAGGTAGGGAACTTCATGCACTATATAAGCCGATTTCTAGCAGGGTTTACGATTGGGTTTGTTAGAGTGTGGCAAATCAGTTTGGTGACATTGTCCATAGTGCCCTTAATTGCTCTTGCTGGTGGTTGCTATGCTTACGTCACCATCGGCCTTATTTCTAGAGTTCGCAAATCTTATGTCAAAGCTGGTGAAATCGCTGAGGAGGTAACCACAGTGTTTTTTTTTTTTTTTAGTTTCGCAAATCTTATGTCAAAGCTGGTGAATCGCTGCAGGAGGTAAACCACATGTTTTTTTTTTTTTTTATCACAATTTTTTTTTTTTTTTTTTATTCTTAATGTTTGTTTTCGTCAACTATTTAATATTTACAGGAGTCGAGCTCTTTGGGAGCTTAAGGCGGATGTGGCCCTGAGATATTTTTTTAAAAAAATTTCTTTTATATTACATTTGAATCCTTTAAATATAAAAAATTATATTTGACTCTCTAAAATTTTAAAAATTTCATTTTACTGCCCAAAATAATTCCTAAGTCCACCCAGACTATTTAGTCCTTCAATTAATTGTTTGAGCTTTGCAGTTAAATTTCTTGTAAAAAAATGAAAATAATTAGGGATAAACATTATATTTCTAAAAACATAAGGTTGGGGTGATATATTTTGGTGCAACAGAGAGATAAAATAGTAATTTTTTCTAAAATTTTCAATAGATTGAAAACTGAGGTTGGCTCAAAATTTAGCAATGTCAAATTGCCTATGGACAAGAACCTATTTGATTTACTGTAATAAAAGTTGATCACTAAGCCTAAAATGTGTTTAACTTTCAGGTGATTGGAAATGTTAGAACAGTACAGGCATTTGCAGGAGAAGAGAGAGCAGTAGCATCATATAGAGATGCTCTTAGGAATACTTACAAATATGGAAAAAAGGCTGGTCTAGCCAAGGGTCTAGGACTAGGGACCTTGCACTGTGTCCTTTTTCTGTCATGGTCATTGCTTGTTTGGTTCACTAGCATTGTTGTTCATAAGAAGATCGCCAATGGTGGTGAGTCTTTCACCACCATGCTCAATGTTGTTATTGCTGGCCTGTAAGTACATTCTCTTCCTCCTTTTCTCATTACCTTCCACATTTCGTGCAAATAGAGTCATTGTACTGTGATTAACATGAATTTTATTTCACATGCTGTTCTTAACGGTAATGGAATTTGTTGCTCTTCAATTGTACAATCTTCTCCTTTGTTATTGGCAAGTAACCATATTGGGAACCCTAAATTTATTCTGTTCATATATACCTAAATTTATTCTGTTCATATATATATATATATATATATATATATATATAGATATATGTGCGTGCGGATGCTCCGTGTGGACTTTTTTTTCTTAGAAATTTCATGAACAGTTTTTTCAAAAACTTTTTTAAAATTTTTGTTTAATTTCTGATCAGAAAAAATTACTGAAGCAACAAGAAAGATAACTTCAGAAACGTGCAAGCTTTTTGAAATTTTAGAACACATATATATATATATATATATATAGATATATGTGCGTGCGCCCGTGTGACTTTTTTTGATTAGAAATTTCATGAACAGTTCAAAAACTTTTAAATTTTTGTTTTAATTTCTGATCAGAAAAATTACTGAAGCCACAAGAAAGATAACTCAGACGTGCAAGCTTTTGAAATTAGAACAAGTCTTTAGTAATGTAAAATATTATTTAAAGAATTTAACCTCAATTTTACCTTTTCTGTGAAGAATCGCTCAATGAGAAAAATAATTAAATAAATTCAAGTATGGGAACTCAATTTAGAGAAATAAAAATTTAGGGATCCAAATGATTAGATGTGATAAATTTAGGGGCTTTGAAATGAGTTTTTCCCTTTTGCTTGTTGCATGAAATTCTCAATGGAAGATGCTGTTGATGTTAAACATTGACTTATTGAGCTAGGAGTGAAGCACTTCACCAATGGGCTGTTTAGCCTAATGGTATCATGCAATTTTAATATCATCTTCGGAATACAATGACCTCTTTCATTTCTATTTGAAAGGATGGATTTCAATTCTGCTAAATTGTAACAAATGAAACCATTAGGTGATGATATATTTCTCGAATATCATGCGATGGTTTTCAGGTCACTTGGACAGGCAGCTCCAGATATTGCTGCATTTGTCCGAGCAATGGCAGCAGCTTACCCCATTTTTGAAATGATAGAAAGGAACACAGTAGCAAAAACCAGCTCAAAAACTGGCCGAGTGCTAGATAAATTGGAGGGCCACATAGAACTCAGGGATGTGTGTTTTAGCTACCCATCTCGTCCTGATGTAATGATCTTTGATAAACTCTGCCTTGATATTCCTTCTGGGAAGATTGTAGCTCTTGTTGGAGGCAGTGGATCTGGAAAGAGCACGGTTATATCTTTGATTGAACGCTTCTATGAGCCTTTATCGGGACAGATACTATTAGATGGAAATGATATCAAGCACCTTGACCTGAAGTGGCTTAGACAGCAAATTGGGCTAGTTAATCAGGAACCTGCTCTTTTTGCCACAAGCATACGGGAGAACATTCTTTATGGAAAAGATAATGCAACCCTTGATGAGATAACAAATGCTGCTAAACTCTCAGAAGCTATTTCTTTTATCAACAATCTCCCTGACAGATTTGAAACTCAGGTACTTTTTTATCATTGCTAGCAATTAAGAGACATAGCTATTATAATGGTCAATTAAGTAATAATTGAACGGACCATCATGTGCTTTTCTGCATGGCATAAAGATAGTGTGTTCTGCTTTAAGTTACTTATTGCGTGCTTGGAGTTCCCAGCCTTTCTTTGTTTCAGGTATTTGGTAATTTAAAGGAGGCTGTAGCAGATATTAATGTGCAAAATACGGGAGTTATCAACCTCAGTTACTTCCCACCGTAGCAAATTCTAGCCATTTGGTTTCTTAGGGTTTCTTAGTAAGCATTTGGTGGTTATAAATGAGGAATATCAGCTCATAATCTTTATAAAAATTGCATTAACCGCTGCCAATAGAAAAATTAGAAAATAGAACAGAACCTGAGGATGGATTTTCTTGTAATAATTGTATATAATGTGTTACTTGCAGGTTGGTGAGAGGGGAATACAACTATCAGGTGGACAAAAGCAAAGGATTGCAATATCACGTGCTATAGTGAAGAATCCATCTATTCTTTTGCTAGATGAGGCTACAAGTGCACTTGATGCTGAGTCTGAGAAGAGTGTGCAAGAGGCACTTGATCGTGCCATGGTGGGAAGAACAACTGTAGTTGTTGCCCACCGCCTTTCTACCATTAGAAATGCAGATGTGATTGCTGTTGTTCAAGAAGGGAATATAGTGGAAATAGGAAGTCATGAGGAGCTCATCTCTAACCCCAATAGTGCATATGGATCACTTATTCATCTACAGGAGACGGCATCTTTGCAGCGCCAGTCTTCTGTTGGTCCTACAATGGGACTTCCACTCAGGTACTTAGTTAACATTCGAGAATGACATTCTGCAATTCTTAATGTTATTGTTTTTAGTAGAGATGAAGAATGTTAGGTGTCAATGGGCATTTGGGTACCAAGTTTTGGAAGCAGTTGCCAAGACACTGCACATTTATTTAGCACTACTATGAACTTTCTTTCTATTCCAAGTAAAAGAAACATCCTATTGTTATCTTTCTTAGTTTAGTATGCAGTAATGTTAAAAGTATTTGAGACACTAAAGAATTTTACAATGCCATTAAAATCGGTGTTTCAAAAAAGAAACTAAAGCCTTTTTCTCATTGTAGCCTGGAAGGAATCTATAAAGGGAACAGCACATATCATTCACATATGCCGACTTCTAAAATTTAAAATACTGAAATATTGCATTCTGACTTTTGATTTCATTTTTAGCATACGGTACTCTCGAGAATTATCCTACAAAAGATCAAGTTTTGGTACAAGCTTTCGTTCTGAAAAGGATTCAGTCAGTCGTGTGGGTGCCGATGCAATGGAGCCTATGAAGCCAAGACAGGTTTCAGCAAAAAGACTTTATGCAATGATAGGCCCTGATTGGATTTATGGGTTAGTGGGTACCACTTGTGCATTTATTGCTGGATCGCAGATGCCACTTTTTGCACTTGGGGTATCTCAAGCTCTCGTTGCCTATTACATGGACTGGGACACTACTCGTCACGAGGTCAAAAAGATTTCAATCTTGTTCTGTGCTGGTTCAGTAATTACTGTTATTGTCTATGCCATTGAACATCTCTGCTTTGGAATCATGGGGGAGCGACTGACTTTTCGTGTGAGAGAAAAGATGTTTTCTGGTAACTATATTGGTCTTAAAACATCTTCATTACTTCAACATTATATATCAAAGCATTTGCATATGTTCTTCTGAATTCATATGTCCATTGGATAAACTTACGTGCTTCTGTCCAGATAACGCGTCAATGCTCTGACATATTTTTCCCAAAACAATGTAAGCTGATTGGTATTTGTATGGTCAGCATACATTTAACATTGAAATTGTTCATTTACATGGATTTGATTTAAAACCCCCCCCCCCCTCTCTCCTTCCATTAATTAACATTTCTTCTATGTTTGTTTCAGCCATTTTGAAGAATGAGATTGGATGGTTTGATGACTTGAATAACACAAGTTCTATGCTGGCATCACGTCTAGAGAGTGATGCAACCTTGTTACGAACTATAGTCGTTGATCGCTCAACAATTCTCTTACAGAATGTGGGTCTTGTTGTCACCTCATTTGTAATCGCTTTCACCTTAAACTGGAGAATCACACTAGTTGTAATAGCCACTTATCCACTGATCATAAGTGGCCACATCAGTGAGGTTGCCTTTCTTTCCTACATCTAAATTCAAAATTTTGTTTGTAGTGCAACAATAATAATTATAATTCTCATAAATTCAGAAACTCTTCATGAAAGGCTATGGTGGAAACTTGAGCAAAGCATATTTAAAGGCTAACATGCTAGCTGGTGAGGCTGTGAGCAACATCCGCACTGTTGCTGCCTTTTGTGCTGAAGAGAAGGTCCTTGACCTTTATGGCCGTGAGCTTGTGGATCCCTCCAAGCGCTCATTGGTTCGTGGTCAAATTGCCGGTATATTCTATGGTGTATCCCAGTTCTTCATCTTCTCATCTTATGGGCTTGCCTTGTGGTATATAACAATACATTATATGTTTTTCAATGATGTTACTCTTACTTGGTTCCAAGAGAGTGATTAAAGTGAATTTCAGTGCTTAATCTTGTAAATGTTGTGTAGGTATGGTTCTGTTTTGATGGGGAAGGAGCTTGCTGGCTTTAAATCTGTCATGAAGTCATTTATGGTTTTAATTGTAACTGCATTAGCCATGGGCGAAACTCTCGCAATGGCCCCAGATCTTTTGAAAGGGAACCAAATGGTGGCATCTGTCTTTGAGCTGCTGGACCGCAAGACACATATAACTGGGGATATTGGAGAAGAGTTGAAAAATGTGGAGGGTACTATTGAACTAAGAGGTATAGAGTTCAGCTATCCATCAAGGCCAGATGTGTTAATCTTCAAGGACTTTGATCTACGAGTGCGTTCAGGCAAGACTGTTGCTTTAGTTGGGCAAAGTGGTTCTGGTAAAAGCTCTGTTCTTGCTCTTATATTAAGATTCTATGATCCAACGGCAGGAAAAGTGATTATTGATGGTGAGTTTCTTTGGGCTTTAATTGCAATAATTGCTTTATATTGGCAATATACAAGATTTTATTTTATATTGTTTTAGTCTGATGAGGATGTAACTGTATTGGCACAGGCATAGATATCAAGAAACTGAAGCTAAAATCTCTAAGAAAGCACATTGGCCTAGTTCAACAAGAGCCAGCACTTTTTGCAACATCAATCTATGAAAACATCTTATATGGGAAAGAAGGAGCCTTTGAAGCAGAAGTGATTGAAGCTGCCAAACTTGCAAATGCTCATAGTTTCATTAGTTCTCTTCCAGAGGGTTACTCAAGAGCCAGCTACTTTTTGCAACATCACTCTATATTTTATATTGTTTTAGTCTGATGAGGATGTAACTGTATTGGCACAGGCATAGATATCAAGAAACTGAAGCTAAAATCTCTAAGAAAGCACATTGGCCTAGTTCAACAAGAGCCAGCACTTTTTGCAACATCAATCTATGAAAACATCTTATATGGGAAAGAAGGAGCCTTTGAAGCAGAAGTGATTGAAGCTGCCAAACTTGCAAATGCTCATAGTTTCATTAGTTCTCTTCCAGAGGGTTACTCGACGAAAGTCGGTGAGCGAGGGGTGCAACTATCTGGTGGGCAGAAGCAAAGAGTGGCTATTGCTAGAGCAGTTCTAAAGAACCCAGAAATATTACTATTAGATGAAGCAACTAGTGCTTTAGATGTGGAGTCGGAGCGAGTTGTGCAGCAAGCTATAGATCGATTGATGAGGAACCGAACAACGATCATGGTGGCACATAGGTTATCCACTATAAAGAATGCAGATCAAATATCAGTCATACAAGATGGAAAAATAATAGAGCAAGGGACTCATTCTAGTCTCCTGGAGAACATAGATGGAGCTTACTTTAAGTTGATAAGCCTTCAGCAGCAACAAGGACATTCACAACACTAAAGATATATTATTATTAATTACTATTATTTTTAATTCAACAGATATATTTGACTTCATATGACTTGAAATTTGTTTTTGATGTAAAGATAAACTGGGATATTAGTAAGTGACACATATATGTTGATAATGAGGAAGCTGTACAATCACACTTCGGAATTCAATTCCTGCTTAATTTGTGTAACAGAAACTAGTACATGTCTTCTTTGTACCAGCAAAGTACTTGCATGCCCTTGGAAATGGATGTCACCAACTTGAAGTTGTTTGAAAATTGTTGTTTGTGCTTTTGGATTTTTACTCAGTGGCAAGTAAATGTAATTTAATTTATATAAATAAATTTCTGTTAATATACATGTATAATTTCTATTAATTTCTTGTTATAAATTTCTTGTTATAAATTATAAAGTTATGAATAGTTTTTATTACTAA
The DNA here is from genome assembly GCF_014843425.1 of Jatropha curcas. The sequence continues at coordinate 227,612 of NW_023591071.1, read as the reverse complement.
AGATTTAAGAGTATTTACATAATAAAAAGGAATATTTTATTATAAAATATTCAATAATTAAATAATTTGTTCAGAAAAGAAAAAATTTATAATAATAAAATATTATTATAAATTGACAAACAAATTTTTTTATGAAAAAAAATTGCTTTTATTAACCAATTAAATTTTCTTATAATAATTTTTTTGAAATGAAACAATATTGCATTATCTCAATGGAAAAAATCCAACAAACAATATGGGACATCATCTCAGATTTGGAAACGAGCATGATGTATAAATGCTCTAGCAAAAGTGTGAGCACTCATATTAGCTGTCTCCAAACCATCCTGACAGTAATATCACGCCTTGACTCTAAAATTTACTTACAATCAAGTACGATCAAACCAAATTCAGAATTATTTAAAACATGGGATTTGAGAGCGTTCACAAGGTTTTGGCAATCGGAAAAATACACCCATTTAAAGGAAGAAATTCACGAGCATATGAAAGCAGGAACAAAGAGCTAGAGCCTCCACCACTGCCGCCGAGCCATTGCCTTCCTGAAACCCTAAAACTGCACGTTGAAACCATCCCTCACTGTCCTCAATAACATAACCATACCTAATGAAATCCTTGGTTGTGAACATTGATCCATCAACGAAGCAAAGCCAAGCAAAATTATGAGCTTGAATGGATGGTGCTGCACGTGCATGTCGATGAAGCACTGAAATGGACGTCACAACAGCTTCATGTGGCAAGTACACTTGCCAATCCGACAGGTACTTCACGGCAGTAGTATGAATATCCACAGCAGAGCTACCACGTTGATTCCAGCAGCTAGTTTCGGAAATACCATATTTTCCAAGCCAAAACAATAAACAACTCAGCACCTTCCTTCCCTTTAGAATTAAAAGAAAAAAAAATCTGAATAAGAGATGTTAGCATTTGGTGCACGAAACCCCCCTAACCTCCATGCACCCATCGATCTATCACACCGTACCAACATATGATCAATATCCTCCATCTCATTACAAAATAAACATCTCCCATCAATATTTAACTCTCTTCTATGAAGCATTTCCTTGGTAGGAAGCAAATTACGACAAGCACGCCACGTGAAATCAAGAACCTTAGGGGGTAGATCAAGATTCCATACTCTTAACCATTCAATTTTAAAGGCTTCCTACCCAAGACCTTCAAACTCACATAATACCGTGATTTCACCGTGTATATCCCCTTCTTATCATAGTACCAAATAAGCAAATCTCTACTATCAAAAGAACTAATGGGAATCCCAATAATAGCCCTTTATATCCCTAATACTAAAAAGATCCATAAGTTTAGAAACATCCCATTTTCTCTCCCCTTCTTCGAAAAGGTCTTTAACATATAAATTGGGTCAATAAAAGAAGTGCCACCCTCCACCAAAAAGGTATCATGATTTGATATCCAAGGGTAACTAGCCACTTTAATACTCTTACCATTCCCTACTCTCCATCTGACTCCATGCTTCAAAACACCACTAGAAAACAACACACCCTTCTATACAAAACTCGGATTCCTTCCGAAGGAAACCTTCAAAAAATCCCCATCGAGAAAATAATATAGCTTTGAAAATGTGACAAAGAAGAGCGTTAGTATTGGTTAATAACCTCCACCTTGCTTACCTAGCATAGCAACATTAAAAGCAATGTAAGTCTCTGAACCCCATACAACCATCCTTCTTAAGGCTACACATCATAGCCCACGCAAGCCAGTTAATACCCTTACCCCCTTTCCTCTTCCCACCCTGCCAAAACTTATTCATAACCCCCTGTAAATCATAACAAATAGGAAGAGGAAGAAGAAAAAAACTCATACAAAAAGAAGGGACCGCCTGAGCAACCGATTTCAAAAGAACCTCCCAATTAGCTCTAAACAAAAATATGTTATTCCACCCAATAATCTATTTCCATAATTTATCCTTAATAAAATAAAAAATTTGCCTCTTATTTTTCCCAATGAGAGACAGCAAACCTAAGTAGCTACCTCCACCCAAAGGGTTATGCACAGCAAGAATCGCTGAAATATTAAGCTCAAGCTCCATACTAACATTTGGGCTAAACAAAATACCTGATTTCCCTAAATTCACCGACTGACCAGAAGCTCTCTCATACTCATAAAGGATAGATTGAACCTGAGAGGCTTCAAAGACATTTGCCTGGAAAAAGGATAGTGAATCGTCTGCAAATAATAGGTGAGAAGTCCTAGGACATCGACTACTTGCCCAACGCCCATGAATTAAACCCTGCCTTTTGGCATCAGAAAAAAGAAGAGAAAGAACTTCCGCACAAATAAGGTACAGATAAGGGGGTAAAGGATCTCCCTGCCTTAAGCCCCTCCCATGTTTAATAGGACCGATTAGAAGACCATCAAAATTCACATTATAATTAACTTGTGAAAAACACAAAAACATCCAATTCACCCATAAAGTCGAAAAACCCAGACACCGCATCACATCTCTTAAAAAATCCCAATCCACTCCATCGAATGCCTTACTAATGTCAATTTTAAGCGCAAATGTACCCATCCCACTCCTAGTAGTCCTCAAATAATGAATGGTTTCAAAGGCAACTAGTGTATTATCAGTAATCAAATGCCCAGGTACAAAAGTCGATTGGTTGGCAGAAATAATTTTAGGCAAGCATTTTTTCAGTCAATTGGCAAGAGCTTTAGATTAACTTAACTTTAAATTTAATTTAAATTTAAATTTAATTAACTTAACTTTTTTGTATATAATACAATATCATAAAGACATAAACTATCTATCTATCTATCTATAAATGTGGGAATAAGAGGGGGAGGGGGAGGGAGAGGGGGAGGAATAATGGAATTTCTCATATCATCCTTAATGAAATTTAGAATATTTTAAAATAAAGTTAATCATAACCAACTAGATTATTGTATTTTATTAGTTGATTGAATATATTTATAAAAATTATTTTTTAATAAATACATGTAGATATTTAAGGATTTCAAAATTTTAAGTTTTTTCTTTTCTAAATTTATTTTTTAATAAATAAATATGATAATGAGATATTTGAAAATTTTTATGTTTCATTTACTAAATCTTTGATTCTATTTTGATTATAATTGAAATTATTTTATTTAGGAGAAATAAAAAAGTATATGTTATACATAAATAGTTTTATTAAAAACAATTTCAATTGTGAAACGTGAAAAAATTTTAAAATATGTTACATATAATTTAGTATGTTACCTTAAAAGTATAACACTAATATTATATATTATTAAAAATCTTAATCGGAAAATTTTGTATTCTACTATTTCCATTTTTTTTACTGTTTATGCTATTATGTATATTATTTGTTTAACTAATAAATAACTATTAAAATTTATTAAAAAGTTTGCTATTAAATTTAAGTCTTTTAATGACGTTGAAAAACAAGTCTTAAATGTTAAATATTATAAGAATATAATATAATAAGAATATAATATGTTTTGTTTTTACTTTTATTAAATATTTAATTTGATTGGTTATAATTATTTTAAAAAGAATAAATGTAAGTTATTATTATTTTTGAGGATACACATAAGATTTATTGTTTGATATAAGATAGAAAATAAAATTCAATAAAAATATATATCTATATCTTTAGATAGTTTATCTGTTTATGTAATTTGAAATATCCTAACATAATCTTAGTTAGCCAATTAAAAAATTATATTTTATTAGTTGATTAGATATAATTTGTAAAATTTATTTTCTAAATAATTAAGAATTTCAAAATTTTAAATTTTATGATAGTTTATCTGTTTAATGTATTTGAAATATCCTAACAATAATCTTAGTTAGCCAATTAAAACAATTTTAATATTTTAATTAGTTGATTTGATATAATTTGTAAAATTTTTAATTTTTCTAAATAATTAAGAATTTCAAAATTTAAATTTTATCTTTTTTAAATTTTATTTTTTAATAAATATATATATGATAATAAGAAATTTGAAATTTTTTATATTTTATTTAGGAGGGAGATAAAAAAAGAAAAAAAGTATACTCTTTTTTATGTTTATATTATTTGATTGGATATATCTTTTAAAAAATAAATATACATAATATTTTATTTAGAAGAGAGCTATAAAAAAAGGAAAAAATATATTCTTTTTGCTTTTGTATAGTTGTAGAGAAAATTGATGGTTTATTTAGTGAGGATATAACGTTTCTTTATGTAATCTTTTTTTTTATTACTTGATTAACTTATTTATTTATTTTAAATTTGCAACTTAGAATAATAGAGAAACAAAATACTTGAATAAACTTATTAACTTAACTTATTTATTTATTTTAAATTTGCAACTTAGAATAATAGAGAAACAAAATACTTGAATAAACTTATTAACTGACCAATATTGGATCATTCCATGATTTGCTTTGTAATTTTTATTTATTTACTTGGATTTTTTTTTTTTTTTGTCCATCAACATCAAATTTCATTAAATTATAGCCTAACCAGGATTTTTTAAAATTCAAATTGATAATTTTTTTAATATAATTTATTTCTTATTATATGTTGAGTTCTTAAAAGAGTTTTATTCTCAATAATAATTTTTTTTTATTTTTTATTTTCTTTTTCGTTATCAAATTAATTTGTAACCACTATCGCTTTAATTTAGTGAGTGATTTATATTTCTCTTGCAATAAATAGATGGTCTCATTATTTAGTATTTTTAATTTTCTTGATATTTTTCTTTTATATTCTAAATCTGTTTGACTTGAAAAAAAATAGTGTTTATGAAATTGAAAAAAAAAAAATAGAACTATATATTTCTATTTCGGGTCATTTTTTGGGTTCAAGAATTTATGTATATGTTCATATATTCATTTTTCTAATGTACCGGGTAAATAATATTATCACTATAGCCAAAATAATTAACATTATCAATTTAGATCATCTTTTCATTTCTTTTCTTTTACTAACTAGTAAAAAATAAATTATTATTATTTTTCATTATAGTTGTATATATATATTGATTGGGATTGAGGGTAATAAGTTGGAGATTGAGTGATGACTTGATTTTCTTTTTGGGCATCTATCTGGATTCTAAAAATCTGTATTTAAAAATTAGGGATTGAAGGATTAGGTGCAGAGATTGGATTGAACTTTATTTTGAGACCACTCCATTATATAAAAATAGAATCAAGTACATAAGAAATAGTATTGCAATTAGCTTATATGGCAAAGTCTAATACAAATTAGCCAATTGTATTTTTTTTAATTTAAACAAAAACTTATACTTTAATATTATATAGATAAAAAATTAAAAGAGTACAAAAAATGAAAATATAACGAGCGCTGCCAATGTGCAACGCACATCATAAAAAAGACTAGTACTATATATAAATGTGAGAATATGGAGGAACAATAGGATTTTCGATATCGCCCTTAATAAAATTTAAAATGTCTTACAATAGCCTTAATCATAGTCAATTAGAATATTTACATTTTATTATTTGATTGGATAAAGTTTATTAAATTATTTTAAATAATACATATGGATAATTTCTTTTTTACTTTTTTAATAAATAGATATGATAATGATACATTTGAAAATTTTTATATTTTATTTTTAAATTTATTTTTAAAATATTTGATTCTGTTTTTATTATACTTTATAATGTTTATTTATGAGTGATAAAAATAAGAGAACAAGTATATTTTTTATATTTTTCTTTATGTTTGTATAATTTAATTGATTGGATATTATATTTTTTAAAAAAAATCTACAAAATATATATATATATATATATATATATATATATATATATATATATTATATAAAGTATTGCAATTTTATATAAAGTATGCAATTTTATAATACAAATTTCACCATATTTATTTTGATAAAAAAAATTGAATTTAAAAGATAGTTCAATCAACTTAGCTACAATGAATTTATAAGTAATCAAAGAAACTTAATTGGATTCGGAAAAGTATCTGAAAATTAATATTCCATTAAAAATAAATAAAAATTATTTAAAGAAAACAGAAATTGTTGTCACTATTCTCAAAATGTAAAATACCTTTTCAATTACTTATCCATTATAGTTCCTAAAGTATATACCAATAAAATATTAATACTGCCTATATATCTATCTATAATATATAATCTATAATCAAATAGTAGGTTTGTAGACTAGAAATTTTTTCAGTTTCAATTTTCTTAAAACCAATATTGTGGCATTATTATTTATTTCTAATTTTCCTTTGTTCCATTTTAATTAGGAATTATAATTTTATTGTGGAAAAGTTTTATCCTATTATATCACTATATATATAATCTTTTGTTGGAAGAACTCTAATGCCAAAGAGGTGCCCTCATCAATCCTGACAGATTTTTTAGCAAGTGTACGAAATTGCGAATAAGTAATAAAGAGTGAGTAGAGTATTTTCCCACGAAAATTGTATACTAAGTGTGAAAATTGTGTTAACCTACTATTATTTAAACAACAATAAGGAGAATAATTGTAAAAATAAAAGAAATAAATTGAAGCAATGAAAAAGAAATCAAGCAAGTAATTGTTGAAAACAAATCAAGGTTTAAAGGTTATTATGGATTTTGACTTCACTTAATTCTATCCAGTTTATCCTATTAGTTTAATAATCAATTTTAATTACTAAATAAGCAGAAATAACACTAAAATCGCTAATAAGCTCTCTCGATGTTTTATTAGCTAAGCTCTCTCGATGTTTTATTAGCTATTTTAACCCAATTTAATTACACATCTCTCAATGGCGCAACCAAACATAGATTAAATCATTAAGTTTTTGTGATTATTCAGGAATCCACAAATTAAGGCTCTTAATTTATGAAAACCTCCCACGAGTCAAACCATCTAGCTCTTATATTAAGTTGTTATTCCCATGAAATTTATTAATCTATTCATATCAAAAACCCTTCCCTTGACGGTGATTAATGAAATAAATCAATCCAAGGGAGAAACTATGCCTGGAAGCATTAAGATTAACAATAAATTTTACTTGAATAAAAAAAATCAAATTTAATATTATAAATTGGAGTTAAATTTAAGCTACATCATATCTCCAATAAAAAGATTTAGTTCGACAGAGTAAATAAATTAAACTCAATTAAACTTGTAAATAATACCATAATGAATAATAAACAAGAAGAGAATTTAGAAATAAAAACTAGTCAATGATAGGCATGAGCGGCTTTCTTGAATCTTGACATCACTTGAATACTTGAAGTCTTATAAAGAGAGAGATGAAATAGGCTAGAGAATATAGAACAAAAGATGAAATATACAATGATTGTCTACAGATTATGGCTAGTCTCGACGGTGATTAATGAAATAAATCAATCTAAGGGAGAAACTATGCCTGGAAGCATTAAGATTAACAATAAATTTTACTTGAATAAAAAAAATCAAATCTAATATTATAAATTGGATGAATAAAAAAAAATCAAAATCTAATATTATAAATTGCGAGTTAAAATTTAAGCACATTATATCCCCAAAAAAAAGATTTAGTTCGAACATAGTAAAATAAATTAAACTCAATTAAACTTGTAAATAATTACCATAAATGAATTACATAGTAAATAAATTAAACTCAATTAAACTTGTAAATAATACCATAATGAATAATAAACAAGAAGAGAATTTAGAAATAAAAACTAGTCAATGATAGGCGAGGGTGGATTTCTTGAATCTTGACATCACTTGAATATTTGAAGTCTTATAGAGAGAGAGATGAAATAGGCTAGAGAATATAGAACAAAAGATGAAATATACAATGGTTGTCTACAGATTATGGCTAGTCTCTCTCTTTATATTGACTTTTTGGAATATCTTTGAATTCGTTTAGGATAGTAAATCTCTATTGAGGAAAAAAATCTTTTGGAGATATGAAACTATTTAGGTTTTGTATTTCTTCCCTATTAGGACTCTCCTAGCGTGCGTCTAAATAGGACTTTAGCTTTAATAAGGTACGTCCCACAATATTTTCATGTAGATTCATATAGGCAGCATGGGCTTAATATGAAATCTTAGCCCAAGTTGAACTCTACAGAGTAGCACGGGGATGCTAGTTAGCACGCCCTGAGTGTGCTCGAGTCTGGCCCTCATTTGATTTTGCCTTGGAAATAGCATGGGGGTGCTAGGTAGCATGCCCTGAGCATGAATCTTGCTAAAAATCTTGGACAGAATATTGCTTTTAATCTTGTTTTGCATTTTTAGTTAGTTTCTTATAAAAATCCTATGAAACTCCTCAAGATCAAGTGAAAGCTAACAAAGCTATATTAAAATACTATAAAAATAACACTTATCAAAATTCTCCAAACTTAAACCACTGCTTGTCCTCAAGCAACAAAACTAAAAACAAAAGAAAAACACAAACTAAACAAACTAGCAAAGTTAGCTTAATATGGTTAGGAACAATTATTTATAATTTCAAAAATATAAAAAATTATTAACATGAGAACAAATCAAGTGTTTCTGATATGTGCATAAATTGTCACTTTTATTCTTAATATTTTTGGTTTTTTTGAGTTTTTTTTAATCTTAAATCAGTTGGTTGAACAATTTTTATCAATTAGACATGATCTAAGTTATTTTTTTTGAATAATACCATTTAATTGAGGAATTTTTAGTATTGTTAATATTTTGACCATTGTTTGCTTCTTCAGGCATAATTGAATGTATAGATGTTCAAATTGATTGATTTGTGATTCATTGGAAAGATAGAAAGGAGCTCTATAAATTTCTAAGAGGAGGCAAGATTCAATTCATTTATAATAACATTACTGAATAGGAAAACAGACTTAAACCGATATACAAAATATCTCACCATAACCTCTAAACCAAATCAAATCAAAAAGAATATACATACGAACTCTATGAAAAGAGACTAAATATCAAGAATGAGATATGTATGATAACCAAATGAGGCATTGAACAGGAGAGTGGTTACTCAGTAATTTTTAAGCAACCTTTAAACATATCTAGAAGCTCCAAAGAGTCAAACAATCAGACAGTAAGCACTTAATGGACCCCATTGAATATATTAACATATAAGGAATAGATGAGCCCGAAAAAAATAACAGTTCGCATACATAGAACCAGATCAACATACAATGAAGTATGAGGGCTCGTTACATAAGTAATAAAACATTGATTCATAACAAAAAACACGCCATAAAGATTTTAGCCGTTACTAATGATTGATAGAATTAATGAAAATATATGCCTTCATAATCCTTAAAATGTTAGGTTTTTAATGGAAAGGTCTCATACATTCTAAGTCTCTAGGGCTGAGTGGTCCCAGCTATGGTGCTCAGTGATTGGACCTAGCCCACGGCGTCTAGACCCCATAGAGTTGTAAGAAGAAGGCAGCCACCGATAAAAGTTAAGTATTACTGCAAAATTGAGGAGAAAACCTGAAATAAAAAAGCACAAAAGTCATGAGATACTAGATCGAAGATAAAAGACCCCAGCGTTGTGAAAATGGGATTGAGATAGAAACCCTCAAAAACAATAAAAGAATATAGCTTAAAAGATGTTTGACTGTTTTTTCAATAGTCATCTTCCATAGGTCGAATTAGAAGAAAATTCTTATGGGTTACTTCTTATAGAGTATATAGCTAATAAATACTTAGAGGGTTCTGGGCATTTCTGGAATAACAATACATAACGACTAGATACCAAAACTAACTATGTCCCCTGGAGTGCAGCAGAGAGGCCATCGTTATAGTCTTCCAAGCATGTCACAATAGTGTCATCCTATGAAATAATACCCTCACAATTTTTGTGATTATTTATTCTTCAAGTATTCTTTTGTTTATATAGTGATATGAAAGTGCCAGAAATGAATAGTAAGAATGGACTATATAATCAATCTTAAGTCATTTGACAGTTTGGCTAAGGTGCCATTCAATTTTCATACGATAATGAAAATGTAGGTGGAGAACCTATTTCTTAATTTAAATAATTATGTTCCAACTATTAATTAGGACAAAACTAATCTGTTGTTTTCTCTGCCAACATATGAAAAAAGCGTTGGTTAATTCTATTATGTTAATTATTTGGTAGGGATTTAAGTGCTATTTCAATCTTCCAATTAATCTATTAGAATAATACTCGAAAAGAATTTTATGGTGATTGTGTTTCGCTACCAGAAAAAGTAGTGTAAACTAGCCAATACTATAAAAGTGAATCCAAGTTTGGTTAAGATACAAAACTACAAAGAAATAATATCAGAGTGGTTGAAAAAATTAAACATAAACTCTTATAGCTTAATATTATGGTGGTTCAAAGTGTCAACCAACATCCATTACTCTTATACTCTATAACTGAAGAGAGCTTTTATCTAGACTACCAAAAGGTAATGGATCTATAAAAATATTCAACCTGAGTCACAAATAGATATTCATAATAAAACCATATGTAGCCTTTAACATACAGATGTAGCTAAATAGTTGCTCAAATTAAACTGTAATTCCTAGAGAGTCGAATGTCAGAAGAATTTATTTCATGGTACTGTCTAAGTTCCGGATACTGAGTTCATACAGTAAGTAGTAAATATTACAAAGAAGATAAATAATCTATTCAAAATTCTTGCGCGTCTGTGAGCATTTCAGACAACATTGGATATAATAAAACAAATATGCCATATCACCAGTTGGATAAGACTGCGATATAATTAGAATACTCCGTAGATATCAGCGAAAAGAATCCGTTAATAAGGGTGCTGGGCTCAAATTAACTGTAATAGGGAAGTCAGAGAATTTATCATGCTTGTTGGTAAGTTTCAGTTAAGTATTCAAAGAGTAATTCATTCAAAATTTGTCTGTGAGCATTTATACATTGGATTATAAATTGCCTTGAATTGAATGTTTATTAGATTGAGTTCCAATATAAGTTTCATTGTCAGTTTTATTTTGATTTCTTTAAGTGAATTTTCAAAAGCCAACCCCCCTTCTTCTCTTTACAAAATATCACAAAATTTAAGATTTCAGTCTTTAGGGTTCGACCTAAATTCACCACTTCTACAATTAAAATTCAGTAATTAATTTTTGGTGGAATCGACAACCATCAAAATTTTGGCGCCGTTGCCGGGGACTGAAAGATTATTATATGTTGTGTTTTTATTTTGTTAAAATAGTGTTCTTACCTTTGTGTAGTGTTGTTGTTTCAGGTTTGTGGTAAAATTTATAGAATTGAAGGAGAATTGAAGTCATTTGGTTTATGACAAGAAGTTCTCAATCTGGTAAAATTCTTTTTGATCCTGAAGTAGAAAAAACAGCTAAACGTTTGAGGAAATTAGCTAAACAAGCTAAATAAGCTAATTTGAGTCAAGCCTCATCTGAATGGACGATTATTGATAGTTCAAACAATTCTCTGAAGGAATCAATTTCAGATTCAGATTCTGGAATTGATACCATGGCTGTCAGAACCTTGAAAGAATTGTCTACACCTGATCTAAATCAGCAACCTTTGTGTATTCAATTTTCTACTTTACATGTTGCTTTTGAATTAAAATATGGACTAATCCATTTGTTGCCTAAGTTCCATGGTCTTTCAGGAGAAGTTCCACATAAGCATTTAAAAGAGTTTCACGTGGTGTGTTCCAACATGAAACCTCAGGGAGTTTCAGAGGAGCAAATTAAGCTTCGAGGTTTTCCTTTCTCATTGGAAGACAAAGCTAAGGATTGGTTGTATTACCTTCCTTCCGGATCTATCAACTCATGGAATGAGATGAAGCGAATGTTTCTAGAGAAGCATTTTCCTGCTTCAAGGGCTACCAACATAAGAAAATAAATTTGTGGCATTCGACAATACAATGAATCAACTCATGGAATGCAGATGAAGCGGAATGTTAATGAGATGAAGCGAATGTTTCTAGAGAAGCATTTTCCTGCTTCAAGGGCTACCAACATAAGAAAATAAATTTGTGGCATTCGACAATACAATGAAGAGAGTTTGTATGAGTATTGGGAACGGTTCAAAAAGCTTTATGCAAGCTGCCCTCATCATCAAATTAGTGAGCAACTTTTGATCCAATATTTCTATGAAGGACTTCTACCAATGGACCGTAGCATGATAGATGCTGCTAGTGGAGGGGCTTTGGTTGACAAAACACTGGAAGATGCAGGAGGCTGATTGCTAACATGGCAACAAATTCTCAACAGTTTGGAATGAGAATGGATCACACACCTAGAAAGGTTAATGAGGTAAGTACATCTAATCTTGAGAGACAAATTTCTGATTTAACTTCTTTAGTGAGACAATTGGTTGTAGGGAATATTCAAACTGTTAAGGCATGTGGAATTTGTTCTGCTTCGTGTCATGCTACTGATATGTGTCCTACACTCCAAGAGGATGAATTAGTGCAGCATGCCAACGCAGTAGGTAATTTTGGACAACAACAACGCAGGTATGATCCCTATTCTAACTCTTATAATCCAGGATGGCGAGACCATCCAAATTTGAGCTATGGGAATCAACCCGTACAAAATCGATACCAGCAGCAAAGACCACAAGTAACTCAATTGCCTTCCTCTTCCCAAAATCAAGGTATGTCACTTGATGAAATTGTTAAAGCTTTAGCTAATAGTACACAACAATTTCAACAAGAGACTAGGAATAGCATTCAGAACATAGAGAAGCAAATTGGTCAGTTAGCTTCATCTGTGGGTAAACTTGAAGCTCAAGGTTCGGGTAAGCTTCCATCACAAGCAGTGATAAACCCTAGAGAAAATGGAAGTGCTATACTTTTATGAAGTGGGAAAAAAGTTGATAATCAAGTTGTACATGAGTCAAGTTGATAATCAAGTTGTACATGAGTCAAGGAAAAAGAAGCAGCAGGGTACAAAGGATTGTGGGGTTTTTGAAGTTGAGGTAAATTCTAAACTTATAGTTAATGATGCTAATAATTATGTTTATGTTCCTCCATTTCCTAGTAGGTTGGCCGAGACAAAGAAAGAAAAACAAGAACAAGAGATTTTGGAGACTTTCAGAAAAGTAGAGGTTAATATACCTTTACTTGAGGCGATCAAACAAATCCCCAAGCATGCAAAATTCCTTAAAGAATTGTGTACTACAAGGCGCAAGTTGAGGAATAATGAAAAAGTTAGTGTTGGGGAAAATGTGTCAGCATTTATTCAACGGAAATTATCCCCTAAGTGTAAGGATCCAGGTTCGTTTTCTATCCCATGTAGAATAGGTGATTCTAAATTTGAATGAGCAATGGCTAAATTTGAATGAGCAATGGCAGATTTAGGAGCATCTATTAATGTTATGTCATATTCAGTTTTTCAAACTTTAAATTTGAACACTTTGAAGGAAACCAGTGTTGTTATTCAATTGGCTGATCATTCTAATGCTTACCCTATGGGAGTAGTGGGGGATGTTTTGGTGCAGGTTGGACAATTAATTTTTCCAGCAGATTTTTACGTTTTAGATATGGGGGATGCTGTTCCCACATCAAATTCTGCTTTGATTTTATTCGGAAGACATTTCCTAAAAACTGCCAAAACAAAGATTAATGTGGATGGTGGCACTTTAACCATGGAGTTTGATGGAGAAGTTGTTAAATTTAATATTTTTGAGGCAATGAAGCATCTTGCTGATAATCATTCTATTTTTTCTATTGAAGTAATTGATACATTTGTGCAGGACGTCTTTGAGTTAAGCAATGAGGATGAGTTAGAAGTGGTGACTAGTCAAGGAATTCATGAAGATAGTACCAATCAGCCATTAAGTGTAGAGGTTCAAGATGCAGTAATGGCATTACAGTCATTACCATTAGTTCCAAAAAGGGATGGAGTTTCTAAGATTGATTTACCTCATCACACAAAACTATTGCCTTCTATTTTAGATGCACCATTTCTTAAACTCAAACCGTTGCCTAAGCATTTGAAGTATATTTACTTGGGAGATAAAAAGACACTTCCAGTTTCATTTCAAGTAAGTTAACAAAGATTTAAGAAGAAAGATTGATAAGAGTTTTGAGGATGCACAAAGAAGCTATTGGTTGGACATTAGCTGACATCAAAGGCATAAGTCCAGCGGTGTGTATGCATAGGATTTTGTTAGAAGATGATGCTAAACCAAGTAGAGTAGAGAGGCTCAAAGGAGGTTGAACCCACAAATGATGGAAGTTGTGAAGAAGGAAATCTTGAAGCTATTAGATGCTGGGGTGATTTACCCAATTTCAGATAGTAAATGGGTAAGTCTGATTCAAGTTGTGCTAAAGAAATCAGGTGTCACTATTGTAGCAAATCAAGATAATGAGCTTGTTCCAACAAGGATTCAAAGTGGATGGCGTATGTGCATAGATTACCACAAGTTAAATTCTTCAACAAGGAAGGACCACTTTCCATTGCCATTCATTGATCAAATGCTTGAGCGGTTAGCAGGTAAGTTTTATTTCTGTTTTCTTGATGGCTTTTCGGGATATAATCAAGTTGTGATATAATCAAAGTTGTGGATAGCACCAAGAGGACCCAAGAAGAAAGAAACTTACTTCACTTGTCCTTCTTGGAACTTTTTTGTGTTTAGAAAGAATGCCATTTCCGACTTTTGTTAATGCACCTGCAACATTCAGAGATGTATTGTTAGCAATATTCTCAGATTTTTATTGATAATTGCATTGAAGGTGTTCATGGAAATGATTTTTTACTGTGTATGGAAGATTCATTTTGATGCATGTTTGGCATAATTTATCTTCTGTTCTTGAAGAAGATGCATTGAAAAAAAATTTTTTTCTTTGTTTTTGAATTAGAAAAAGTGGTCATTCTTTATGGTAGAAGAAGGAATTGTTTTGGGCCCAATCGTTGTTTCTTCCTAATAGGGGTAAATTGGAGTAGGATAAGTCAAAGATGATTTTAACCATGTGCAAGTTACCTTAAACCCCACAACTGTGAAGGGAATTTCATTCTTTTCTTGGTCATTGGTATAGGTTTCTACTGGAAGATTTAAAAAGGATTTTTTCTAAGATAGCACTACCTTTAATCCTAGGCTTCTTGCAACAAGAATGCTTAAATTGATTTGGTTGAAGAATGCAAGGAGGCTTTTGACAAGCTAGAGGTAATATTGGTCCATCAACCCTCCTGATTATTTCAGGCCTCCACTAAACTGGACTAAACCATTTGAAATAATGTGTGATTGAAGTAAAATTATGGCCCCCAGGAAGAATGCAAGGAGGCTTTTGACAAGCTAGAGTTAATATTGTCATCACCTCCTATTATTCAGGCTCCTAACTGGACTAAACCATTTGAAATAATGTGTGATTGAAGTAATTATGCAGTGGGAGCTGTCTTAGGGCAGCGTGTGGAAAAGCATTTTCATGTGATTTATTATGCATCTAGGACATTAAATTTAGCACAGCACAATTATTCCATGACTGAAAAAGAGTTTTTAGCTATTTTTTTTGCTTTAGATAAATTTCGGTCATATTTGCTTGGTTCTAAAGTGATTGTGTTTTCTGATCATGCAGCTTTAAAGTTTCTCTTAGCAAATAAGGAAGCAAAGCCAAGGTTAATTAGATGGATTCTTCTTTTTGCAAGAATTTGATCTTCAAATTAAAGATAAGAAAGGTGCTGAAAATTTAGTAGCGGATCATTTAAGCAGGTTAGTAACACAAGAGGATTCAATTCCTTTGCAGGAATTATTTCAAATTAAAGATGAGCATCTTTTTGAACTACAAGGTATGATCCCTTGGTACACTGATTTGGTAAATTATTTGGTTACTAATACTATGCCTTCTGATTTGAATATAGCTAAAAAGGAAAAATTGAAAAGTGAGTCTAGATATTATGTATAGGATGAACCATATTTGTGGAAATTATATTCTGACCAAATTATTAGGAGGTGTGTTCCTGATATGAGATTAAGTCAATTCTGGTTTTTTGTCATTCATTTGCATGTGGAGACCATTTTGGACTTAAGAGAACAGGTAGGAAGATATTGGATTGTGGTTTTTATTGGCCTACCATATTTCGTGATGCTTATATTTTCTGCAAAAATTGTGAACAATGTTAAAGAAGAGGAAGTATATCTCGTAGAAATGAAATGATTCAAACCCCAATACTTGTATGTGAGATTTTTTATGTGTGGGGTATTGATTTCATGGGTCCATTTCCTTCTTCTTTTGGTTTTACTTATATATTGCTTGCTGTTGATTATGTTTCTAAATGGATGGAAGCTAAAGCCACCAAAACTGATGATTCTAAAGTTGTTGTAGATTTTATCAAGTCAAACATTTTTAGTAGATTTGGAATTCCAAGAGCTTTAATTAGTGATAGAGGCACTCATTTTTGTAATAGAGCTGTTGAGGCATTATTAAAGAAATATGGTGTTTTTCATAAAGTGTTTATAACTTATCATCCTCAAACAAGCGGGCAGGCTGAGGTATCTAATAGAGAGGTGAATTCTATCCTAGAGAAGACAATGAAGCCGAATAGAAAGGATTGGAGCCTTATATTTGATGATGCTTTGTGGGCTTATAGGACAGCCTATAAGACACCCATAGGTATGTCCCCTTACAGGCTTGTTTTTGGTAAGATGTGTCACATTCTGGTTGAGATAGAACATACGGCTTATTGGGCTGTTAGACATTGTAATTTGGACCTAGATACTGCTAGTGTGGAAAGGAAGTTATAATTGCAGGAATTAGAGGAAATTCGGCTTGACGCTTATGAGAATTCTAGGATCTATAAGGAAAAGACAAAGGCATTTCATGATAAACTCATTGTGGGTCCTGTATGTGTATGGCTCAACCCAAGAGGGGGGGTGAATTGGGTTTTCTAAAAATATTTTAGAATTTAAAAACAGAATATCAAATTCTAAGTGCAGCGGAAAAATAAAGAACTGTTTTCCTAAAAATATTTTAGAATTTAAAAACAGAATATCAAATTCATAAGTGCAGCGGAAAAATAAAGACTTCTGTGAGAATAGAATATGATAGAACTTCCTCATATGTTCATTCTTATAATAGATAGAAAGACTAATGCAAAGTGCAGCTAATTAATTAGAATGCTAAAGCTATTAAATTGATTGAGCTTCAGACAGTCTTGGTTTCACAATATAAGAACTTTCTTTATGAATGGATAAGCTATTGTTATTTAGAAACTTTACCTCTATAAAGTTATAAGAAAATATATAAGGAACTTGTGGTTGATGAGACAGGTTAATTGAAATGTAGAACTGCTTACAAGCGCTTAACCAGATTTAAGAAAACTCTCAGATTTAGAACCCAAGTTAGTGAAATGATAAACTAGTAAAATAGAAGACTGTTTAGACACTTGGCAATATTTCACTTATTAGAATTCTAGAGTCTAATATTCAGGAGAAGAATAAACTTTTTCAGTTTTAGAACATCAAAATCATTAACAACTTTAGGCATTTCTAAAATATAAACAAGAGGTAAGTAAAGCAGATATCAAGTGAAAACTCGAAATTAAAAAGATAACACAGTGAGATTAATTAGGTGTTTTGGCACTAACATCGCGCCTACATGTATCCAGAATGCAATGACTCATCTTGAGATCCTCAAAACTATGTTTCTCTTTTTACTCATGGGTAAGTAGACAAAATCAACAGTACAAAGGCAATTAGATTAACACCTAAAATCTAACCTTTTAAATCCCATTAAGATTTTACCAAAGGTTCTAGTTTAACCTCAACCCTTTCTGTTTTTTTTGGCAGAGTACAGAAACTCAAAAATTCAAACACATTAAATCTCTCCTCATGGAGAAGGTTCTCGCTTGATAACCTCTTTTCACAATAGACTTCTCACCTAAAGCTTACACAAATGTTTATCAATAAAACGCTATCCTGTAAATAGATTACCAAAATCTAAATAGAACAGAACAAGAAATGCCAATAATAAGCAAACAAGGAAAAACAGTTTAATCAGATTAGAAAATCGTTTAGAACTACAGAACTCCGTTTTTCAAAATGTAAATATAAAAAATTTTTCCTCTTTAAAGATATTTAAAGATAAAACGTGAAGTGTAAAGATGAAAAGAAAAATGGGGGTAGAGAGTAAGTTTTGAGAGATAAAGGATGTGATCAATAAGTGAATACTTTTAAAACGAAAACTCTTTCTTCCTCATAGTTCAAAGCGTGGAAACTCCTTTTTATAGGGAGATATGTAACTCTCGCTTTTGGAAGGAGAATTTTTCATTTTGAAATCAGAATATCCTCTTTCCTTATTTAGAAGATATGAAAATCTTAGTTATCAAAAGTTTATTTTATCGTTTTGGTAAGAAAATAGAAAACGATCTTTTTGGTAAGAGAATAGAAAACGATCTTTCTTCCCTTAAACATAAAGATTTTCCGAAAGCATTTTATTTGGGAAAGTATTTTTCGAAGAGATACTACTTACTATAAACGAAAAGATACAATCTTCCTTCGTTTTAGGTAAGAGAATAAATAAAAATCCTTTAGATCTTCAAAGATAATTTCCGAAAAAGAAGACATATGATTTATTACCAAAATCGTTAGAGACATAATCTCTTTAATTTTAGGTAATTAAATCATTTTGATTTTTAAATATTTTCAAAAATAAAATTTTTGACGAAAGAATTTATTTTGAAGAATCTAATTTCCGAATCTTAATTTCCCGAAAAATATTTTTGATAGAGTAAATAGTTTAAATGTGCTTATAGATGAAATTTTCTCTCTATCCTACAAGTTATCCTTCTATCCTACAATGTATCCTAAAAACCTAACCACTAGGGTCTTCGGATATCTTCACACACAATGTAGGACTTGCCTTGTTCGTTTTCTTTCCATAATAATTCTGCATAAAATAATATTAGCACGAATAATAAAATTTAAATTTATTTATTTTGTTTTAATCATCAAAATTTCGAGATTAGTATTTGACACTTGAGCCAACACTCATATTAGGGAGCAGTTTGTGGTTGGGCAAAAAGTTTTATTGTATAATTCTAGATTGAAATTAATGCTAGGTAAGTTGCGTTCTCATTGGATTGGACCGTTTATTGTTACTAGTGTGTTTTATTATGGTTTTGTTGAAATTCAAAGTTTAGGAACTAACAAGGTGTTCAAAGTCAACTGTCAGAGACTCAAGCCATTTTATGAGGGGTTTCAGGAGCATTCATTGGAGGAAATCAAATTGAGTGATCCATTTTATTTGGATTGAAGAAGCTTTGTTATGACTCTGTCCAGCTAACGACGATAAACAAAACCGCTGCTTGGGAGGCAACCTTTGGTGGCTAGCTGCCACAATAAAATTTGTTTTATTCTTCCTCTGATTTTATTTTGTTTACTGTCAAATTTTTATTTATTTATTTGTTTGTTTATTTATTTATTGGGGACAATAAATGAACTAAGTGTGGGGAAGGGAATTAGAGTTTGAAAGCTGAGATTTGGTGCTAAAATTCATTTTAAATGACGTGCTAAATTCATTTTAATGAACAGATTAAGTAGGCGGATGGTAAAATTTAAAGAATTTTTACTCTGACTTAGAGCTAGTCCCTTTGAGAAATTGAAAAGACTTTCCTTGATTTGTTTAGAAAAGTTAAGTTTGGAGTAGTCTTGGTTTCTCTTGTGCATCTAGAAATAACTTGTTGATATACATTGATTCTTTTTTGGGTATAATAGTTTGATAGGCTTGACCCTAATGATGGAGGCAAACTAAAGAATTGCATAGAAAATAAACATCCATAGCCATTGCTTTTTAGAATTCGTTGTATAAACCTGCTTAGGCCAATGGTAGAAAATGAGCGTGTGTGTGAATGTGTTTAAAGTAAAAAAAGAAAAGAAAAATAGTAAAAAAACAGCCAATTAAATAATAGAATTGAGCAGTTGAAGTTTCTACTCCCATGTCCAGTTATATAGGATAAAGAATAATGTTTAGTCTAGCTCACTTTGAGTTTGTTCCCCTTTCTAGAGTACCGGGTACGAGTATCACTAATATGCGTCCTCCGATATGAGCGCTGAACGGATTAATGGCAAAACTCAGGCATTCAATTCAATGCTCAAGCACTAAATAAAAAAAAAAGTTTAGCTATTAAATTTTGTTGTGGTTGCGATGAATTATTTAATGTGACCTGGCAAAGATATTTATCAAATAATTCTTTCAAGCAATGGTTTTAATTGATATGAAAACGTTAAATTGCCATGCTTAAGTACAAAATATCGAGCCTTGGTTTTTTTTAGTTTAGAAAGAATTTAAATCATTACTTTATTCTGCTATGAACTTTAGATAGTGCTTATTCAATTTAACTTTACTTTGAGCAATTTATAGGATGAGTTTTCTTAAAATGTTTAGTCTTATTGAAGTTTTTCTTAAAATGTTCTTTTGAGGATTGTGAAGAGTTGGATGAATTTTCTTTTGGAGCATGTTGATAAGTTGAGTTATGCTTGAGGACAAGCATGGATTAAGTGTGGGGAATTCGATATGTGCATAAATTGTCACTTTTATTCTTAATATTTTTGGTATTTTTGAGTTGTTTTCAAGCTTAAATTAGTTGGTTGAACAATTTTTATCAATTAGACATGATCTAAGTTGTTTTTTTGAATAATACCATTTAATTGAGGAATTTTCAGCATTGTTAATATTTTGACCATTGTTTGCTTCTTCAGGCATAACTGAATGTATAGATGTTGATGTTCAAATTGATTGGATTTGTTGATTTGGTTTGGAAACAGATAGAAAGGAGCTTTCTACAATCCTAAGATGAAGGCAAGATTCCATTTTAGCCTATTCAATTTAGCCTTGAAATTCATCAAAAAAAGAGCTCTGAATCTAGAACGAATGTCATGAATGAACATGCATGAAGGGGTTTTATTGTTTAAGACATATCTGGAGCTCCAAGAGTCAAAATCAGCTCGGTCTAGGCCCATTTGAATCTTGGAAGATGGCTCTGCAGTTGCTGTGAAGACAACTAAATGAAGTGAGGTCATTTTGATTGTCAAAAACGCCATAAAAGATTACATTTTGAGCAGAAATATCTCCTTCAACCTAATTTGGTTTGTAGGTCATATCTTCTGCTGTGAGTGTCCATTTTCAAGCCTTAGTTCGTTAGAAAGGTGAGAAGGAGATCTGCAAGTTTGTTGAAGAAGTCAGAATCAGATTCAAAAAGGAAGTTGCTGAAAAATGGGAGAGAAATCAGAACAATAAAGATTGGAAAAATGGGAGAGAAATCAGAACAATAAAGAATTTTCTGTGACTGTTGTTTAAAGTTCCCAAGTGATTAGGAGAATTCTTTAGGGGTCTTTTTGAGGGAAGGCTATATATAGTGTGGCCGCATTTTGGAGAGACAGTGGAGGCACGTTTTTCTTCCTACATAGTTGCACCATCTAATTTTGAGATTTTGTGTTCATGATTCTTTTGTTTTTTAGTGCACTCTCGAAAGCCCATGAATATGAGTGACTAGTTCAAGTTCAAAAGGGCCATTCAACTTTCCATAAATGTATAAATTATATTCAATTTCCATATGTATAATTATGAGACCTGTTCTTCATTTAAATGGTCTTTGAATATCTGTTGTTTCTTGCAATTAAGGTGTTAATTCTATTGGGTGATTTGCTAAAAAGGCCTATTAGTTAATTATTTGGTAGGATTAAGTGCTATTTCATCTTCATAATTCGTAATTGTTGTGAAAGATTGAGTGTTAGTAGCAATTAGGTTTTACTGATTATGTTCCAAGTTTTCAGTAGTAATATAAAGAAACAGTAGGGTTGAATTAAATAATTTATGCTTTTTAAATTATTGTTCAAATTTAACTACTTCCTGTCCTTAATGCTTTTATTAGATTAAATTATTGTTCAAATTTAACTACTTCCTGTCCTTAATGCTTTTATTAGATTGAAAATGATTGCTTAATACCTGCTCATTTAATAATTAGAGTTAATAAGGGTGTTGGGCTCAAATTAATTGTAATAGGGAAGTCGGGGAATTTATCATGCTTGTTGGTAAGTTTCAGTTAAGTATTCAAAGAGTAATTCATTCAAAATTTGTTTGTGATCATTTACACATTGGATTCTAAATTGCCTTGAATTGAATGTTTATTAGATTGAGTTCCAATTTAAGTTTGATAGTGAGTTTTATTTTGATTTCTATAAGTGAATTTTCAAAAGCCAACCCCTCTTTTTCACTTTACAAAATATCACAAAATTTAAGATTTCAGTCTCTAGAGTTCGACCTGAATTCACCACTTCTGCAATTAAAATTCAGTTATTAATTTTCGGTGGAATCGACAACCATCAGTTTCCTATGCTAATTATATTCTAGCAAAAATTCAATTCTTAACAAAACATATTCCTTAAATTATACATAAGTTAATAAGATTTTCAACACCAATAATTGGTCAAATTATGACAAATAAAAATATGAATTTTCACAAAAAATATTAACCTTTAAATAAGATAAACTTCAACATTCCCATAGGCAAAATTAGTCATCCCTTCTCCACAATTTAAATGCAATACTTTTAGAAAAATCAAAAGGTCTTTGATTAAGGTAGTAATGGAGTTTTAGTGTTATAATTTAGCTAAACAAAGAAAAATGATGAAAAGATAGATGAAAAGTACAAAGAATGCATAATCTCAAGATTTTCATTACATCAAAAACATATATTTTTATTTGTAAAGGGAAATTAACTTGAAGTTCCTCACTAGCTCAAAATTAAAGATACTTTGGCAAGGTCTCTTCATAATACTTTGATAATTTCTTTTTTGCTTCGATTCCCCAAACTTGAATTTTTGATTGGTTGCTTTTTCATTGCGATGTTTCTCTTTGAATTTGCTAATTTCTTCACTTGCTAGTATTAATGAAATATTCTCCCTTTTATTCTCTTGCTATATTTTAATAAAATCAAATCCTTAAATTATACATTATTTTACTGAAAATAAGAATTTAAATTGGTTTAATGGTTAGGCTGAAATATTCTCCCTTTTATTCTCTTGCTATATTTTAATAAAATCAAATCCTTAAATTATACATTATTTTACTGAAAATAAGAATTTAAATTGGTTTAATGGTTAGGCTTAATATGGGTAAACGAGAAAAATTTTGGTTATAGACTTCAAATTGGTTGCAAAGGTTAAAATTCAACTTAGGGTGATCTAGGCTAAAATATGAAGTTCAATAAAGAATGCCTAAATCATCTCTTTCTAATGTGAGCATTTCAAAAATTTTACCTCAAAAGAAATTCGAATTTATTGTAGGACTGCCAAGGTTAAATAAATTTTGATTAAAACATACCTATATACCATAAAAAATCACAAATATTGGTGTTATGACCTTAAAAATAAATCGTTAAACTAAAGAATCATGTTATGTCAAAAATTAAAATTTAAGCTCAAAGCAACTAGTTTCGAACAACAACTAAATTCATTACAAGTTAATAAATTACTATAATTCCCAAGCTTGCTTATAATTGTTCCAACCATATCAAGCTAATTGAAACAAACAAAACAAAATAAAAAAAATTAAAAATTCAACTAAAATTTTCCTTCCCCCAACTTACTTTAGCACGTTGTCCCTAATGTGTGCAAAAATAAAATCTATTCCCCAGACTTATCATATATTATCAAAACAAGGTGTAAAAGTAAAATAGAGTCGAGAACACCTTACCACCGTTGTATTGAGAATTGATACAATATATACAAGAAAACCAAGTGCATTAGTTCCAATAGCTAAATTCTGAAATAGGGAAGAAGAAAACTACATGATACAATAAAATACTAAAAAAGTAAAGAAAAAATACTAAACAAAAACTAAATAAATAATAAATAAATAAAATTACCAAAAAAATTGAAAATTCCTGAGAAAAGAGAGAACACGGTCAGGAGAGTGAAAGCATGGTCAGCTTGTGCTTGCTACTGTTGACGCGTAATTTTATGCCCCCACCTGACCCGATGATGATATGAGGACAATGGATAAGGTTTCACGATCAACCAGAAGTGTTTGAACCAAAGGCAATGGATATCAGGTTTTTCAACCGATCAACAGAAGTTTGTTTTGAACCAAAATCTGAATCAAACCGACCCAAAGGAGCCTGGCCCGCGTTAGGGTTGCGTCACAGCAGCTACTTATACATTTTGGCGTGAGCGGCCACTCTTAGGTTGAGCGTGCCGCAACATCTAACAAGGCTGACAACCTCTGGCGGCGCTAGCGGCCCGTAGCAATGACCTGCACTGGTTTATATGGATACGCGGCAACTGTACCGACGAAAAGCAAGTCCGCGTGCACGCAGCTTACGGGGCGTCACGCCAGCTTACGGTGCGTTCCACGCAGCTACTGACCTGCGTGACGAGATCTAATCCTCTTTTTGCCCTAGCCCATATAAATAACACTGGAAACAAATTTTGCAGCAAAAATAGGGACTTTTGACAATTTTGCTCTCATTTCCTCTAAGGGAATACAACTTTCCAGTTTAAGTTTCTGATTAACCGACCTAGTGAGCTCTTTTCCTCCAAGACTCAAAACGAGTAAACTTGAGGAAGATCAAGTCATATATATTTAGACCTTAAAATGAAAAAAAAAAAAAAACACAAAATATAAGAAATGAGGAAAAAGAAAAAACGATTTATTTTGTGAAAACTTGTGACCCACATTTCTGGATCGTGAAACCATTGGTCTCTAGCCAATCTTCAGTAATACTGCAATCTCTGAGATCTGGAGGGCAAGGTAAGCTAATCTAACTTTTTCTTTTTCAATTTCTAATATTTTAATCTCCTAAAAAAATCTCATTTTTCATTATTGTTTAGTTGATCTGTTATTGATACAAACGTAAGTTTTGCCCAACTGTTGAACTCTTCTGGGTTGGATTTTATGATCATTTTTGACAAAAAGAAACACCGTAGAAAAAGAGTAGTTTGAAAGGTAGTGTTGCGGATGAGCACAGAGCAGCCAGCGTCCACGCAGTCTACTACTGCGTGACCGCGCCCGACATCGTTTCATGTCCACAAAAGCTCTTAGGCCTGGATTGGACCACCTGACGTGACGAGCTGGGTTCGCGGTACTCAAGCTTATATTTTGATTTTTTATACTTGTATTTAATGTTTGCGTTGTAAGAATAAATAATCAAATGTCTGT
This sequence comes from Jatropha curcas, assembly GCF_014843425.1. Next base: position 202,533 of record NW_023591071.1, on the reverse strand, counting down.
ATGCTGTAAATAAGTCACGAACAGTTCTGTCACGTAGCTAGGAGTTCCGTCACGCGACTGGTTTCTTTGCATAGAACAAGTGGGCGTGGAACGCAACTGTTCTAAAGGTTTTCAGGAACATAACCAGAGTTCACCGGCCAGCGCCGACTATTCTCATAGTAACACCATGCGTGACGCCAACTATTACAAACCCCCAAGAATAAAGATAAGAGCTGCCGCCACGCGAGCCTGTCCTTCCAATTCTAGATAATTTTGATTATTTTGCCTTAATTTCATTTCATTAAATAGATTCTTTAATCTTAATCCAGAAAAATTGAGTCAAAAATAGAGGGCAAAAATTGAAGTTTTAATTCAACCAAGTCAATTAATCTGTTGATGATTATAGGTATCTTGAGATTTAATATTTCGTTATTGTTCCTTTTAACCTATATATTAAACTCGGTTTGGATGCCCGGCCTTTAACCCATATAAAGGCAAGAGCGGGTCTTTTAGTTATTTTGTTAATAGTATACTTGGATGAATGATGGATGCGATGATTAATTTGTTGGAATGATATGTTCATATGAATTGATTTTATTTGGGACGTTTATATAATTCTCCTAAAAATAGAAACTCGTTCGATCATATCGGGTTTGGGTTTAATAATTCGGCTTTTTCGGAAAATAACAATCATTAGAAATCGTAGGTTAAAAGAGCCCGGTTTTCCCGGAGCGTCCCGGGGATTTCAACGGACCGACCGTAACGCCAATTTCCCCTTACGCCATAGAAATCGTAACTGGTACGCCTGAAAATAGTTTTCAGTTATCCGCTAATAAAAGGCCTTGAAATAAAATTTGGGTTAAGTGAAAGTCAACTTTTATAAAATCCGAAACCGGTCCCATGGCCTGATAAACTGGGTGGCGGAGCTCAAATGTTTTATAAGACCGAATTTATCGGCATCGGGGCATATCCAAAAAGATTTTTATCAAACCCTCTTTCCAAAAACAAAAAAAGAAAAGAAAAATAAAATTGGATGTTTTCCGGGAATCTTCCGGGGTTTTGGGGATTTCGGCGAAACAGTTTGGCGATCTTCAATTGGGGACTCTTTGAACCGCACCTAATCCCCGGTATTTTTAATAAGATATTTTAGGTTGTTGCAAATAGGAAATGACTCTAAAAGCCTAATGTATTTCTAATAAAATTGGTGTAGAAAAAGGCGCACGATGAAAAATTTTTTTTAAATTCGTGGCTCCGTATGTGTTTTAATGTGCTTTTCCCTTTCCTTTATTAGGACTTGTGAATCAACCATTGCATTTGTCTCTCTTTCACCTCATTCTACCAGTACTAACCCCTTCGCTACTGTAATGACAGTTGATCGGTGGAGATCTATTTCCATATACCAGATGCTTCCCGCAGGATTTTAAGAGGTGCACTCCATATGAGAATTAACATAACCTCAGCGATGTACCCCTCAAAGGCGTCAAAAGGAGTTACTGGCACGAGAACAGAGAGCGCGAAATCCTGTGGGACCAGAACCATGTTACAGCCCAAGAAATGACTGAAATGAGCAGACACATAAGTTAAAGAGCTTAGTTACTTCCCCTAAGGGTGTGCACCCGATTCTATTTGCGAGTGTTAGTGCCACATTCATGTCCAGAGTTGAATATCGTCAATCTCAAAAACCCGCCCTGTTGGTTATCACGAGATTAGACAATTTCCTAGGAAACAGTATGTAAGAAATTTTATACCGAACGGAATCCGGTGTTGTGGGAGAAATAAAGGTTGGAAAGGGCATGCATTTCCAACTCCGTTCCTGTTTGGATATAACTGTAACATATGATGTGACATTCAGCATCATGTAACATTTTCTTTTTTAGGACCATGCATAGATAAGAAGCTAATGTTCGGTATATGGACATTTGACACTTGAAATCTATGATCTGGATTTCAAATTCGTTTTGAATAATATTTTAGTGCAATCACATTATTAGTAAATCAATACCCCAAAAGAAAAGGGCAGATATAAAGGGGGTTGCGATTCCATTGTATTGTTTTTACATTTCTGCGCATTAGTCTGAAAAATAAGTGAGAGATTGGGCGAAAATTGTGTAACAAAATAAAAATGAAATCCTGGCTTGGGGACCAATGTTCCAAGGCAAAAAGTAAAAGGATACAAATACACAATAAAAAGTAATAACAAAATGAAATCCCGCTCGGAAATTCTTTCATTCCGAGGCAAAGTTAGGGATTCGAGAGAAAATAGTGCAAATCGTAAATCCAAGGAGCGGTCGACGACAGTAATAATGCTCGATGTTTAAATATAAAATAAGTTATTGACGTGTTATTTCATATCAATTTTTGATCCAGTCGCCCGTTGAAGTAATCGAGATCTTATTTCCATGCTGGCTTTTAGCACCATTAGAAACGCATTTCTCCCTCCTATGTGCTGTCCATTTTTGCATAAGCATAACATGCAGGGACCCTCTTTAAGTAGAAATTTTTTTGGTCAGAATTGATCTTCCGGGGAAACTACTTTCGGAGCAGTTGGAACAGACGTCCCTGGTCAGTGTTTAGTCAGAACATCCTCAATCCCCGAAGTTTTATTCGGTCAGTTCAAAGTGAGCTATTCCAAGTTTTCATGCAGATTTAGAGCCGCGACCAGATCCAGTAGAGAATGGGCAGATTGATATAGGGGATGAGGCCCGGATTTTCTCAAGCTCAGATAAGGAACCCATCGCTCAGATTGTAGCCGGCTGCTCTCGGCCCAAGATAGGGCCCAAAACGCAAACTAACTCCCTCAAAGCGCCAACGCTGTGGTTGGAAGAGAGACAAATTCCAGAACCTGTGTCAAGATAATCAAGACCTCTAGTGGGAAATACTACCGCCGTCGAGAAGGGGTGGTGCTCAAGGCAAACTTGCCGGAGCTGCAAGGAAAAGGATTTGACAAAATGGCTGCAGTAAATGGAAAAAGGACCCGAGTCCACACAACTTTCACATAACGCGAGGTAATGTTTTGCACACCCAACCAGTTTTCTGCTCTCATGTTAAGACATTCAGCACACCAATGTTTAAGGAGACATGATCCTCGTTCTCATACCTGTTGAATTTCCGATCTCTTTGCGAGGATGAGCTGATAGTAGGAGAGGTTCTGGCATGGCGGAATGAAGAATGTGATTTCGCGAGAGCATTTCCAGAGAAACCACATTACACTCAATGGATTACTCACGAAAGGTGGTATGGATGGCCTAGATGAGGAGGTTCAGAAGAATTGGATCAAGCTGCAGACCGCGTTTTTTCTCAAACATTTCAAGACCCGATGAGAGTGAAGGTTCGGTTTGCGCGACTTGGAAAGTTTTAAGACAGGGAAGGACGAGAGCTTTTTTTGATTACTATAGTGAGATGGAGAAACTAAGTTGTTATAGAGTTCAGACGAGGCCAAAAAGACCAAGGAATTATCCGATTTCAGCAGAGAGGCTTGTTGCCCTTCTCCTTTAAAGAAAGGATGTTAACTCACCTTCTACTGATTTTGCTTTGGTTAAAGCGCTGGGGTTGAACATTGAGAATTATACAAGGAAGAAAAGAAAAGAATAGAGGGTTTGGCAACTATCGACTCCTTATGGTGACCAGAGGTGCCGGAGGGTAGTAATCAGAACGCAGTCCGGGAATAGTAAATACAATTGTGGGGGCAGTTAATGAAAGAGCCAGAAGAGAGTTCACCGATTTAGGAAGACCCTTGAGCATAGTGTTAAGATCATGCATCAAGAATGGGGTGCTGTCGAAGCTGCCAGTAGACCTGACTAAGCCCGTGCGAGGGAGATATATCACTACAAAAAAAATGCTATTTTGCGACCGACAAATCGGTCGCAAAATGGCTTAGATCGGTCGCAAATTGTTCTTTGTGACCGATCTGCGAACGACATACTTCGGTCGCAAAATACCTGGTCGCAAAAAATATTTGCGACCGATTATTTCATCGGTCGCAATTTTGCGACTGATTATATCGGTCGCAAAATTGAATAATCGGTCGCAAATTTTGGTCGTGGTTTAATTTGAAATTCAGTCGCTAATTTGGTCGCAGAAAAATCGGTTGCAAATTTTTTAAATCGGTCGCAAATCGGTCGCAAAATTAAAAAAAAATAAAAAAAATTAAATATTATTATGAAACCAAAATTTTTCCGTACCTGTGAAAATTGACATATATACTTTTCGCGGTAACCTGTGAAAATTGACATATAGTACATATATATCACACCGCAATTCAAGAACAATATAAATAATGTAATTTTTTATTTGTACTGAACAAATAAAATATCTAAAATACAAAATAAAACTAAAAAGGTCCAAAATCAATCTATGCTGCTGCTCATCTGCAGGATCACGATTGTCGGATCGCCGTGGAGGAGTAGAGCTGCTGGATGTGATGTAGCGCCAGGAGGGGTGACCAAGGTATCCTGCCTGAGCATCGGGGAATCAGGAGGCCGGTGAGTGCTTGGCCTACTGAGAGTGTCGAAACATGTCGGTCTGGTAGCAAAGCGCAGGATCAGAAGGGAAGAAGTACCAAGCAGCGGGGCCTCACCGGACAGCCGCATCACATGCGCTCTAACTTTGCAATCTTGTCTCTGCTGATCAGCAAGCTGAGCCCGTATATCATCATTACAGTGCTCGTTCAGTGTGCTCGGGCTGCGTGGTGCTGTGCTGCTGTAGAAGCGTGAGCTGCTGAGCCGCAATAAAACTGTGATGCCTGAGACTGAGCAGATATACCTTTCCTCCTTCTTCTCGCCCGCCTATAGCCCTCGAGATAAAGCGCTAGCCCCTCGTCAATTCTTGACTCAGCTTCGATATCATCGTCCTGAGAAGTAACAATACGCTCGCGAGCTGTAGTATATGAGTTCTCCTGAAAAACAAAAATGATTAATCAATGCAAATTGGCAAGGCCTTTTATTATATTGAAACTTTTTGTACATCTTCGCAAACGGCGGAGGTAGAAGGCAAATGTAAACTATTATATTCATTGTTACTTACAATTGGACCGCTCACCGAGAACGTCTTCGAAAACGTATTCAGATCGTGGTCCTTAGTGTGAGTAGTAATGTAAACCACCTCAAATCGGTGTGGGCCTCGACGACGTATATTTTTTTCAAGCCCTGTTAATGAATTTTTTATGGCATTGATATAATTTAATATATATAGTGTCCCTTTCAATTAAACATCCAGTTTCTATATAAAAGGGGACCTAGTACACCTTACTAATAGATCGGAGGCTGTCTCTATAGGCAGATATAGAATCGCACCTGTGTGTGCTAGAAAGGTGCCTGCTCCATCACCGGCCAGTCTCACTGCAAATCCTGTTTTTGGTGCAAATATCTCCCGGTCTTTCTCTTGAAGGCCAGGATCCTCCCCCAGAGCCTTTTTGCAGCTGCTCCGGCCATATCTCTGCAGACACACACGGCGGGCTTCTTACCGCTTCTTCTCCATCCTAAATAGGTGAAGTCAGCATATTCGGGGCGTCGCGCATATCATTCTCCAGGCTATTTTTCAGCCAATAGCTGTAATGGGCCTCGTCCCAATATGAAATGTTTCCCTGCAGAAAAAATTAAACTATAGCGTTTCAACACTAAGGAGTATGCTTGAATTGGTAGACAAATGTCAATGATGATAAGTAACTTAAACACCCAAAAGAGTACCTGAAAACTCCTCCCAATAAAAAAAAAAAGTTTTGCTCTCGCCTCTTGTGGTACGGCATCCGCATGTGTAATCCGCTTCTTTTTAATGCAGCTGGGTAGCTTCTGATTATCCCTCAAATTTTGCATCGCCTGCCTCGAGAAGATGGATAATATGCTAAAAAAAAAAAAACAGAGTGAAAATATAAATAACACGAAGAGGCATCCACAAATGTGAACAATAAATATGCTTGGCGAAAAATGAATAAGATCTAACTGTTCCGCACCATCATACTGGAGGGGGAGTACGTTGCTGAATCTGGATGAACGCTTGCAAAAGTTAATGTAGACAAATTTAATAAGAAATTGTTTTAGATAATAATATACTAGATAAATGGACAGTTAATGCAATTTCATGATTACCCGTTGCACAGTAGGTGACTGGGTCCGTCCAGACTTGATGGAGTCCTGTACCTGTCGCAACTGGAAGACCGCGGAGTATACCACGGTATGAACGTTACGAGGGAAGCGAGCTAGAAGAGTGAAGGAAGCGAGAAGGCCTAATGGATGGTCCGCAAGTACTGAGGGGAAGCGCTGAGGCAGAGGACTGAACGCCCCAGTAGACGTACCTGTTATATGAAGGATGTGAAATGGCGGCAAGTACTTGGTTCGTGGTGAAGCCAGCATGACGAGTAGCAACCAGACCGTCCTGATGAAGGATGAGGATCGCGACTCTCCTCGTTCCAC